>WEIU01018722.1:51442-68906 GCA_013389925.1 Aegithalos caudatus | reverse complement strand
CGCATCCAGCCCCCTTCGCCCACCCCCTCATTTTTTAATACCGCCGGTTTCGGCCCTGGGGACCCCCCCCTCCCACCGTGCGTCCGACGCGCCGCGACTCGGGCGGCCGCCAGAGCCTCGCGCCCTTTTTGGGTTTGGGATGCGAGCGGGGCTTCGCGGCCGTTCTTTGAAAGCACGGAGGCATTAATGCAGCTTTCGACATGAAGTCTCTCGAGTAATTGTTTTCTGACGCCCAGTCTAGGGGTGACGGGCTCCTCTCCACGCTCTTGCGGGTCGCCGCCGGGTCTGCCGTGCCTGGGCGGGCGAGCCCGGGGGGGTTTGCTGCTGGGCAGGGGCAGGCGTTTCCTCTCCTTCAAAGAGACGCGACGAAGTTAGCAAAAATCAGCGGTGATGCCATTTGCGCTGCTGCGAGACCGCACTTAAATAAAAATCCGCAACAATTATTCTGGTTCTAACGAAATGCCCCGCCACCAGCAACGTGTGGGTGGAAAGTTTCAGTTCTGCAGCACGACCGACTGGCCACCTTCTTGGTTAGTGGGGCTTGCGGTGGCAACAGAGGACGCATGGCATTGTACCCTTAACAAGGAAACTGGAAATCTGAGAAATTTTAAAACGTGGAACTGGCTTAGGGATTGGAAAGTCAAAAAAAGAGGAAAAGGAATAAAAATGGGAAAATGTGCAGATTAGTGAATGGAAGCATCTGTAAATAAGGAAAATAAACTCAAAACTAATTGCTGTTCAGTAATGGTAATAAATTCTCAGAACCACCACAGAACAGGAAAACTGGTTATTACAATAAATTTAATTATGATTCTCCTTTGTTTACCCCCTAGATGTACAAACAACTAATGCTATTTAGGCCTTAGACATACAAACAATGCTAACTTAAATTTTCTACTTTATAATGCCTTTTGTCTTCTGCTGACAGGTACTAAACACAGCTCAAGCCATGCCTGTGGGGATCTCAAAAAGCCTTTCAGACAACTGAGAAACTCAGGGGTGCTAACACCCTTATGCAAGACCAAGCAATGGGAATATCGTTGGTGAAGTCCATGGGGTAACACACGTACATTAAGTTGTAAACAAGCGTCAATATTTATTTTGCTCCTCAATAGTATATTCTGCTGAGAACTTGCCTTAGGTATCACAAAAGGATTTGGCTCTGGGGCTGTGTTCTTTATATTGCAAATCCATATGTTCTCATTTGAACGTGCAGGTGAAATCCACCACAGCTTTGACTGTCTACAGGTTAAAATAATCATTGAGCCTTGCCTCGGCTCTGTTTATGTCCTGTGGTTGCCAGAGAGAGTTATGATGCTGCAGAGCTTGTCCTTTCTCCGATGCAGAGTGCGAACTCCCCGAACAACAAGCGCACGGTTGATCTGTTTGGGTTTCCCAGATAACACTTTGCACCGGCTCTCTCAATGGAAACTGTCATCTTTTGTGTTCAGAAATATTTTAATTGGGCAGAAATTCCCACATGTGTGTCTCCAGGCATATCTGACACCCCTGCCTCCCTCAGTGACAGCTGCTTGCTTTCCAGCAAACCGGCTGAAGGGGGAAATTCTGCACGCTGATGCTTCAAATGGTCCTTAATGGGCTCAGATGCTACCTACTCGCTGTGAAGGTCCTTGTTGCTGACAGGATCCACTGTGTTTGTGCCAAAGCTCCCAAAGCTTGTTTACATCTTACACTCTCTCTGAGCTTGTAAAAGGTTATAAGCAATTCACTGTCCCTGAACAGAGGGTCCTTATTCTACAGCTGTCGCCCTCATATTGGAGCACCTCTGTCTTGATTCAAAGTCCTCCTTTTCTTCTCTCCATTTCCACCACTGAAGGAATGCAACATTTTGAGGCTTCTTCCAATTATGGACGGCTTTCTGCCTTCACTATGAAAAATGCTGAAATAAAGCTGAAGGGAACACACCAGTATTATAATCCTTCTGAAACACTGGCTGCTAGAGCACTTGTGCGCTCAACTACACAGCAGATAGCACCGTGCATTTTTCTGCTTAATGCATTTACTCGATGGTTTTTGATTCAATTAAATTGTTCTGCTATAAAAACACCCTCAGCTCTCCTCACAGTGAGGCCTCAATATATTTCATTCGTTTTCTAAGCCAACAAACACGTGAGTGAGTAACAGCGTGGGGGCGATAGGTGAAGTGCGGGAGGCTTCTCATTCCTTGTTGGACAGCAGGATGAGAACTTATTTTTATGATTTTTCCCTGGGAAGCTAGTGCTTCACATCTTCCCTTTTTGTTTCTTAAAAACAAAAGAACAATAGCTATCCTGGTTAGCAGGGCTATTGTCCCTCTGTGCCAAATAAATGAAATCTCCCTGCTTACGTGAGCGTCTGAGACATTTCTCTGCATTCTGCTGGTTCTCCTTTGTGTCGCTCTGCTGAGGTTTCTCACATTTTATCCCCCTTTTTCCAGCCTTTTTCAACCCATTTCTCTCATCTTTCTTTTGTCTTCCATTCATACACTGTTGCTGGTCTGAATTTGAAGCAATGTGGCTTGTACTAAAGGCAAGCCCATCTTTTAAACTGTGTTGAAATCATAACTGTGTCATGATCATGTCAGAACTGTGTTAAAACATTAACCATTAAAACATTCTAACAATGCTAAAACCTGGGCATGACTGGCCAGATCTTCAGAGACACTTAACAAGAATCGAAATATCTCTGAAGATCTGGGCCAGCTTCTACCTAGTTGAAAAATCTCTATTTGGCAACATTTGTCTGTCCTTGACTAACTGCCCAGCCACTGCAGCTAAAGGATGCATTAAAAATGCTGCTTTTTTTTTTTTCTTTTACCCCCTTAAATTTTAGTGGAAAATAGGACATTAGGGCAGAAGACTGCACCTGAGTCATTCTCTGGCATCTGCTTAGAATACCGGGATGTGGTTTCCACTTGGAAGCTCCGTTTTTCTTGAAGGAAAGCATCTGCTTTCCACCAGCAGCACTACAGGACAAACAGAATGGTGTTCCTGCCAAAAGCAATACAGCTGGAAAACCCAGGGGTCTGGAGGTTAAAAGCTTTGTTAAATAGAACCAGGTAGAGTATTTGTGAGTTTTTTACTGTAATTTTACTGTAATTTTAGAGGCAAACATTCACAGAAAGAGCTCTCCCCTATGCCACCTGCATGAAGTGGTCCAGCAGCCTGATGTAGTTTTCCCTCCTGTGCTGAGTGCCAAGGCAGTGTTGTGAGCTCAGAGCTCAGCAGGTCTTGTGAGCAGGAGCAGCTGAGGAGCTGCTGCAGGTCCCCAGATGTGCACAGGTAGTGATAAACAGAAAGGTCTGAACTCCTGTTGTCATCGTTGCTGTTTTGCACCTAAGGATGCAGAAAACATTTCCAACTCCAATATTGCTATACCACAGCCATAAAAAGCCAATACGGTGGTTCATTGCTTCAAATTCTGCACAGGCTTTCCTAGGAATTACCAAGATCTAAAACTCTCCTTGTCCTATTTCTCCTGAGAATCCCCTTCCTTGTTTACTTGTCAACAAAGAGACAAGAGACACAGCATTACAACCTGCTTGGATCTTTGGCTCTCCTGATCAATAATTAATCTAATAAATCAGTGTACAAAAACATCACTTATAACAAGTCTACTCAGAAGGAAGGTCTTTACCAAGATCTTGATGCTGGTGTAGCCTTCAGAGATTTCTTATTTGTCAAATGGTGCCAGACAAATGAAAGAGGAAGGTTTTGTTCTTGGTTTTTAGCTCACTGTTAGTGACTTATTCACTACACTCAGAGGAATATCCTTTTTTTTTTTTTTTTGGTTTTCACCACAACTGTGCCCCATGGACAACTGTGCCACTTAAGTTCAGCCACTTTAGCTCTGATTTGTGCTGGTATTTTTTTCCCTTCTCTCATTTTTCCTGTTGCAAGCACAAACTTCTAAATTTGCCTCAGATTCCAAATTTGCCATGCCTGCTCCTACACACTGACTCTCACTCAACCATATATCTGTCATTGGATCCATTAGTAAGTACAGTAGTAAGCTCAACTTTCTGCATGTGTTGCTGAGCTTCCTGTAGGGTATGCTGGATCTTGATCAGGTTGGAGGGTTGGGGAGCAAAGAAGCAGTAAGTGTTGTCCCCATGGTATAAATCATTGGAAACTGGCTTGCTCAGCATATTAATTCAGGCTCTTGACACCCCCTCCTCCACCCATCCATCACCCCTACAGCAGGGTCACCTTGAGTTTAAAGATGTGCCTGTTAGGGTGTGATGGGATCCAGAGAGGAACAGAGAAAGCCTCCTCTGTGCACATGTGCAAGTGAAATCTCTAGATCTTCTTGGTGTGCATCTTTGCATCTGTACAGTCTTCAAGGGCTGGCTTTGGGAAGCAGAGATTGTGGACTCAAGCAGCTGACATTACTTTTAACCCCAGAGACACTATCAGGTTTAGGCATCAATCCTCTATTCCCAGAAAGAAGCAATCACCTACTGTCTTGCTTTACAGCACTAAGCTCTACAGGCAATTGATGCAAAGATGTAATTTTTCAATGTGCTATAGAAAGTTTTGGGGTTTTTTCACTTTTATTATAATATTTCCAAGAGCACCTTTACATTTACACCTTGCTCTAACTTTCCCACTGCACAGTATGCATTTGAGACAAAACTAAATGGNTTTTGAAAAAAACAAAATGTTTTTTTTTTTTTTTTTTTTTTTTTTTTTTTTTTTTTTTTTTTTCTTTCCTGTGCAGTCTGATAAATTCTTTCTTCTTTTCAGAAATTCTGGCTGAAAATCATCCATTTCTAACCACGTAGTGGGATTTAGCATCAAAAGGACTTTTAACACCTTTACCTCCCAATGACTGCATCTCTAAAACCAGTCTTCCACACTTCTCAAATCTCTATTTACCATCTGTTCAATCAGATTTCTTGTTAGGCTAAGTACCTGTGTTGGCTTTAATCTTTGATGATGACAGCTCAACTATTGCCCCCCAAGGATGGGCTCAAGGCCAGAAGATGCAAATGTCTGGTCTTCTCACCCTGATTCTGTTCTAAACAGATTTCAAATGTTATGTCTACCATTAAGAATGGTCTAAATCCATGTTTCAGTCACAAGAAGTGACTTCACTGACTGGGAGTGAAAACCGATGCTGGAGTAGTCTTGAAGGTTCTCAAACTCACCTTCAACAAAATGTCCCATCAGATCACTTTTCCCTTTCAGGAAAAGCTTGGCAAAATAGGCACACCTTGCAGACATGCTCTGCGGATCAAGAAATGCAAGCTCTGAGCAGCTGGAGGTAGAAATCAGGTGCCAACATTATGGGCTAATAACTGCAAAAGTTTTGTTATTAGTCTCCTGTTTCCTGACATTGCTTCTCCTGTGATGCCTCACTCTGCATTTATCCCCTCCGCACAATTAATTTGGCTGTAACTCAAAAGTTCTCCTTACCTTCGCTCTTGTTCACATCTGCAAGACCCTTTTACTCGGCTGGGGGAGTGCCTCTAACAGCGAGCAGTGGTGTATGCAGACGCTTAAGGGAGAGTGGCTTGTCAGCTGCTAATGCTTCCCCACAGCTGTGTAAACTCTGGGCGCAGGCAGCTGTTCCCCTCCAGATCTGGCGGCGGGAGCTGGGAAGCCTGGCACCCTCAGCTATTCATTACCAGCCCCCAAACCGGGACGTGTGAGTGTCCCCTAACACACTGCAGCGCTGCCGTGGCTGACCTTGTGCTGGGAATGGTGAAGTGCTTGTGCAGTGTGTTCAGAGGGACAATAGTGTCTGCCATCCTGTTGGATGGTTGCGAAGGTCACCTACATCCTTCTATGTCTTAAGGCTGCCTGCATCCAAGCGCTGCCTCTCCCCTTCTGCCTTCTCATCATTATTCCCTGGAGAGTGTGGGCAGATCGCTTCTCCCTCAGGGCCATGCAGTATAATCCCCTGAGCACTGGCAAACTGTGACCCTGAGGCAGTGGCAGGCTCCTTCAGATGATTCCGTGTAACATACAGCAGTAATCCTGACCCACGCTCAGGTGCTGCTCTCTCCCGCAGCTGCTCTGATCAAGACAGGTCAGTTCCAAAGGTATAAATTGAATGCTGAGAGGGAAAAGCAGCGCTGCTTCTGCATTGTCCTTAGCAGTAAGCATGCTTGGAGCTAATTTGGACCCAAAATGTTTAGGGTTTTATATGTTAAAACCAACACCGGTCAGGGACAGTACATACAAAGGTAATGTGCTCCTTTACGAGAGTGAATGAACAAGAAATCAGCTGGGCAGGGTGCTAATCAAACTTTCTGGTTCATGTGAGTATTTATTGTGGTTTAAATGGTGTTTCCTGTAGAGAAAGCTGTAAGGTGGACTCAAGAGGAAGCCTCTGCTACCTTGCAGCATGCTATCCCTCCAGGCTCAGGTTACAGGTTGAGGCTTTTGTGTGCTCACAGACATGCAAGAGGTTGGAGTCTCCTGTCATAGCTGGAGTCTCCTACCTTGGCTTCTCTGCAAAGACTCTGGGAACAAGGAGCGACCTGTGAAGAGGCCCTTCCCCTCCTCACTGCTCTGCCAGGGAGCCTAGAAAGGAGAAGTTCTTGGGCTGGCCAGCTCTCTCTGGCAGTGGGAGAAGGCAGCTGCCTCCTCTCCTACATGAGACCCCAATGGCATCCCTGCAAGTCCTTCGTAAAAGCGGACCTGCAAAAACAGCCGATGAGTCACGTCACAGCCCAAAGCCCCTGCGGCGTGCCACTGGGAAAAAACAGGCAGCTCAAACCCTTTGGGTGAGAGGCTCCTCCCAGAAAATGAGCCCCAAGGAGCCGCGTGCTTCTTGGAGGCTATTAAATGTCCCTTTGCACGTGCCTCCTCCTGTGCGCGGAAGGGCGCTGCGCCTGCCGGTGTAAAGCCCTCCCTGTATACCTCCACCACAGCCGCTATAAATAGGCTGGGGGATAAGACAAAGGGAAGCTTTCTTAAAATGGAGGATGCCACAGGTCCTGTTTGCAGGAGCGGGAACTTTATAGGCATTCAGGGAAGTTTTAAAGCTGTTGATTTAGCTGACGCTGTAGGTCTTAGAGAGGGGAACGCTGTCACTCTGAGGATCTTTTCCCTTTTTTGCTGTACTAAAGCAGGGAGGGTGTTGTCTCTCCTTTCAAATAAAACCCACGTACATTTACGGTGATGGATGTCTGCTGGGAAGAGAAGTTTGTGTATCTTCTGTTCTCTGCAAGCTGCAGAGCATTGGGTTGTGCTGAGCCTGACAGCCCCTTTTGTGAACCACTGCCTGGCAGTACAGACGCTCCTTTTTGTAAATAAAAGCAGCCACGGGGCTTGAGTGGTCTCTGCCTGCAGACCCTACCCTTCCAGGGTGTTTCACAACTACAGGCCTTTGGATGCTGCTGAAGGCTGGAGAAGTGAAAATAAGGAAGGAGGGAGCAAGCCTCAGGAAGCCAAATCAAATGGCGGTAGCAGCATCTCAGGAAGCTTGCCCAAGGTGGTGGGGTGCAGGGCAGGTGAAGAAGATCAGAAGAGTAGGAAATCAGGGAAACAGATGTGGCGATGCCAGGCGTTGGGGAGGGAGCTCCTGAGATGCAGGGCCAGCATTCCCATGCGTTCCCATCTGGCGGTGAAGGAAATTATGTAAAGTGGAGGGGCCAAGGGCCCCCTTTCTTATATTTTTTTCTCCCAATTCTTTTCTCCTTTCACTTCCCATGATGCAATTAAACATCCATTGCTGACATCATCATGTATGCATGCTGAATGCAGGCATTGTGTCTCAGCTGCAGTGCTGTACTATATATAGATTAGTTGCCAATCTCTGCTATGTATCAGCAGGGAAGACACCCAAGGAATTAAGAGAGCAGTTGCACTGTAGGACTCCTGGCTTTTGTCCCATGGCCTCAAGACACAGTGGACTGTACAGTGGAACTAGAAATAATCAAAGTGATTCAGAGACCAAGCCAGGAAACTTTTGACTGATTGATTTGCAGCAGTGGCAGGGAACAGTCTTCCAGGTTGTGATGCAAAAAGAAGAAAGACAGTCTGACCCACGCACGTTGGTAGCTTCTTTTATGTAAAAATAAGTGGTTAGTCAGTAATCTCCTTTTACCAAACCCTATGCCAGGCAATATTAGATAGCCTGCTTCCTTGGCCTTGGGTAGATGAAGAAGAAGCATACACCTGGGAATTGTTTTGGCCTCGTGGGCACTTGAGGGGACAGAGTCAGTGACGTCCCCTCTGTAAGTGGTAAATGGACCCTGCAAACCCCTGTGCAGAGACCAAGCAGAGCAGCCAGTGCCTGTGCTGCCATTGCCAGTGGCACTCAGAGAGGACCACTGCTCTATCTGCTACCACTGAATCCCAGGCAATCCCTTCCACAATGAGCCCGTTCAAATGACCTTACCAGCACTAGGTTAGGGAAATTTGGTCTTGTGCATTTCCAGCGGTAGCATTTTCTTTTGCAGCCAGACAGCTCCGTCAGCTCCTTCTCCCTCCCACTCAGCCCTTTGGCAGGAGGTGACAGGAGGTGGCTGAGCCAATCTAACAGCTCAACACATCAGAAAGGGGCAAGTCCTGCTCTTCCCTCCAGCTCCTGCTCTTTGCTGCTCATCTGTGGACACCCCAGGCAGCTGACAGCAGGGTCTGATGAGTGCTCGAGCAGAGGAGGTGATGGGATGGGGAGCTGGAGCACGAGGAGGTCCAGGGGTCCTTGGAGGTAAGTAAACCTTCCCTGTTCAGCAGTGAGCTGTTAGATTGACTCAGACAACAGACAATTTGAGGGTGTAAATTGACCCTGAAAGGAAAGCTTTGATGTTAGAGGCTTTTTTTCTTTCTTGTTGACTTCACTCCAGGCCAAATTCCAACTAAACTGTGGCCATAGCGGCTTTCACAAACATTTCATGGAGTCCCATACCAAGGTGATGATACTGAGTGTTGCCACAGCCCTAGGCACTCACCTTCCTGCCCTTACACTGTCCGTGGGCCAGTCGCAGCATCTCTGTTCCTAAAAGACATCCAAGTCTTCACTGAGTAAATGGTACTTTTTGTCGCTCTTCTGATAGGAATTTAAAAATAAGTCAGGTAAAAACATTTATTTCTTGTAGCCCCTGTGAGAGTGACTGTTGCACTGGTAGCAGGCACAGAAAATGGTACCAGGTTTCAGGAGTGGAGATTCCCCAGCCTCTCTGTGACCCTGCTCCCCTGTCTGGCCCACCCATCACAACAAAGGCTTTTCCTTTCATCCAGGTGAGATTTTCCTTGCTGCAATTCCTTACTGCTGCCTCTTGCCCTCCCAGTCTTCTCAGGCTAAATTAACTCAGTTCTCTTAGCTTTTCTTTACATATCACACCCTGGTCTTCCAACCATCTTAGTGCTCCTCTGCTACACTTCCTTCATTTTATTCATAACTCTCTTGCACTGGGAAGCCCAAATGGAACACAGTAGCACAGGTGCAATTTTACTGCTGCTGAAAACAAGGAAAGGATCACTTTCCTTCACCTGCTGGTTAAGCACTTGCTGATCCAACCCAGTCTGGAATAAGCCTTCACTCTACTGTCTCATGTTCAGGCCATTGCTCACAGGGAGCCTCAGATCCTTTTCTGCAGAGCTGCTGCCCAGGTCCCCAGTAGGTCCCCAATAATGCAGGGAGTTATTCTAGATGAGGTGCAGGACTTTCCATCTGCCCATGCTGAACTTCATGTGGTCCCCATTTCTCCATTTTTCAAGGTCCTTAACATCAGCCCTGCTCTTCAGGGTATTGAGCTCCTCCTGTTTTGACATTGTCTCTCAGCCTGTTGAGGTGTTATCCCTCAGTGTGCAGGTTATGGGTGACATTGGTGTAAACCAATTATGGCCTCAGTATTGACCCCAAAACTCACTTATGGACTGCCTGATGGACTCTGAATCTGTGACCACTTCCTCCAGAACCTAAGCATCTAGTTTTTCACCTGCTTTCTAGTCCATCCATGCAGCCCACATCACCTTAGTTTGGCTACAAGGATGCTATGGGAGACCATGGTGGAAGCCTTGCTAAAGCCAAGGAACGAGACATCCACTGCCCTCCTCACCCTGCAGAGTAGAGCATGTGTTTGATCAGCAGGACAGGCAGGCTGGTCAGGCACACTTTACCCTTGGAGAACCCATGCTGGCTATCCATAGTCACTCTTCTGTCCTTCATGAGGTGTACACAGAATTCCTTAGGACTTGCTTCATAATTTTCCCAGGCACTGAATTGAGTCTGACCATCTGGTCTTTCCCCAGGTTCTTCTTTCTGCCTTGGTAGGTTTTTTGTTTGTTTGTTTGTTAGTTTGTTTTTGAAGGCAGATCTCACATTGGGCATTGACTGGCAGATCAAACACAGACCTGGCTGAAGCTAATGGATGTACACAGCAGCCTTCAAGTATGATAAAAGCAGCAAGTGAAGATCTCTGTGCACAGTGAGAGCTGCTGCAAAAGCCACCAAGCTCAGCACTCAGTGAGCATTGTGCAGCCTGGAAAACATAGCCCAAATGCTCCTTGTGGGGGAAAACATAGGACAACCACAGTTAATAACTGCAATTAAAATTGCAGAACTTTTTAATTTTGACCAATGAACAATCCATGGTCTTACAGTCTCTTTTCAAACAATTGAACAATTCACCAATTGGGTTCCTCAGGCTGAAGAACTACAGTTAGTTCCCTGAAGTGTTTCCATTTCTGCTGGTACTTGTTAATCATTTCAATTGCATGTATATTGTAGGGTTGAATGAGAGGTGCAAATTTGGATATGAGAATTTGATCCAGTTCAAGCCTTTATGATATGGCTATTTCAACAGTGAAAACAAAGGCAGTATCAGAGCAGGTGGGGAATACTCTGTCATTTTTGGAGGTATGAGGGAATTCTTTGTATTTCCTGGACGCAAACAGTATTTCTACTTGGCAATGCTGGATCTCTTTTCACTTTTTTGTTTTGTTTTGTTTTGTGGTGTTTTTGGTTTTTGTTTTGTTTTGTTTTTGTTTTGTTTTGTTGGGTTTTTTTTTTATTCCCAGACATGAAAAACTCTATTTTTAAAATTGGTTTTATATCTTTCCTTGATGTAGCTGTATACAGCACCCTAAAAGCTTTTACCTAACTGGCTAATTATATTTTGTTTTCAAGAGAGAAATGTTTTAAACTTCCCATAATATTAAACAGCTGCCAAAGATACATTGAATATTGACCAAAGGTATGACATGGAGATGATTGACTCCATGACTGTCCAAACAAAACTTGCAGAACACGAGGGAACAGGGTATCTCAGGGAGTCTGACAGCAGGAGCTGAGGGTTGAGGCAGCATCTACACTGCCTTGATTGCCCTTGGGCACTCCGCCACAGTGGCCCTGGCAGGTAGCCACTCTGAATCAAAAGCATAAATTTGTCTTTTAGGATGAAGTTTTGAACTTTTATTCTCTGATTGTGCAGATCCCAAAATTACGTGGAAAACTGCTAAAACTGTAGTTCCCCACTGACAAGAGAGGAAAGATTTACTTTTTGTGCAAAGCCTGAAGTGCTGATTCTCTCAGACCTGAGGGTGTCTCCAAAAGCCAGTGAAGAGCTATCTGATCCTGCCAGCAGTGATCTGCACAGCTATGAAGCCCTCTCTGCTTTTCAGGTTTCTGATGCAAGCGCCTTGCATAACACCACAGGCTTCCAGGTACAGGGAGGGTGGCCAGCCCACAAAGCCGAGAGCATATCTCAGCCACCTTGAGGCCGAAATAACCTGACCTCTAGGTGATCTTCAGAAGATGATGAATAATGTATTGCCTCTCCCAGGAGGCTGATTTCTGCCCATACAGTAACTGACAGTTTTCCTGACATCCACCAACTGTGTCAGTCTGAGTATTTTTGAAAAGGGTTCTGGGGGTTTTGAGGGGGAAAACCTGTAAGGCAAAGGAAAGATTGCTTCAAAAAGAAGTCAAAAACTATCGCAACCATCAAATGGGTGTGGCTCTTGGGACACACAGTGGCTGCAATTTTGGGATTCCCCTGAGCACAACAAAATCTATCAAAGATGAAATAGCAGGGCTGGAGAAAGACAGAGGGAACTGAGGGCTAGGAGAGAACTTCCGAGGAATTAATTAGTGCTGCATTAATGTTTGTGGGTAAGCAGACACAGTAAGTAAGGACACACACACATTCATGAGGTCATTTAGAAATTCCCAAAGAAGCTCTCTTTGTTGGCAAATGCCAGTGCTGACACACATACTACCCGCTAGGAGAGATAATTTACATGTCATTCAGTATGGAAAAGGCATTACAGAGTAAAGTCCAAGTCCTTTGGTTCAAAGAAATCCCCAGGACTGCTTCAGACTAGCTGCCTGCCATCTACAGCTGTTTCCTGCTGGGCTGGGGCTGTTTCCAAGAGCCATTGGATCCCCAGGATTACCTGTGTCAGGACAAAATCATCTCCTGGTGAGGGAACCTCCTACAGTGGACAAGAACCCTCTCATGCAAGGAAAGGCTTGTCTCCCTCTCCTCTCCCTTATCCTGGAGTTGCCATTAAAAAAGTTCAGAAACAGCAGCCTCATGTCATTTTCCAGAAGGAATTTAAAAAGTGATTTAATGCTTAGAAGTTTACACTTGTTTGGGGATTGGTAAAGCTCCTAAGCTCTGCTTTGGTGTTTTTAAAAATGTGCCATGCCAATTAGCTGCAGATGTGTTTTCAGGGTAAGAAGGGTTATTCCCCTGCTTTTTTCACCTAGACCATTTCCTGGGAGCCAGGTCTGCAAAATGTCTGAGCTCTCACCCTCGTGGATGGCAGGAATGGGCTGCACTTCCTTCTGGTGTGGTTTTTGGGATGTGCAGCCCTTTGATGCCCTGTCCTGCTCTTCTTGCCATCCTCCTCCCAGTGCTCCACTGGGCTGGCTGCCTGTTTGCTCTAGCTGGATGCTCACTGCAAAGCTGGGGGTTGTCTTAGACACTTTTAATAGTGAGGTGGCCTGCTATTCTTAAATTAAAATATATACTTAGACACAGCAAATGCCTTAGCTTTTGGGAAACAGCTAATTTTCAGGGAACTACGTTTTCTGCCAGCATAATTTCAATGGAGTCAATGCAAGATCTTTTCCAATAAAACCTGTGTGCAGGGGATTGCATCCATTATCAGGATTGGAACCACTTGCAAGTAGGAGCACAGACTTCTTTTGAAACAGTAAAAAAGAATGCTTCTATATGATTTATTACAGATTCATTATGCTCAGGCTGACACCACTTGTGTTCCTTATGTGCTTTTCTCAATTACATTCTTAAGCACTTGTATATTTTCAAGCACCTGGAGACCTTGGCTTGTTTTGCTGGATGCTGCTTCTGTTTAGCCTGATGACAGGGTTATGCTGCCAGTGTCTGCTGCAGTCTAAACAGGTAAAACTATTGGTTTTGACTTAAGTGTGTTTTGTCTCTTATTTCTCTTAGGGTTTTATCTTCTGAGGTGGTTCTCTGGACTAAGCATAGCTCCAAGGTCTTCTCCATGCTTTTGGAAGATAACATCCTCCTTGTTGGGACTTGCTGATTAAACCCTGTGGGAATGAATGGCCATTTAACTTCCCACTGCCTTAGGCCTGCTGTGATCCTTTAACAGCCTGGGTGACACAGCAGGAGCTGGGACTTCAGGGTCTGCACTGTAGTGCAGAGAAGCTGGATGCTTAACTGGAAGAAAGCAGAGATACATGAGATGGGAATTGAGTGTCTCAGCACCGAGGGCAGTGGGTAGGAAAGGAGCTCCACAAATACAGCTCTAAGTATAGACAACCACTGCAGGAGAGGGTGTGTGGCTCCCCCTGTTCCTCTGACCATCAAGTCGGTGCTCAACCCCCTCCCTGAGGTCAGGGTAGGCTCCCGTTGCTCCCCTGCAGGCTGCACCCACCTGGCTGAGCTCAGGCAGGGGCAAAGCTCGCTCCTGGGAAGGGCTGAGGTGGGCACAAAACCTTGCTCAGCCTTTTTTTCCAGCCAGCATCTTCTATCACAAGGAAAGATGACAAATTGTTTGTTAAATTATTTAAGATATTACTGACTGGTTATGAATTATTAAAGTGTTTATTACTTACCATTTGGATGGCAACTCAGGGCAGAAAATCACAAGCCTTTCAAGAAACCTGAGGCCAGTCTTTGCGTGCCAGACATGCCGGGGACTCGGGGGTGAGCCGAGGTGGTGGGCGCAGCAGCATCTGGTGTGAGAAAAGGCACGGCTGGAGCCTGGAGCGTGATGCAGCCTGCGCTGCTGCAGATGGCTTTGCCACTGGTGCTGCAGTCTCACAACCTCCTGCCACTCCTCCCAGTGCTATTTTGGTTTAATATTTGCATGCTAGATGGCCATGCTAGAACCTCTTTATACCACGTGCCATATAACCTACAACAGAGACAATCCTTGTCCTGGTGGTTTGCTTCCCTTTACTGCAATTTTCTTGCAGTAAAGGGAAGAATAGATAGTTCAAGAGATTGAACTATCTTTAGGTAGGAGAGGACACTATGAAACAAGAGCATGCTAATTCTCATCAGCAAATGTATGTTTGTTTATGGTCTTGTTCTGTTGAAGATACTTGAAATTTTTTATACTGGCTTTATTTCCCCCTCCTTTTCAGCCTCCCTCATATTTGTTTGGTTTTTTTTTTTTTGGGGGGGGGGGGGGGGTTGTTTTGTTTTTTTGTTTGTTTGTTTGGGGTTTTTTGTTTTAATTTAACCATTCCTTGAAACTGTAACCACATGCTGATCATTAGGACTTCTGTTCAATGCATACTTATCCTTTGTGGTCAACGTTCACGTGTTGGAGGTTAGTGATCAAAGAAAGAGTGTACCTTATCTTCCAGCGTTATTTTGAGGAAGACAAAGCAAGGAGATAAGCGTAGTTTGGACATGCAGCTCTGCCTAACAATGTTAGACCGCCTCCACATCAGAGTTGAGACAGTCAGGATTGGGCAGTGGTTAAAATACAACTACTTGGAGCAAAAATTCTGCTGGTGGGTTCTGACCAAATAACATGGCTGCTCAAAATTGAGAAGAGGCTCACAATTACCCTTTGGGCTGTGAGATGAGTTTGGCTGGCAAGCATAGATATATCACAGCATTCAGAATCCACAGGGTAGCCAGCGATTGCTGGAAATCTCTGAAAGTGTTTGTGAAAACAGTCAGCTGAATATGTTTGTCCTTGAAATGCACTGTTTCTTATTTAGTATCCTGTGTTCATTTTTCCTCCCTTGCAAACATTTCAGTCATTCAGCCCAGGAACTGATTAAACCACCCAGTAAACACAGTACAGATGTCAAAGTGAAAAATTCACAAGCTATTCATAACAAGCCATCTGCTGAAAATAATTTGTCTAAACTATTTGGGGAAAAATTACAAAGTAATGAAAATGCTCAGAGATATTTGGGAAGATTCTGAATACCAAAAATCATGAAAGGGCCTAATGATATGTTTTGGATACAACTGAAACCTTTACAGCTTGCTGCAGGATTTGGGATACTAAATGCTCTTTGGCCTGCCATGCTAACTCAAAACTGGCTGCTCAGTTTCAAAGCATGTAAACCTTTTCACGTTCATGATTACCCTACAAGAACGTGCAGTTTGGGCATAGTCCATGGTCTGATTTATATTTCCAGGGTGATAAATGGCCAAACTCCCACTTGGGCTGTATTTGGTGTGCATTGGAAGCCCAGCCTTTGGAAATTTAAGCCATCCAAACAATACCAAGTCATACCCAACCTTTGCAGACCTTGCTCAAGAAAAGACATACCTAACCTTCTCAGGGTGTTTTTCCTTGGCTGTTCAAATTGTTTCTGTTGTGTGTTATCCTGGTTTTTAGAGCTCGTGCTGATTCTAAAGATGGGCTCCTTCATGTGCCATGGCTCCAGGAACATGTTTCTCCATCCTCTGTATCTTTTCTTTGCCTTGGTTTACACACTGGTGCTTTGACAGACACCTGAGCTAGCTAAAGTGGGTTTTGTGTGTGAAATGCAGATTCGGGCCCCTGGGAGATGTATTTGCTGGTACATCAGAGATCTCAGTTTTAAACCACAAGCAATTTCCTGAAGAAGGCTTAAAGTGAAATAGGAAAGAAGGGGAAAAGATTAGTATCTCCAGGGGACATTTTCCAGCACATCGCTTAAATCCTCCTCCCCAGCCTACAGGCTGAGTAAAGGTTAATCCTATAGCAACTAAAATCCCATACAATCCACACTCCCTCAATGTACACATTTTCAGGAGGAATTCCTCTGACTGAGCCTAGTTGGCAGCCTCACAGAAAGGTATCTCAGCTTAATGGCCACAAGTCAGTTGATATCTAGGTCCATCAATCTCCAATGGATATAAAAGCCACACAGGGACATTGCTGCTGTGCATGTGCGGGATGGGGGCTTCCTTTGTGAGGAAACCATGTGGACCAAGAAGAAAGACCTCTATGAAAGCCCACACCCTCTTGGGTTGTCAGACCTTTCACTCTGGGATTAATGGGCCTGGGGTCAAACAGATAGGTAGGTACTTAATGAATTTTTCAGTAGATGTTACATTTGAAGTCTGTGTTTACTGAGTTGTCCCCGCGTCCTGTTTCTTCTTTTCTTTGGAAACTGTCAGTATAAATATTCTAAATGGACTGAACAGTCCATAAGTAAAGCTGGTTGCCGAACCTCACCAGTGATGAACACAGGGAAATTTGTTTTATGTTTGTAGCCAGAATTTGTTTTCCATTTTTAAGTGACTTCTGATATTGAAGTCTTAATTAGGTACTTTTAAATAGAGATGAGCTAATGCATTGTCCAGCTGCTCTTGCCACTATCCTGTGCTTGTTGATAGTTGCCCATCTGCTCTTTGCCAGCTTAAAAATAAACATCCACTACTAAAATGAAAAGATGTTCATTTAGACTGTTATCCTCATGCTACACAATCCAGTGTTTTCCATCTAAAAGTTCATTCTGTTCAATTAAAAAAACACGAAAAATGCAGTAGCTTGTGTTACCAGAAGGACAAGCTGAAATCACTTTATCAAAATATGCCATAATATGTAGTTGCCAAACCAAAAGCTCCAAAGCCCGTGTTAGCCTACTTCCCTTGATCGTTCGCCTTCTAACACCCAGATCCACGAAGTTGTTCGAGTGTCGAACTCTCGCTGAGTACAGCGGGAGTGAAGCGCTTGGCTACTATCGTAAAGATTTGGTCTGAGGGTGTCCAGCCGTGATGGAGCTTCGGCACGTGCTGTATCCTGCGCTGCCGATGGGATACGATGGGAAAACGGGGATCCACGCTGCAGGTTCCGGGTAGAGCCCCCCGTCTGTTTCCCGGGCGGTGTGGCTGGCAGAGCGCGACCCCCGCCACGGAACAGGCGATTCCGGAGAGCTCGGGCTCGCTCCGGAGGCAGGAACCGGAGATACGAGCGGCGAACACACGGCGTGGTCCCGGCGATGTTCCCGGGCAGCGCCGCTCCCGCCGGGCCGCGTCCCCGCTCTGCCGCCGACCCTGGGCGCTCCGTGCCGAGGGCAGCGGAGTTGAGGGGAACGGGGCCAGGGGAGC
>WEIU01018722.1:9164-51415 GCA_013389925.1 Aegithalos caudatus | reverse complement strand
AGAGCGGCACCCAGCGGCACCCGGCGGCACCGGGACGAGGGACAGGGACGGCGCCGCGGGCCGTGAGACACCGGGCATGCCGGAGGGACAGGGGCACCAACTTAGCAGCGCCTGTGGCGATAACACAGCGGGTGATGGGTGCAAACCGACGGCTTGGATTGGATGTAAGGAAGGAGTAAGGTTTTTTACAGTCAGGGTGGTGAGATAGTGGCACAGGTGGCCCAGAGAGGTGATGGATGCGCCATCCCTGGAAACATTCATGGTCAGGGTTGGATGGGGCTCTGAACAACCTGATCTAGGTGAAGATGTCCCTGATAATTTCAGGGGGGTTGTAATTAGATGAACTTTAAAGGTCCCTCCCAACCAACCAGCCACTCAATGAATTTATGATTCTATGATACTATGAGTCTGTGTTTTGGTGAGTCTATTTTTCTATGACTCCTAGCCTTGGGAAGGCCTTGGAAACTGGTGTGGTTTTCTGCTTTTGCTTTTGTTTTAATAAAGATCACGCAGACATAGAGGAGCGGTAGAGGCCTGAGTAAGCCGGAGGGAAGGTCTGGGCTTGCTGCTGCTGTGCTGGGGGCAGGAAGGAGGAGGGAACTGCAGGCTTTGGGACCTTTCTCTCTCTGTTATCAGGGAACATGGTTTCTCTACCCACCAGCTTTGTCCTGAGGGAATCCCACCAAGAGGGAGCCAGAGGTGCTTCAAGGCTCGATTGCATGAGGTGAACCTGACCTTTCCCTGCCAACAGGAGAAATGGAAGAGGAGATGAAAATCTGTCAGACTTAACTGTAATCCCAGCCAGTGACATTTTTGGGAAGCTGCTGTGGGCTGGGAGTACTGCACTTAGAAAAGATTTTTTTTCGGCAAAAAAAAACCCTTAATCCACTGCCTTAGAGTAACAAACACCACATTAATCGTGTCTAGAATGGTCTGCATGCTTGTGTGAACCAGCCACAAAGCCCACAGCCCATCCCTCACCTTCCTTTTCTGGGTCTGATCCAGAAACTGTGCCACTTCTGCCAAGTTTTGCTCCAGCTGAACTCCTGAGGCAAGTGAATCTTAATCCTACCTCTGCTTAAGGTGTTGAACATTGCTGTCTTTGTAAGAAGCGACTGTTGATAAGGATGATCCAACTGCGGGTTTGGAAACATGATAGATAAATAAATAGTGCTCAAATGGCTGCATTTCAATAGAAGTGAAGTTTGGTGGAAAATATTTTAGGAAAAAAACTTGTATTTATTATTGGTTTAAATCTTTTTAGCATGATTGCAGACTGGGCAGACAATCTACTTTTTTTGTGGTTTAAAAGAATCCTCCTAAATGAATAAAATATGGGATATTTTAAGAGCTCAACTTAAAACCTAGCAAAAAAGAAAAAAAAAAAAAAAGGCAGAGAGAACCCAGGCAACTTTGTGTCTCAGCTCTCATCGCCATCTGAGAATTCGTGGTTGGGATCGTATGAAAGAACAACCCCTGGTGGGACAAGAATTAAAATTAGAAGAAGAAAAAAACCCCTAAAATACAAAGTGACCCATGAAATCTAGCCTAGAAAGAAGGAGGACCACCAGAGGAAATGAAGTTAAGGATATGTTTGGAAGGAGTTTGTTTTCTCAAAGCCTTCTGTTTCACTGCAACTGATTTAAAACCAGGGTTATGTTTCAGCAGCAGCAGTTGTAGGGAGTGCAAGAGGGGAGTCTGTCACCTCGGCCTCTGCCAGCATGCATTGCACTGTGTTGTTTCTGGGATTGGGCTCAGAAGCTGTCCATAGGACCCGACCTGGAGGAAAACCTGTCCCTTCCTTCTGGTGGCCCAAGCAATGCTGCACAGGGGCACAAAAGATGTCCCTTAGCCTGGCGGCAGACAAACCCAGGAGTTTGTTGCTCAGCTCTTTTCCCTGCTTCAGGAATGGTCAGCAGGGATGCAGGCCTATGTCCACCAACACAGGGATTTGGGCACTGCAGGAGTTGAGCCAGATTTTGCTGAGGAACGAGTGCCATGCCGTTAAAACCTTTTGCATCATAAATGCCTGGGGAGTCATCATTCCCCTGTCAGCTTCAGCTTCTTCCCTCTCAGATCAATGGCTTCCCAAATATGCCTATTTACTTATTTAATTTACTTCTTACCTTTTTTGTAAAGATGGCAAATCACTGAATAATACTTTTTTTTTTTTTTTTTCAGGACAATTTGTCTATTCAGCTCACTTACTGTCTTGAAAACATCACTGGTGGAGATCTGAGCAAGCTGTCACAGAGCAGAGCTGAAGTGCTGTGCCAGAAATTTAGCCCCAAGGTGGTGTTCAACACAGCAAATTCCCACAAGGAGATTGGGAATGGATGCAGGAGCAGAGAAGGGGGTTATTCCAAAGGACATGAGACCTCAGGGAAGAAAGCCAAGCATGTTGTTGGTGAGACAGCCTTACTCCTTGTAGTGACTTCAGTGCAGTGAGATTTCCATCTAAAGTAATTTTTTCCTCATGGCCAAGTGGTTGTTAAAGCAATGCCCTGCTTGCCTGTTGCCTGCCTCTCCTAAACACACTGGGCAGTGGGAGGACCAGGATATCAAGCCAGGCTGAAAAATACCATTTTAGGAACTTCAGTGAAAATGTCACTCTTCCTGCAAATGTACCTGGTTACACAACACACTCCATTACCCCAGGCTGGCTGTTTTCTAAAGGCTGGGCTGTCATAAACTGCTAACAGCAGTGCTTTTCATCTCACAGTACTGCTCCAAGTGGGCCACATGTGGGCTGCTCTCCACCTCAGCAAAGACCTGTTCTCCTCAGTGCAATCTCCAGCCAGCATAGCCTTGCTCCTCTACACACTCCCACTATTTCATTCTTCTTCATCACAAAACACTTCTCTCCCCACACTAGGAAATTCTGTGGGGACCATGGCAAAAACAACTGACCCCTGGGGATTTTGTAGCTCCTTTTTGGGTCAGGATGGTCCTGCAGTGGCAGGTGGTGCCTGCTGTTGCATCTTTCCCAGCTGATGGCAGGCACATTTCCTGGGTGGGTGTTTCAGTGGCCCAGGTTTTAAGCCATCCTCAGGGGTGTGGTGGGTGTTTGTGATGTCCAGTGCTGTCAGCTGGCGGTTGCTGACACCATTAAGCAAACATGTCAAGAGATGGTTCAAATAATAGATAAATTATGTGGAAGTTTCTGCTTAGCAAGGATCTTTACACTTGAAATACTTGTACTAACCATGTCTGAAAATAGCAGTGTGGACGGGGAAATATAAATTACACTGTCAAAAGCCAAGCTGAGTAAATGCTGCAGTGGGGATGTTTCGAGTTCATTAGTTCTTTACAAAGCCATGCTTATACTGATTTGGATAGAAAAGTATCTCCAGAGAAAGGGTACAAATCTGCCATCATGGCCCAGGGACTGAAGAGCCTTGCCACAGCACAGGTGCCTGGGTGCTGAGCCACACTTGGGAACACAACATCTCACTGCATGTCATGGCTGAGGACACTTTATTGCTTTCTGTCAACACCCCAGCACGGAGCTAGGAAGTAATATGTGCTTCTAGTGATGTGATCCCTCAGACAGCATTTTAAATCAAGCTTCTGTCTGTGGGGAGGCATGAGAAATCCCGTGACACCATTTTTATTTCAGGAAGAATAAAGGCATTCATCTCCGCAACATTGGATAGATTCACTGCCTTATCCCAATAGGGCATCTTCACATAAACAGCTGAATTAAACTGCAGTCTGGAATAGCAGTCAGGGGTAGGAAACTCAGGCACTAATTCTACTTCTTCACTGAAACTATCCATGTTTTATTGCTCTGAAGGAGGGTAGCCAGCAGTTTGTGTTGTAGCTTCCAAATAATGGCACTATTTTTCCTCCGAGTCATTTTTGTTTGAATGCTGATAACTGGTATTTATATTCTCAAGCCCAGTTGTGGCCAGGACTGTGAGAAGAAAATCAGAACAAGTTCCAACCTTTATTTTCAAGGAATCTGGCTGAGCTGTGGAGGTCAAACTGCAGTTTAAATCTTTAAAATGCAGTTTTAGTTCTAGGACAATTGCACTAAGACAGTCAAAAGAGGAATGGTGATAACAATTTTATACCAATGAGGACAGCTGATTTGAATTAAGCTTTTTCTCTCAATTGAGAGACAGCAGCCCTTATAAGGACCACAAGTCTTCCGTGGTGGAGGTTTTCATGACCATTCATAGTCACAACCTTCCTGAATGCCATGTAAGCTTTGAAAACATTATCCCAATTTTACAGATGTGGGACTGTGGCCCAAGACTTGGCTTGAGGCCTCCCCTGAGAGCGCTCAGCAATCTTGCAGCTGAGCTGTAACTTGTGAGAACCACTCCCATGCCCTTCTCACCTTCTTTGCCCTACACCAGCATCCTCCAGGCTGGATCTCACCCTCTGCCCCTTGGGCTGATGACAGCGCTTAGATGGATGTTCAGGCACTGCCCAGCTGCTTTGAGTGAGGGCAGAAGAATCAGCAAGCTCCTCTGGTCCTTGGACTGATTTTATTCTCCAAGCAGTAGAAAATAAAGATAACAAGAAAAAAAAATCAGTGTGTGGGGTAGAAAACAAAGCTGATGAAGGATACAGATTTGTATGCTCAACACAGCTTATGGTGTGCTTAAATAACATAGCAAGTATTTTAAAAATCCAATCCTTTTATTTTTAAAAGTAAGCATTGCTTGTGAACATACAGCTGTGGGAGTTAATAATTTGGTGCTATTTTTACTTCTTTGATTTGCTTATGCATTTTGGAAGTTGCTTCAGCCTCAGTGGGTCTAACAACCCAGGAGGAAAGGAAAATGTGAAGTGCGTTGTCCTTGTATCTTTTCTCCTTTTTAGGTTTTGATTCAATCTGATTTTCTTCAAGTCAGTTTATATTACTGTTGGATCTGAGTGTGTCCATTACCACATTGTAAAGATGCAAAGCTGCAAAGCCACAAATTCACAGAAGGTTGCTACCTTATCTCACCTTTTCACAGACCCGGCAATTTTCCTTATCGTTGGCAGCAACTGGGGATAAAATCTGCATGTGAACTGCTTACAGCAGGACCTGCCCTATTCACCCCTGAGATACGACTTCCCTGCCTTCTCTCTGCTTGCCCCTTTGCAGACTTTCCTACAGTGTCCTGGCTCCCAGCAGCTCAGACTACCAGGGTAAGGGGAGAGCTCTGCTCCAGGCAACCACTTCTCCCTCCCAAGCATCACTGCTGGAGAGACACAGAGGTTTAGCGTCTCCCACCTGGCACCAGGGCTATTTCTGCAACATATTCCCTCTCCTTTTGTCAGAAGTCTGCAACTCTCTCTCCTCACAACTGGGGCGACTTCTGAGGAGCAGAAAGTCTCTCTCCACCCCCGGGACTCCATCCTGCAGAGACTGTACCTTGCTGGAGACAAGCACTGCAGATGGCTGCAGCTGCTCGAGCCAACTGGGACGGCAGCCGCCAGCCCCCACGCACCAGCCCTGCAGCTCAGGTGTCCTCAGGAAGGAGAGAATTAGTGAGGACTTTAATGCTGGATTAGGCTGCCCCAAGTTTTCCCATTTTCTCCTACCACCAGCTCAGCCCGTGGAAGCAGGCGGTCTCCGGTGTGGGTTACAGCCTGGGACTGCCTCTCAGAGTGGCCACATCTCTCCTTGACCCATAGCCCCTCTGTCTCTCCATCAAGCATCTTGAGGTGGCTGATGCCTGGGGGTGTGCCCCAGGGCACCCCAAGGGCACAGGGATGGGAGCTGCTTGAGGCTATAACTTACAACCCAACCCTGTCCTCTGCTGTTCAATGTCTGGAGCTGAAATGGAGCATTTTGCAAAGAAAAAAGGCTTTTGCCTCTTCACTCTGTCTTTTTCAAAACCCATCCACCTGAACATGCGTAGACCCCCCAGCACTACATCTAAAAAATGTTCTCCCCTGTGTTTTTAGACATTCCCCTTTTCCATGAAACCTTTGGGATATCCCACCAATCTGTAGAGAAATCTGCAGCGTCCTGGCAGACTTTAATGGCCCTTAAGCCCCGGAGGATTGAGCAACCCAATGCTGTGGCCTTGCTCTTGCTCCACAGAGGGAGACACACCATTCCTCCCTGGTGTGGGGAGACCTGCAACCATTAATGTAACTACTGGGAAACTGGACCTGATGACTTGTTGAGAGGTAGCTGGTATAGGCATTTTGGCTGGATTTAGACAGCCCAGCACTCTGCCCTTCCACAGCAGTCATGTGGAAAGCCGCAGAGAAGATCAGGATATTGCAAGAATGCCATTTTTCTGAAAAGACAGTTCAGTGGCTGAATGAGCTCATGTGGATTCAGGATAAAAGTCCCATAGTCATGCATCACAGAAATAAGAATTATAAAAGATTTCATATAGGATTTATCCCTGGCACTTAGATATTTGCCAAAGCCCCACTGTGTGCTGAAAACCAGGAGAACATACAAGGATATCACTTTTACCCTGATTCTCATCTTTCTTTGAACATCTGCTACTTGTTGTTGCTACAGGGAGGTTTGGGATGAGGAGACACACCAGATCTGACCCACTGTCATAATTCTTTTACTTTCTGCTATGTGGTAGTTACTTTTTAACCCCAGTTGACTTTGAACAACTCATCAAGGGTTATCTGCCACCCTCCTTGGGAGCTGCTCCTCACCTTCTGAGAACTGTGCATCTGAGTTTCCTCCTGATAATTCATCAGTATTTCCCAAAGGGTATTTAAAAAGCTTTTGATAATATCTGTCAGGTCTGCCTGCTGAATTGAACACACCTTGGAGGCAGGAGTTTGTTATAAATCTGTCCGTGTCAAAAAGCCAGAGCACAGTGACCCTGCTGTGGCTCCCAGGTCTAGCAAAGGTGCCAAGTCCTGAGGAACTGAATCTCAAAAGAGCAGATTCCTCCACTGTCATGTGGTTTCAGGTAACCTGTGTTGTCCTCTCATAGAAGGATTAGCAGCAGAATTGACAAGCCAGGAGGAATCCAACTGCTTTTTGTTGAGACACAACCTTGGAGAAGTCTCTGGCCCTGGAGATTTGCTTTTCATTTTCTGCTCTGCAAGTTCAAACAGAGTAGAGAAGCTGCACTCAGGCTGATGCCTCCTGACCCTCCTCCTGCTTGAGATGTGAGGCAGCAGGAGCCTGAAAATCATAGTTGTGACACATTAAATAATTGAATTCCATCTGCCACAACAACAGCCATGCTCTGTGCAGCACCACTTGGCTGCTGGAATGTGAAATTTCTCAAGGACAGCTGAAGCAAAATTTGCTATTTGGGAAGCTGGTGGAGCTTTAGAAGTTCATGCAAAAGTGCCATGAGGAATCAGTGTTTTTTACAAAGAATTTTTTAAAGTAGGCACAGTTCTCCTTTAGTCAGCGTGATTATCCCTCAGTATTTTCAGTCTTGTCTAAACCAGGCTTCAGGAAGGTTTCACTTCCAACACATTTTTCTTCTTAGGACGAGTCAGAGGAGGTGGGACAATCTCATGGTACACATCCTGAGCTGAGCTACAGGGTACAGAGACAATTCATAGCTCGGGCCACAGACCCTGTCTATGTGTCTGTCTGCCACTCAGAGCAGAACCCCAAAGAAAATGGGGCACAAACATGTTTGGCTTCCGTTGAATGTGTCAGAGGTCCTGGCACAGATTTTGCATCGAATTGTGCTGTGGGCATGTGCTTCATGTACAAGAGGCCAATTCATTGCACACTGCCCATGTTCTTGTTCCCCTGCCATGCACTCTGCAATGTTGCTGCTGTAGTAAATGGCCATGTCACCCAAAGCTTTGGGAAAAACCTCAAGAAAAACATCCAGAACCTAGCTCACCAGCACAAGTCCCATCTGCTTGGAGAGGTCTCACTGCACATCACAAGGTTTGGGTCCAGCCTTCTCAGCTCAGCTTGGCAACCCTGTTCAAGCTGTTGAAGATGCTCAGCTTGGGTGGATATAGGAGCAAGTTTTCCTTGGGCAAGCAAGTCCGTTTCTGGGAAAACTTTACATCAAATTTCAGGAGAAGTTGCAATGCATGCTAATAAAAATTCACAGATTTTTTGGCCTGACACGAGGTAATCCTGTGACTTCCAGCACTAACACAGCCCCACGCATTTCAGCAGTCATGTGGCCAACAAGTTACAGTTTGGTGGGCAAGCCCTCACAACTCCAGTGGGAAGAGCGAGCCTTGACAGCCCCCACAGCTTGGTAAGAGCAAGGTTTCAGTCCCCAAAATAGCATTCCTCACTCACCAGCAGCATGGGGCTGCTGTGCCAGGGTGTTCTAAACCAGGACACGCAGTGCTCAAGTCCATGAAACCACTTGTCAAAGCCTTTGGGGCTCTGCTGTCCCTGGGAGGTTCTGGGAGTCCACAGGCATCTTGCTGACAATGTCCTTGTCAGCTGAGGCACAGTCTGTGTGAGCCCCATGGGAACAGCACCCCCTCAGCTCCCACATCCTTCCCTGGGGCTGCGTGTGGTCTGGCACTGAGTGCTTTTAATTCTGATGCCACAGAGGTGGATCTGGCAGAGCGAGGGGGAGGTGTGTTGGTGTCTCTAGTCTCTAGTAGTAAGAATTGACCAGTATGAAGGATTAAAAAATTGATCCCATTTTACAAAATGCAGATCAGAGGGACACGAGTGCATTAAAACTGGGATCTCACAACACTGCTTAACCTTTCCTCCAGTGGGTCATGTAGGATGTTTTGGAGATGGTGGCCCACATACATCCTTCTGCACTGTGAGCAGGGGTCCCTGCTGCCTGGGGACACCTTACAGGTTTGAAGATACCAATGGCCATGAACTTCCCTGTGCTCAACCAGGAATGCCAAGGGCTCATGCAACACTTGATGTCTTCAAGTTCCACTTGGCACCACTGGCCAGGCTGAGCCAGTCTCTTACAAAAAATGTTTTCATCAGCTGGCATGAGTTCCCATCTAGGTCAAGGAAGCTTCCTACTAGAAGGGCTCATTTTTAGCTTTTTTTTTTTTTTAAGCAGCTCTTTGGTTTATATTCTGAGATAAAGTTTTTAAGGATCCTGAGGAAAATTCCACCTCCGATGGCAGATCCTGGTATTGCAGATAAAGCAAATAACCAGTAGTAAATAACATGACATGCACCAGGTTTTCCACACATCATTATGGAGGAAGCTTCCCATGTGCCCAGAAAAGATCTACGACATACTGAAGCAGAAATCTATGGAAGTAATGAACATTTTAAAGCAGAGGATATGCCTATTTAATAGATAAATCTTCTTAATTTAAAAAAATGGAGTATTATTCTGAATATACCCTTTTGAAGTGATTTTCTAGTATCAATATTTGGAATTAAAAAAAATAACTGCTGTAGATCCCCATGCATCTGTCCTGGTGGCAGGACAGCTTGTGCAAAGTGTGTGCACACAGCTACTGGTGGGTCCTGGAAAACACTGTGTGACAGCCACCACCTCTCTGTGTGCCACGGTTATTTTGGGCAAGGTTGGGTGGACTTGTATAGAGACAAACAGCTTTGAAATCTCCTGCTGTGCTTTATAGGGAAGGATCTCAGAGATGCAGGATGCGGGAGGAGGGCTGAGGCACAGGCAAGCCAGAAGGAAGCACTGGGAACATGGACATGGGAGTTTTATAGGATAAAAGCAGGGGACAAGGACAAACTGAGGGGACAAGTAAAATGCTAAAGACAGGGTGCTACACTGCTGAATATTTCAGGCAGTTAGAATTACCATTCACACCTCAGAAATGCCATGGTTTATTTAACATGTCATTTTTTTGCCCTTTTGCCCCCAGCCCTGAGGAGGAGGGAGCAGCTGCATGACATCCCCAGAAACCCAAATCCTGCCCCCTCTGCCTTCTGCAGAATAAATGTATTATGGGAGCTTTGCTTACAGTATTTGTGCTTTGCCTGCTCCTGCATCTGCAGTTCAGGACGTGGTGCAGATTTTGTCTGCCCCTAGGATGCTCTGTACTGACAGAGTCTGCTGCAATAAAAAATAAACCATTGAGTAAAATACTCCCAGTATGAAACACAAAAATCTGAAAATGGAAATCACAGGAAAAGGTTTTGTTGCCATGCCAGCCCCATCTGCACTGATGAACAATGAAATATAGTGACTTCTGCAACATTCATAAAAGTATAGTGCCAGGGCAGTCTTAGGGCTGGCAGAGGCAGAGAATAGTCTCTGTGGATCTTTGGTTGGATCCAGAGGGTTGACTGTGTGCTCTTCACTGCACCAAAAGGAAAGAGAGGGCAGAATGTGAGACCTGACTCATACCTGCACTGAGCACATACGCACAAAAAAATTACTGAACTTTTTCAGATGTTATTTGAACAGGGAAAAAGCAAAGGAGGATGGAGGGATTTCTCACCAATCAGGAAAAATGAGAACGTAATTGCCAAGATACAATATCTCCTACCTTCCCTGCACCAGGTCTGGAGCTCCCAGCATGAAATGTGCTGCTTTATTCTGTTATGATGGGGACAAAATCAAACAGAGCAGTGCAGCCATGTGGTCCAGCCATGGAAAGCCAACACTTGTGGACTCATGAAAGGAAAACTCTGTCTGCCTCCCTGTATGCATCTGGTACAGAATGGGGCTCAAGCACCCCAGTTAGTGTGGATCTGGCAGGTGTCCCGGTGGAGGGGGTTGGCCCTGTGAGGTGACTGCAGCAAGGAGACAAGGATGGAGCCCTGGGGGCCCACTGGTGCTTTTCCCCAGGCAAGGAAGGAGCTGGTTGCAGGCATCAGGAAGGTGGATGGGGAGGGATAAAAAGGAAGAACCCCCCGACCAGAGGCCACAGCTGATGGCCGTGCCCAGGGCGTGCACCCTGGCTGCCTCTGGTCCGGAAACGCCATTGGGGGGCCCAGCGAGGGCCAGCTACGCGAGGAGAAAAGCAGCCTCAGAGCATGTCTAAGGTCACGACATTGACCTTTCCATTTCTTTTCCTTTCTGAAACCTGATTACATCTATTTTTAGGCCCGTGCTGGGGGAAGGAGGGGGAGCGGGGGTGGGCTGACCCTGCTCGATGGCGCAGCTCTGCTGTGTTCCCGCCTTGTGCCTGCTCCTGTTTGCACATTGCAGCGATGGCCCCATGTGCCCATGCACGCTCCAAGTCACTGAGTGAGCAGGAAAGGTACCAGGGTGCTTTCACCACTCCAAAACCCCTGCAGACTGAGGTCTGTTTGGCACCTGTGAGGAGCAGGAGCACGTGTTACAGCTAGTTTGGAAGGGAGTAATGCTCCATAGTGAGCAGCTTCCAAGGGGATTTGCTCTGGTTGGTGGGTGCAAAGGAGTGAGAAATGTTGCTGCAGAACTGTTCTGAACTGAGATAACTCTGTGGGTGCTGCTGGTGAGTAGGGGGCTGCTGGGAAGGTACTGGAGGGGAGGAAGGACTTGGGGGTGTCAGAGTCAGAACACAGAAATTGCCAACTTTGAGACTGATTATTGCAAACCAAGTTAGGCTTTGAGTTTTTAGCTTTAAGGCAGGCCAAATCACACTTGAAGCAACAAGGAAAAGGGTGTGAAATGATCATGGATGGTGAGAGGAAAGCTGGTTCCCAAGACAACATTGTCTTCATCAAGTATAATGTCTATTTTATTTTCCCATTTCTGCTTGTCTAAGCAATAAGAAAAATAAATAACACCCTCCCCCCCCATAACCTTCTGGAAGACTGGTGCTGCTTGGTCTTTCTGTATGGCAGAATCCCTCTCTCTTTTTATTTTAAGGCAAAGGTTATCCTGCCCACCCAAGGCCTGACTCGTTTAACATCACCCATGCAGCAGCATCTCACAAACATTCAACAGCAACAAAAAAATTGTGTATCTGTTTTCCAGTATGATATTTACATGTTATTTCATGTACCAAACACACACACACATATACACACATACAAAGCTTTCCGCTTTGTGTTTTTCCTTTAAAAGGCCCAGGGTATGGTCAACCAATTCTCGTGGCTGCTTAGCAACAGGCAATTGAGCCTGCCTATCAATTCTCAGTTTATAATAACCTGAGGCAGACCTAGATTTTTGTTTTCCCTTGAGCTTTTGTCTTCCCTTCCCTCTATAATAAATACCAGAAATGTAGGGGCAGCATGTGTCAGAAATCCTGCAGTGGAATATCTTTCATCACGCTGGCGGGGCTGCTCCTCTGGCAGGACAGAGCTCCAGGTCCCACATGCTCTACTCTTCCTTGTTAAAACATTTGAGACATTAATTCTGCATTAGACCACACCCCATTGTAAATTTTTCATTTAAATAGCTAAGTTAAAATTACAAATTTTCTTTTTTGTGTGTGAAAAACAAGACCCAGAGAATTCACCTGGACAGAGAGATTGAATGCAACCCTCTACATACACAAATAACCTGATCTCTGTCTTTGAAGGTGCTATAAAAAAAAAGAGAGAAAATATAATTAATTTTACTGACTAGTGGAACCCTAAACAGCATGTCCTGCACTGTGACTTAAGGGGCTGGAGCTGAGGGGCCTGGCTGTGCCCCTGGGGGAAATGGCAATGGCAGAGCATGAATGGATTGGCAACAGAGTCTTGTGCCTTAGTGAACGCTGAGGAGCTGCTGCCTTGTGTTTGAGGAGGGCAGCACATGGTGATGATGGAGAGGCCAGTGTTCAGCCCACACTGAGGGGTGCCTGATGGGCAGTGGGTGGGGGGTGGTGGGGTCTCATGGCCAGATTTGCTCCAGCAGCACAGTTCCTCTGGAATACTCTTGTTCTCCACTGGCAGCACCTTAGGGATGCTGCTTGCTGTCCATCACTGCCTGTACTCAGGAAGGAAATGCAACCTGTAAAGCCTAAAGGAGATAAGGCAAACCCCTGGAGATAAAACGTGTGCAAATGGGAGAAGTCTGTTCATCCACCTCTGCCCCATGAGCAGGCCTGTACTCAGAGCTTGGGTGGGGATGGTGTGGTCTTTTTAGATGTAAGCCCTTCGTACTGGGATGACTACATTTCTCACAGTTATCCTGTACCAAACCTAAGCATTTCCATCACAAAGGAGCATTTCCAGGAGACTGACACCTTTTTTTACAAGCAGGTGCCCAGCAACCCCACATGTCCGGGATCACTCTAGAAAGAATCAGCTTCTCTGGTGCTGCTTCGCAGCCCTCAGCCTTGGCACAGCTCTTGTGCTCACACAGCGTGGTGCAAAGCTGCTGCCTGAAGCACTCTTGCTCACAGCCATGGTGTTCCTTGCCCAATCTCCAGGTAGCCTCCAGCTGTCCTGGCTGGGCTCCCCACAGAGGATGAGCATTTTCACTCACATGGGGAGTCCTGGCTCTTGGGGAGAGGCATCCAGCCCCTCACCTTACCCAGATATTGCTGCCCAGTGTGGGTCCCTGCACTGCCCAGGCATTGTTGGCCTGTGGCTCACAGCAGCAACAGATGCAACATCAGATGATAACCAATGTGACAAGAAGACAGCACTGTCCCTCATGTCCCTTTTGACATCCCAGCCTGTCTGAAGGGGACCTGCAAGTAACCTGTTGCACAGAGGACTGAAATGCTCTCCCTTCACTCAGGTCTTTGCAAGTCCTGCAGGCAGACCCTGATCCTTACCTGGCCTCGAGAAGCACATCAGAGGACCAAGTTCTGTTTCCCCCCAGAGCTCATAACTTGAAGGATGGTCAGAAACTGCTGGCAGTGCCTTTGCTTTCTTGATCTTTCTGGTTCTTTGAACTCTGGTTCATGTGGATTCCAGAGATGGCAGAGACAACATGTATGGAGAAATCCAGTAATATGCATGGGTCTCCTCTCACAAGCACCAGACACCAGAATGCTCCTCTTGAAGTGTGAGCTGAGCTCATGCTAGGGAAGGAGAACTGGGGGTCCCTATGGTTCCAGCACAACTCATGTGCTCACAGCCCTCCCCTCCAGGCTGGAGCCTGATGAACTGTTCTGAGCTGCTGGATCACACAATACCATCACACATCTTTTGTTTGCTGGAAATTTAGCAGAGGATCCAGCTTTTTATAAAACAATGTCTGGAAATGAAACACAGGCAGGCTATAGAAGATGACTGGCTCAGGTGTTCCCTTAAGTGTAACTTAATGGAAGCAGCACATCACTGGGAATGCATGTGGACAGGACTTTCCTCCAAGAGGCATTCTACAGGAAAGGCACATCCCTGCATGATGAAAACGCAGCCAAGTGAATTTGTCAGTATGAAGTTCGTGGTATGGCTCTCTTCGGGTGGGAGAGAAATGTCACATTGCTTTTGTTTAAAGTTCAGTTATAACTGTGCTAAAGAATGTACCTATCTTCTCCTCCATGTTGTGCCCTCCTGTTAGGACAGTAGAATTACAGGACAAAGCAAGTTTGTCCCTTCAAAATAGGATACTAAGGGAAAAAATACTTTTCACAAAATCTGTGCACTTGATCTGTTCATAGCAGGAATTAAAAATCTACAAAGAAATCCAGGACACTTGGTGCACTGTTGTTTCAACAGTAATTTCTGGATGCAAAGCATCCAACAGGGATTACAGAAATACTACGTAATCCTTCAGGAAAGGGGAAATATTTTAAAACACATTAGCTGGCTGTCATGTAAATGAGAAAAAGCTTCACTGAAGCCACACAAGGGCTTGTCATCACAAAATTCACAGCATTTTGTGTTCATACAGCTTACTGTAACTCTGGTGCAATTCTCCACTGGAAACCCACTTCTGCAACAGTTAATAAACTTCTAAAAGTTTACTTATGGCTAAGAGTATATCCTCAAGAAAATAGAACAACCAAAAAGAAAACAAAATATGGGAACAAATACTCAGATGAGAATATTTTAGCATCCTGAATTCAACTCTGGCTCTCAAAATGTTGACATTTTTCTGGATACACTCTTCCCCTAGACCCTTGTACGTTTGTGCACCTGTACATCTGGTGCACAAAGTGGAACGAGACCCTTTCTCACAGTGAGGATGCAGCACTGGCAGTATTTAAGGAAAACGGCTTTGCTTTACCAAAAAAGGATCAGTAACAACTACAAAGTCCAAACCAGATTAACACTGAGAATAGAATGAAAGCAACTGGGAGTACAAACTGCTGAGAAAATGGCTCCAGTGTACAAGAAAATAATTAATACTGAAGCTTTGTGTGTCCTCAGCTATTTATTATGCTCACACACATGGTGATATGTTAAAATTCTTGTTGGCAAAAAGTCCATTCAAAATTAAATGATGCTTTAGCCTTACCATGAGGATTTTTGTTGTACCAAGTCACGTTTGTAATAAACTTTATTAAATGCAATAAAATATTACACAGCTCAAACAGAGAAACCCAACAGGGAAATCATGTCCATTTTTGTTAAACTAAGTAGCAGAGCTTTGTCACTGGCATTAGCACAGCTCTGAGCTTTGCTAGAGATATGTTCTAGAAAATCTCCCCATAGCTCTTAATGAATAATTGAAGACAATATATAACTGAGACGCTTGCTACCTCAAGAGTTGGATCCTAGAGGACCATTAAATTAATTTTTAATAACCTATACTATGGTTAAAGTTATAGGACACAAATATTCATTCTAAATATACTCATCATATAAAGCATAATCCCAAGGTTATGACTAAGAAAGCAGAAAGGGAAACATTAGCACAGCTTACAGCTATTCTAAGTTACTTTTCAGATATCGTCTGTTTGTGCCTCTTACCTACATGTTCCATGACTTTAACAGTGCACTCTGGTATGAATGCTCAAAATTTCCAGGGCAATTCTCCTTGCTTTTGTGGTCACTTTTCCCTCCAGAAGCTGGCAACTGATGAGGCCTTTCAAGTGTACGGGTTCTGCACAAGACCTTACCCATCTAAATGATTTATCAGTGAGGAGGCAATTTCTCTTAGTGCCTCAGGGTGATGCTGCAAATGTTTCACAAATTTATTATCCAAGAAAAAATCAGTATAATAAGTTGTCTGCAAAATAAATTCCTAGAGAATAATGAAATCATTAGGAAACCCAGCCCATTTTAAGTAATTGCTAACTGCACCTAGGCCTTCATTAATCACCATGTAATTGTGTTTCACCTAATATTAACTCTATCCTCAAGAAAGGCTGGTTTATCTTTGGAATAAATGAACATAATAAAAGAAGGGAACAATGAGGGAATGATGAAATCAGCACAAACTTTACACCAAAAAAGAACAGAGGAGTTACCAAGTACCCCGTGCCATGGGTGACTCAGTATTTGTATAGCACTTCCACAGTATACCACTGAGATGGGCAGCATGCAAAAATGTATTTGAAGGCAGGTAGACTACATTTTGTGGGGCTGTGATGGAGCATGATGGAGCATGTGTCTGTGCCCAGCAAAGCTTTTGTTTTGTCAGGAGCAGAAAGCAGTTTTGGAAACCCTGGTTTGCAACTTCCTGTATGTTCCCTGTACAGACTTACACAGCTTTGGATGAGAGAATATGTTTTCATTTTGGTATTTGAGAGAGTATCTTCAAGAGATTTTTCAAATAAAGGCATGAATAAATTTCAAGGCTTTTAAGAGAGACCCACAAGCTGAGAAGGTCCTTTAGGACTCCTTGAAGACATCTGAAGATACCTGCAAATACAGTAAGGTCTCTATGGTTTTCCCCTGTCACAGTTAGGGATATGCTACTAAATTATAATCAGAAATTTTAGCTGTACTAGGAAGGAGGTGGGTAAAACTCGTAAGTGCCAAGCTAAAGCAATCCTAAACTTGGTAGTTCCTTTTCCTCATTTTTAGGCCAGAGCATAAACTGTAGATGATGAAATGTGGCTCCTGCCAGAAGATTGGGAGTTTCTACATGGTTTCTATACCCACTAAAGAGGGAAAGAACCATACAGTATACATAATTATTTTTTTACCTCCTGGCTTTGGCCATGAGGGGTTTAGACCTACAGGGCCTGTTGTCCCACTCACTCACTTTTCACCATCTCAAAATGAAGCACAGATTTCTGGCTAAAAGCAGAATGTACATATATCCCTCATTTTACAGCACAGCTTATTTTCCCTCCAAAGTCTGACATGCCAGGGCAACAAAGACCTGAGCAGCGAAGAAACATTTGCAGCCCTGTGAGCTTTTAAATTCTTATTAATTGATTTGATTTTTTTTTTGTTTGTGGTAATACAGAGTGCAAGAGACTGAGCTATTCCAGCCATCATAGAAATACTGACCAAGACAAGTTTCCCTGTTACTAAAACCTTTGTGAACTGGTTAGTCACATCTAGATTAACACTTTGTGACCTTTTAGAGAAAGGTCTCACAAGCTCAAAGATTAAACAGAGAGGAATGTGCATCTGATCATGCAATACACTAATGGCCCTGTGTTTAAATATCACCTGGCTGGAGAGATTGTGTTTTTTGAAGACAGCAACATCATCATCCAGGAATCTTCCCTTATTTGAATTGTGCAAAATTGAGTCAGAGAATTGACTCAAAACACCATAAGCTGTTAATTCTGTCAGCACTGCTACAAACTCAGGCAGTAATTTAAGAAAGGCCATTCCTCATTTTGTTTCTGTGTGTTGTTTGTTTATTTATTTATTTATTTATTTATTTATTTATTTTTAAGACAAGCTGAGCTCCTCAGGTCACTTCACCAGGAGGTTGCTGTGATCAGATGTCCTTCCTTGGGCTGAGTGGGCAGTCCTGATGTGGGCAACATTGGCTCACCCGTGGTACCTTGGTTGCTCTGAGACATCACAGCACCCTGCTAACAGGGTGAGCCCCAAATCACACAGTCTATGCACAGCAGTGCTGTAGCTGCCAATTGATGAGAGAGATCATATTAAAGTCACATCTAGTGCTCTTTGTTACGTAGCGCTTTGAACTGTGTGAAACTGAAGGATTTGCATTTAGTCTTCTTTTTTCAACGCTCTGTAAAAGTTGCAGCTCTGTCTCAATGGACTGTCTGAAATCAATGCAAGCTGAAGATGGAAGTTACCCATGTCCTTGGATGATAACACAAGCAGGATTCAAAAACTCAAGTCTACAATTGCAACCCACTGACTCAATGAACTTGAAACATCCATTAAAAAAAAATAACAACTCCGAATGAGAAGTTCCCAGGAGCATGACAAACCAATGGGTAAAATAACGTGTGGGCTGGACAAAGCACTGTCAAGGAAGTGCCTTGATCTTGAACTGTGGCCACCAGATCACAGAGCAGCCTTGCGGGGGGACATCAGGTTCCCATCTGATTGCTGCTTGTACTAAATGGTCCCAGAATATCCCATTACAGAGAGAGGGTGCACACAGCTACCACAGGCATTAGTTGACTACTCAACTATGTCCTCGCAACATATAAAAAACAAATGACAAAGGAGATGATGAAAGAGAAACAATCAAAAAGAAATTAAAATGGACTAGTATCTTAATCTACAGTAAATTGCCTTGTGTTGTCCTGAGTAGCTAGGTAGGGATGTTGGTACTAAATAAGAAGAAAACCAACCCTGTTCTTTTTATTTAATCTCAATGTTAAGAACCATTCATGTTGCATTGCAGTTACATTGGCACATACTTGGGCCGCTCTCACTTTTCTGAAATCTTTTTCCCTGTTAAAATCCAAGAGAACTTTACAAAGAGGATAAGCAGTCCACTTTCAGGCATGTTGGGGGAGTCTGTAGATAGCACAGTTCACAGCATAGACATTTAACCCTGTGCTCTTTTGGTAAATATGTTAGGAAAAGCAAAAGGGTTAAAAATCATTTTAAGTCACTAAAATATGGAGCTACACAATAGCCAAAAGCTATGGAAATAGAAGATCACAGAAAAGACACTTTCAGAATATAAAAGCTGGGAAGGAAATATTAAATTTCAGCTCTACTGAATAAAATATCTTCTAAAGGTTTTTTTGTCTTAAAGACATTGCTGAGCTCATAATCAATCAGTCTGGCTACTTAGACACAGCGGCCCATCGGAGGATTTAGAAAAAATGAAGTACTAAATTATTCAGCATTTAAGTAATTGCATAAGGAATATGTAGCTGAAAAGGACAAACTGCAAAACAATATTATTTCCCTGTTACAGCATGATATTCTGTAGTTTTAACAAGACTTTCCAGGGAGATATCTAGACATTTTTTCCAAGCACAGAATTGAGACCCCAACTTTTAATTTTGTATTTTAAAGTCAAATTACTATTTATATGCAGCTGAAAAGGATTGCCTTTCTCAGCTTTTAAAATTAACATTTGTACTGTATTTACAGCTATGTTTTCTCTTTCTCAGGCTACCTTTTTTTATAAAACAACCCAACAAATACTCCTGCCCTTGTCTATTACAAGTTTGCACAATGTTAAGCTTATAAAGAAATACTAGGAAAGTCTTATCTTTGTATACATGTACTACACACATACTGTACATGAATATGTCCAAGGAGTCGCACAGATAACATTTTTCAGACAAATACTAAGTATTTTCAGAAAGATAACTGTAAATTACTAAGTGTAAAAATTTCAGTTTCCTCAGAATGGCTTTCCAAGCTGTCATGTACACAAACCAGATGAGATTTTCATTTTACCATGAAGAGTTTTTATGGATTTTGGATGTGCTTTGATACATCAGCTCTAATCTTCTGGAGGACTTTCCCTTTTTCATTCTTCCTTAAGATTGATTATCAACCTTTTGAATGTCTTACAAAACATGAATACAAGCCTACTAGTGCTGGAGACTGGATCCCAGCTGTTAATTGCCGTAAGAACAATGACAAAACAGGTACTATTGAATACAATTTCATGCAATTTTCATACACAGCTGTTAAAACACAGGCAGGAGTTCTGTAACACTGGAATTCACAAGGAACTCATACTGTAAAATGTTACACCAACACCTCACAAAATGGAGAATGTTGTTTGCCAGTGCCTGCATCTCAAGGTCACAGTATTAAACAGCATCAAAATAACTTGTTAAGGTGATAAATTTTGTCTCAAGCCCCCATCTCTTTTATTTTAGCATTGAATTTCCTTCTGGCAGCTGCACTAAAATACTAAACCACTCTGAGAGGCTGAACGACACGATCTGGGCATCACGGTTTATTGACTCATGACAGATAACCAACACACATTTCAATTCTTTGATCAGTGGTAGGGTTTCTTACTTACCTTTCAAATGTCTGCTGCAAATTTCTGAACAGTAGAGGAACTCAAATCCAAGCCAAACAATAATGATTAAAACAGCAAGACATCAACTCTACCTAATTTAATATTAGGATTTTTTTTTTCAAGAGGATGCTTCTTTAAACTTCTTACCTAATGTTTTCAGTTGTTGGTCACAAAGCAAGCAGGAGTGTAGTACTGGATAAATCTACAGTAGATGTCAGTAGTCCTTCAAATGTATTTCCACAATGAGGTGACAGCACTGTCTGTTGAACAGAATTTAAGGTGTTCTGAACTATTTGAAACCACAACAGTTTCAATTAATCATGTTTCCACCCTGCCATAGCAACAAAAGATTTTCTAGAGTTCTAACCCTTTTTTCCCCTGCCATATATATAATGTTAGAAATCAAAATGTAATTCTGACAGATTGAACACATATACATTTACCTAAATGGGTAATTCTGTAACTTTGTGAGTCCTCAAACTAAATCAAACATGACCAAATAAACATCTACAACATGCACCTTTTTCCTCCACTGTTTTTCTAAGTATATTAAAGTGGCCCATATGTTTGTAAAGGCAACTTGATCATTCAGCAGCAAAACCAACTTACAGAAAGTGCACTATAAAAAAAAGACCCAGACCTTACACTGCTGAATTACTGACCTATACTCAACCTTCACATTTATATTGCTAAACTTCTGAGCAGTTTTAGATATTTCATAATGTATCTCCTTTGAACTCAGGGAAAAAAACCTGGGAACTCTAGTGTATTGCATAGACCCAAGACCCTAGCCTGAGGAACCATCAGGAAAGTAAGCTGCTATGCTACCCTTTGAGAGCTGACACATTCTGCCAGAGGATTTTGACTATTTTCCTTTAGAAGGAACAGTGAAAATCTTCAGATGCAACCCCAGACTAGAAATGTTTTACAGCAACTGCTTCACTGCTTCTACACTTAAGCTCAGTCCCCTTCCCCTTGTCAAGCTTTGCCTTCTCCAACCTCAATTCCACATCAGGATCTCTACTCCTCTATTTCATAAAGGCTCCTTATGTCTTCTTCTCAAGCCAGTTCCAGCTGCCCATTCTGTGCTGCAAAGAGAAGGTGCAGTCACTTTCAGTAATATCAGTCCTCACAGGATCACCTCAGGCTCTTGTTTGCATCCACTCATCTTCCCTTAGACCTTTCATAATCTCCTCTACAGTCAAACTGGACAGCTGCTTCTTCCCTCAAGCTCTATAAAGGGGCATTCAACTCAAGCAAGAAAACCCCCCACTAGTACAGTCTTTTTATTCCCAAAGACACCCTACTTCCAAAGAGCCAAACAAGGAGTATTGCTGGGCTACAGCTGATGGGACTGACTCACTTGCTTGGCACAGGGGGAACAGAGAGTAGCTGCGGTGGATGGACTGAGGGACGTCATGTGCTATGGAAGTTAACTATTTAGAAGAAACTCTCAACTGATATCCAAAACCTCTCCTAGCACTGCCAGTAAAGCCCCTGGATTGAAGGCCTAAGGAAGTCACAGCTTCTGTCCTGATGTTTTAGAACAGACATCTTTGAGATCACAGTGGGGGTTTTTGTTTGACATCCCCATGACTTGATACTGAGCCTTCTAACAGGAGAAAACAGAGAACGACATCAAGTTCTCTGCTCAACACAAAAAAAAATACAAGGCAAGTAAGCATTCACCAACTCCTTTTCTTTTTGCCAGTTATGGTAAGTTCAAATCCAGAAATGTTAAGCAGTTGGTCTTTCTCAAATGATATTTTGCAAAGTAGTAATCCAAATACCAAAATGCATCTTGGCATGTATTACAATGAAAAAGCGTTGACACACATTCACACTTTATTTCATTTTTTTCTCAAGGAATAAAACACCAGTAAGGATCCACGCATTTGCCATACTGCAAACTCCTTGTTCTTACTGAGATGTTCTTACTCTTGCAGACAATCCCACACAAATCAGTGCTTCCTTCCCTTAGATGTCACATTAAACTGCTCATGGCTTAAGTGTTGTGTATGGGATTTGCAATCTGTTAAAGTGTAACTAAAGAGGATTGTCGGTATTTATGGAGCAAATGCCGGAAAACGAGAATGACATCTGCTTTAAAGTAACCACAGACAGTATAACTGGAGTATTTTGGAATTCTAAGGCAACAATGTTGGACCAGCATGTGAAACTACCATAGACTTCAACTTAAGTTTCTTCTGCAAAAGAGAAATATTCTGAACTTTTTTACCCCCTTTTTTTTTTCCTAAAAAAAAAAAAGTGATAGGCAGCAATATGAAATGCCAGCATTGCTACCAGGTGACTTCTGTATTTAAGTTCTGAATTCAATGAACTCCTTAAGACAGCATGTAATGTCTGGCTGGAGTAGCACACTCTTTATTGAAGATGATCTGGCAATGTTCATGTATTTTAAAAATACACATGCACATTTTTGCACACTTGCAATTTAATGTATTTTCAGAATTCACTACAAAAATGCCGTTTCACAACTGTAACTATACACTGGGACTCCTACAGTAGTATGGATAATGTACAGATGACTTTCCCAGGACTACCAATACTGTGTATTGTGCAAATTGTCTAGGACTGCAATCCTCCTTCAGCAGCAGATGGAAGAAAATTTGTGAGGTGAATACTGATATCAAAATACAGATTTAAATAATTTACTCTTAAAAACATTCATATTTATAACCTCTTACAGAAAATAAAACAATCTGATTATCAGATACATCCCTCAGTTTTTCCAGTTCCAAGGTATACACAGATCTCCATCTTGCAGCACAGAGTAGAAATGCGAAATGCAAAGGTGCATGCCTTGTAGGTAGGGCAACGATTCCTCCAGCAGCCTCTTACAGCAATCTATCATCTGTGCACTGGAAACACTGGGCTCCTTATACAGCCGATCCAAAGAAAATCTTTCTGTGGAAGTATTGATTAGCTCCTTCTCTGTAATCATCATCCTAGCAAATGGAGACAACACACAGTGACAAAATTACAACTCCATCTTTTAAAAACCCTACTTTGGAATAAGCATTTCAATGTATATTGAACACATGTTAAAACAAGAAATACTGAAATAAGTAGATTATATATATGCATGTGAAGAAAAGTGTCAATCCCTGTACTGCTATGGTGGAGCTGAGGTTTTTGTACAGGTTGATACAGGTGTTTATCTCAGAAGTCAGAGTGAACATTCTTCCACGACTATGGGCACTGCATGCCCATGGACTCACATTTCAAAGCCCATGCCATGACATATTTTTGCTCACTAAGTAACTGGGAAAAACACAAAAAATAAAAATCCTTTGAGTCACCATTTTTAATATAAGGATTGAAAATACTTAAATAACATTGGAAGTTTAGGTTTTAAGCATAAAATCATGTTCATAATTACTCTGTATAGTTAAACCAGCACTCTGTATGTCATCAAAACCAACAACTGATATGTACAGTAAAATGATGCATATTAAGTGTGTTAGTTAACTTCCCAATTGCAGAAGTTTGTTGATGTATTTGGACCCAATGGTCTTAAAGGTCTTTTCCAACCTAAAAGGTTCTATGAATTTTGAATCCAAAGATTTCTTCCTTCACCCCAGAGAAATAAGACACCATGTGTCAAACTCAAACTACTCAGAAAGAAAGTTAATGTGTAGATTTAATTAAGTCACTGGAGTTGTGACTGATCAACTGATGAAGAGAGTTCAGGTTCAGCCAGCCCCACTAGCTCAGGCACTGTGCCACAGGAACACAGCTGCACTTCCAAGCCAGCCTGGCTGCAGACACTGCTGCCCTACAGCACAGACCCTGTGCTAGACAGGGGAGGAGTGACAAAGCAGCAGCACCAGGGGATGTGAAACAGCCCAAGCTCAGCACAGACACAACTGAGACACTACTGAGACAATTTGTCTCACAAAAAATGCAACTGTAGGGCTTTGCCACTACTCTCCAGAGCTCAGGATAGGACCTCTGTGTACCTGCATGGCACTGAGCTCTGCACAAGAGCTCACTCTGGCAGTCAGGGACGAGCCGAGCCAGTGAGTTAACCTAGAGCAAACCTCTCCTCTCTACAGACCATTTCCATGCCACCTTCCTGAGTACATTCCCAAATACCTAGGCACAAGCTTTCTAGTTCTGTTAAATCTTAGGCTCCCTTGAAGGAATTCCAGTTAGCTGGAGATCAGCAGGTTTGTTTTCTGTCACTTTCCGGGGCAGGCTTACACCTTGATCACCAAACCAACCTGATACTTTACAGAAGCATGGGAAGGAGAATCCTGCATCACTGGAAGACTGGCATTATCCACACAGATAACAGAACTTTCTAGAGCAGCAGCGTTTGGATTTCCTTGTGCATTCAGGTCAGAATTACAGCCACTCTATGCTGTTTACTGCACGTAAAACATTCAAGTTCATGTGCAAAGTACAGCCAGTACATCTCAAAGTACTTTCCTTTATCTTAGGGCCTTTTTAACCATCACATGAGGCTAAGGAAAATCAGAAGGACATGAATGAATCCAAGGAAGCATTAAGTGGAAAAGGAGCTTTCAGCTTTGATATAAAAGAGGAAATACGACACAGCTACAAAACAAAAGCAGAGGCGATACAGAATGACTGTTTTGTCTGTAAATCACAGAACACCTCCTCCCTTTTTCATATACACATGCCATACGTGATTCAAATATGCAATTTGCTGCCATTGGGTATTTGGAGCCACAAAATGCAAACTGGCTCAAAAAGTATTATGACAATTAAGAGGGGGAAAATAAAAAAGTCTATTGATTGCTATTAACAGGAGCTAAAGTTTCCAGCTTCAACTATTTTCTCAAGTGCAGTCAGACAGAAACTGGGAAGGAGCAGAGTAAAAAACCCACCACATTTCTTGCCCCATGCATAAAGGCTCTCCATAACCTAATGGATGATGGGGACAGACACTGTGAACCAATGCAGTCATTTACTATTTCATACAGACCAGCAATTATCCAGTGCACCAGATATGCATCTTGGCTCTTACATTCTTATAACACAGCTGCTTGTACTCTGAGGGCACAGTTTTCTGGATTAGTGTCTTCATGAAGTGTGGTAGTGTGAGGTTTTTTGGAGAATAAGTTACCCAGATGCAAATGCATGTATTTGCTAGAACATCCCTCCCAAAATCTATAGACAATGCTTTCCCAGCTGTGACATGTGGACAATTACACAGAGAACTATTCAGTAGTTACAATTTACATAGCAAAAATCTTATTTCCAAGATGGACTAGGGTTGTGGAAAAATTCCAAAAAATCATCTTTACTGAAGTCCACCTGCAAAACCTATGTTTGCAAGTAATGAGGTCTTAACAGAGCTAAAACCACAGTGCCTTCAGCAAGACTCATGCCTAAAATAACTTCACAGAAACATATCTAGATCTATACATCATGTATACACTCACAACACCGTGATAGTTCAACAACTCATTAAAAGCTTTCCAAAGCAGAAAAACAAAGTTGCAGTAATGCCCTCTGAAAGGACAAGTACCACCCACTTACCTGTAACAATATTTTATTAAAAAACCTCAGTATCTCTGCTTCACCCTCAATGACACAGCATACAAGGTCAAGAACTAAATTTGCAGTTGTGATGGGTATTACAGAGCTTGGCCCTAGTATTAAGTATGGAGCTGTGACTCCCTATCATAATCTCTCTCATCTCACTCACACCTGTGAGAGAGCTGTTTAATCATTCTTCCCCAATTTTTTTTATTTGCCTTGTTAGGTACTAATTAATATTTTTCTCAACTAACTGACCAACAACTAGAAATAATGATTCTCTAGTTGGTCTCAGTTATTTTTAGTTTAGATTTCGCTTTTTTTGGTCACATTTGAACTAACATGAATAAAAATTCTTGCTTTTCTTATTCTTTGAGAAGGTGTTTTCCACCTCTTAGTTGGGGAATTGTAAAAAAAACAAAACTATGCATTTTGCCTTGTTAGCAAAGATATTTTACTTCTGAATGAAGAAGAATCGTCTCTATAAGGTGAAAGACAGTATTTTCTAGTAACTGTTTGCATTCACTATTGCTGGAATTTTTTACTTAGTAAAGCTGATGGGAAAGGTTCTATTTTAGAAACAAAAGGGTCTTTTCCACCAAAAGAATATGAATACATTATTTAAAATTCTTCTCCTTCTCCAAATAAAAAAACAGGACATGCAAAGATCTTAAAGAGCTAAATGTATCGAGTCACATGAACACTTACTCCTCCTTTCTTTTCAAATTCTCTCTTGCTTCCTGTGCTTTGGAAAAAATAAACCATTGAAGAGCTGCTGGATCACAGACTGTTGGGATCATGAAGTGTCCAAATTCATGTAAGCTTGGTGCATATCTGTCACTAATGAAACATGATGGAAATAAAGAATAAGGTATAATTTTCAATGCAACTATTTATCTATTTATATAAATTACTTTCAGAAAAAATTCTAATGATAAATAATATAAATTAATCACAACCAGAATAATTGGCAAAAAATTGAGACTAGAGAAATATAGTAGGAAACTAACGTTCTTTTAAAATTACATTTCAAAAGCAACTGGCAAGGATACTCAAAAAATATAATCACCACCAGCACAACAGCACAGAACTTTTGATTTAACCCAGAGCACAACACCGTAAAATAGACATAACCTTGAGTCCAAGCTGAATGAAATTAAGCAGGATTTTCTTCATTCTGATTCCTTCTTAACCCATAAAAATGCACTTAAAACCTTCAAAAACAAGAAGACTTTGACATAATGAAAACCTAAGATTATATCACTTTTCTTCTTAGTGAGAGCAATAACCAGTGTAATAAAAAGAAGAGTAAGAGCTCTAACAGAAATCAACCTTCCCTGCCAATACCCACCTTTCCAGAATCATCTGCAAGCCTCGCAGACTGCGAGGATGGAAAGGTAGTCTGCTGTCACGTAGTTTATTATAGAAAGAGTTCAGAGTCTCAAAGTACTCTTCTAGAGTCAACAGAGGTTGCAGTTCTTCAATATATATTACTTGGATGCCTCCCAGGAGTTGGCTTATCCGATCTTCCAAGAGCAGTAGTCTTTTTTGAAGCTTATAATAATTTGGCAGTCTCTCAAAAATCTGTGCATACACACGAACAAACGTTTTCTATGTTGCAGAGCTTAAAAGTTAATTCTAATAAATTAAAAAGTAACAAGAAACTATAAAAGAGACACTTAACAATGCAAACATGGAACCCAAGGGGAAAAAATTAAAATCAAAGAATACCATAGGTGAGAAATAGCAAGTATATATGCTTTGTGACAAGATATAGTCTGACAAGCTTTTAAGTATTTTCTGTATTTATAACATAAAGGTACCAAAAGGACATAAAAACATGGATGATGTCCTCTATGTATTCAGAAATTAATAGTCTCAGATTAAAAAAATATATAATCTGATGCCTATATAAAACACTCATCACCACAGTTATAGGGGTTAGAGCTATTCCTCATGCAGTAGTCACTACCTACCATCTACCCACTGACATTATTTTAAAGTAGTTTTTCACATTAAAAAAAAAAAGCTGCCGCTGCAACAAGTGAAGTGATTCCAGAACTGTATCTTTAGAAACTCAGGAGAACAGTAGAACAGATAGTAGATTGTTCTGCTGGTAGAATCAGAACAGCTTTTGGCACAATAAAACTTGGTTCAGAATTTGCATTTGTTACAGAGAAAAACAGCAAAAATCCTTTAAATATTGTAGCTCTGGCCAAACATTCTACAGACTGACTTGGACAGTATTCTACTGCTTCCTTCTTCTAGTAATTAGTAACAAAAAGTAATAGCACTTTATAAAATGAGGTAGAATTGGACAAATATGCTCCCTAGAAACCAATTCACCAACCTCATCAAGATTTTCACTTTCTGTGTAATATTTCACATGCTCTTCAGTGTATTTCAAAATAAAAAGCCTTTGATTGCAGGTTCAAATATATAACAGTCTTTTGTCTTCCCAAAGAAATATCATCACTACAACTAACTACACACATTAATCCAGCATGGCATATTGTGTGGCTTTATGATCCCTTCAGAAAAACCCACAGCAAAAGTAAGAAAGATGAAGCATTTATCTTTTCAAGGAAGTCAGTGTTTATTTTAGTATACTCAGAACACTTTTATTGCAATGACTATCAACACTATCAAATCTCAATTTTTTTCTATTGAATTCTAGTTTCTCAGTTAAAGTTCTAAGTAAATTGTTCACACTAACAAGCCATGGTTTGTTTTTCTCCCTCTGTGAAATATATATAGGCAAAAATTCAAAGCACCACCAGAAAAAGAAGATCGAGTGTTAACTTTTCATATTATTTGCTGACTGGAATACAGAAATAGAATATTCTGATGTTCTAGCAGGGTGAAATTCCCAACTATGAAATTCCACCAATAATCCCTTTTACAAAGAAGTATTTTTGATAGAATTATCAGTAATGTTCCAGTAACCAAGATTAAAGAAAAATTCCTCAAGTGACATGTTGATATTGCTACATGTTTAGTTTTTGGTCCTTTGCATACAACACTATCATTTAGGATGTCAGAGAGCTTATCAACTCTGAACTTTACACAAGCAGCAGCAGCAGAGTTGACACAGTCACTAAAGATAAAATTCTGCAACATCCACATTAGCTGCTTAAAAGAACAAAATGGAATGACAGGGTTGGTTAGTAGTCATTGACCAAAATCATCAGTTCACAACTTCCTTTAAATCTCATATTTACGAAAGATTGGAATAAAATCCGATCATGGGAACGAGCTCTTTATGGATCACAAAGTATTCTGCCAGGACTCACTGCACAGACTGGAACAGTGCATAACAGATTAGTTTTCTTTATATCTCATCAGAAGTAGTACTGACTTACTAATGAAACCAAAGATCTAGCAAAGACTGTTGTTAGTAACAGCACACACAGGATTAAATTTCGAATGCAGTACCCATTATGCTAAACACATTAGCTAAGTGTTTGCTTTAAATCACTCATCAGTTATCTGCACCTATTAATATTTTTGTTATAGCTTACAAAAGGATGTCACAACAAGGGGCGTTTTCATTTAATTTGAAATCTTACTTTGGTCCAGTGATGGTGAACATCCATGGTCCCCAGCATTATGTGACCTGCTGCACTCATGCCCGAGCGGTCTGTAAATACCACCGTGCGTCCTGGAGGTCAAACAAAGCTCTTTACTCACTTGGCTTACTGCAATCATTCCTACAATTACTGAAGACTTAACTAGGCTGCTAACATGTCACAAGCAATGTATTTCTGCAGCACAAATGCATATGAGCAGGTACTTCTGCTATTCTCAAGATTTTGAAAGATTCTTGAAAAGTCCAGCTTAAGATTTTTTTTTTCATAAAACCTGACCCAGCATTTGCCTTCTCTCTGTTTGAACCTGATAGTTTTTTATTTACTTGTAATTTTTTCTTATGACTGCTTTTAAAATATGAGAAAATTTAATCAGAGAGGATATTCAAAGAATCTGTACAAATCATGTAAAAAGTAGGAAACACACTATATTCTTGAAGTATATACACAGTAAAAGTTGGTCAAATAACTATTAATAAGGCCATTCGACTCCATTTCAGAACTCTCAGCAACATGCACACTGTAAGAAACGCTTGCACATTATGTTTTTATTATTTTTTAAAATAGAGACAACAGAAAAGGCTAATAATTCTAAGTGGATTTTTAGGGGGATAAATCAGTTTTGAGTGTATGTTTTTTTAAGTTGAGTAAAAAGATCCTCAAGAATTCTTTAGGGTAAAAGCACAGGCAACTATTCATCAAAACAAGCTTCCACAAAAGTCTTCAGTGTGATGTATTAATCTACAAGACAAGGCTTAAGTAGAAGCTCTTGCTCTCAGAAATCAGTTTTCCAAAATCCCAAAGAAAGAGCAACACTGACTTCAAGGCATCTTGTACCCTAAGGGAACATCAACTGTACTTGTATAATTACTGACAGGTATTTATCCAGTGCATTATTAAATATCTTCAAAGATGTAACTACAACAGGTTCACAAGACAGACTTCTCTAACACTTTCAATCCTTAGCATGCTCAGGAAAAGAAACTAATTTGAAACCTGATACAATTTAAAACTACTATTCACTATCCTTCCCACTCTGTCTTGGAAAAGGATTAGGTGAACCCTCAAGTGAAAGCCACTCAAAACTGAGTATCTGCAGACAGGCATAAAACATGGAACTACAATTAGAGGAAACAGTTACTGCCACAGGTCAAACAGCTGTATGAGAAGAATGATAGGTCAGGCCTACAGAATATTTTAGTTTTTCCTGAGAAAATACTGACTTTAATACAGTTATTTTATGGAACACACATGAGAAAGAAATCAGTAGCATTTTAAAAGTACTCTAGTAAATCCTCACTAGGGTTAGAGATCGACTCACATTTTTGTCTTGAATCTACCATGGGCAACAATCTATTACTACCTCCACCCTCTGAGAGGTTCAGTTTAGATTTTTTTACTTTCATTGCTAATATTAAGTCTGGTGCCTTGAACAGACTCCACTTGCATTTATTAAGAAGTAAGCCAGAAGCTGAGTGCAGTGAATAAACTCTAAGGAAAAGTCACTTTAAAAAACACCCAGCAGCTTTAAATGTAAGTTCTCACCAACTTTTCAGTAAGCCTGATGAGTTTGCTCTTGCAGTTATCAAAAGAATTTGTAAAAAGAACTACAACTCCCTTGTCACAGAAGACCCATGCTCATTTCTGAATCAATACTCTATTAGGATACATGAAACAAGCAACAGAAATACCTTTAACATTCTCTAATATTTCAGGTCGCTGTTGGACCAAGCGACCCAGACTGTGTAGCTGGCTACAGCGGTGAGCAATGCCCCAGCTTCTCTGCCACCTAAATAAAAATGAATTGAAAGCATTTAATCCTCAATATTATTAAAAAAAAAAAAAAAGTCACAGAAGTTGAGCTGCAGCTCAGTCTTGTAACACAAGCAAAACAGCACTCCAACAGTAATAAAAGCAAAGACTACTCAAAAGCTGTCCAAATCATATGCTATTTGAACTGATAAAAAGCCCAAATAAAATTCCAGTGTTTCTTAAAGTGTCCCAAAAACCAAAGAGAGAAAACCAATACCAGGAAAAATAAATACAAAACCAGGCAGACAGAACTCTCCACCCAATAAGAAGGGAGTTAGTAAGAGAACAGCACCAGACAACCCAGTATTTGGTTTGGTCATGGAGCACACAGTTTGTTTGTACACTGTGTAATGTTTGTTCAGAGGAGCAAATACACGATGTAAGGACATTGTCTTTTTTTTTTTTTGTTTCCTAGCCCAAAGCATTACTATGATTCCAGTGGAAAGTTGCTATGTATTATTAATATTTTAAAGTGGAGTAATTTTTGTTAAACCATACAGGAGCCAGGTGTTACCTTACTGGCTTTAATACACATAGTTTTGACATCTTTTCCATCACAGACTGATTGCTAAGCCAATTTCATAAAGCATCAAAATTGTGAAGTTGTCCCAGCGTACTGGAAAAATACACCTTTTTACAGACTTTTAGATGACATAAAACTGTGCTGAACTGGAAAATTCCCATTCCTTTATTGTACTGTGTCTGTCTGGAATTTAGTTAATTTTCTTTGTAACACCCATATTTTGTATTTTATTAACAGTGATCCTAACACGTCAATATTTTGGCTATTGTGCAGTGCTGGCACAACGTCCAGGCCTTCACTTTTTCTTCCCACTCTTCCCCCCACCATCAGCAAGTAGGCTGGGGCAGACAAGATGCTGAGAGGGGACACAGCCAGGCTGGGTGACGTGTACTAACCAAAGGGATATTCCAGACCATATGCCATGTTCAACAATAAATGCTGAGGGAAAGCAGAAGGAAGGGGACCCTCATGGTTATGGTGTTTGTCTCCCCAAGCAAGCATTACACATGCTTAGGCCCAACTGCCCAGAAGTGGCTAAATACCTGCCCATCAATGGGGAACAGAGAATTAATTTCTCCTTTTGTTTTGCTTCACTTCAGCTATTAAACTTCTACCTTAATCCACAAATTTTCTTGCTTGTGCTCTTCCTATTCTCTTCCTTCCATTCCACTGGGGGTGTATGATCAAGTGGTTGTGTGGGTACTCTGGTCCTGGCTGGGGTCACCCACATTATCTCATTTAGGGAAACCTAACTGGCAAAACCTCACTCTTTAGGATACAGAGAATGGCACTATGCCACAGCACTTGTGAGGCAATTTAAGCAAATACAAGTAATTCAAATAATTATTTACAGTTACCTAGCAATATCACTTTGCTTTCAGCAGCACCAGATAGGAGCAGAAAAAAGTGGCTGTTTCTTCATCTGTCCTAAACTTATACATGGAATAAAGCCAGTGACCCAGTTATTTTTCAGATCTCTGTGAACACCAGGATGAGGCTCCAGAATCACAAGTAATAGTGTTCTATTAAGATACTGGCTTGTCAGCTTTCCAACACTCACATTCTTTTCTGAATTATAACAATGTAACTCATGGAAGATTAATAACTATTCATGGAACACAATTTTAATGTATTTTAGAAGCAGAAACTAATTAAGAAAATTAATATATAAGCCATGAATAAAATCAAACCGATGTGTTTGATACTGAAGACTGTTTGAGAATCTTAAAAACCTTCACCACAGCACAGTTACAGAGCATTAGAAATTGTGTTCAAAAAACCTGGCTTCAGCTTAAAGGAAACCAGGGTCTTTTGCAGGGTGAAAGGACAAAAGCATGATTTTAGAAGCTCCAACTCTCTCTTTCCTGGTTAAAAAAATAGAACCGAACAGACTAGCCCTTGAAATAATCTCCCAAAGTTTATTCTTCCATTTGTAAATACTTTTGCTGCCACTTTCCCCACCCTGACTATCTCACTTCACAACATCCTCACTCAAAGGCACAAAAATTAAAAAAAGGATTGCACATTATTTTCTGGAAAATATTCTGAAGAATAAAGATCTCCAACTGCAGTCAGATCTATGAAACAAACAAATCTCCTCCTCTGGTGATTGAGAAACTAAATGCTGGAAAAAGAACATTTTTATTAAGCATTCACAGGATGTCATCATGTACCATGTGCAAAGTTGCATTTCCCTGCTGGTCTAGTTACCGTTGTAGATATTAACTTGAACCCAGGAAACTCAATTTTAACCAGCAAAACATCCAAACTGACACATACACACCAGTTCTATTTCTGTGTTTGCCTCAACTGGAGTCTATGTTTTCAGTTACAAACAGGAGCAATCTCAGAGCAGATTGTAACAGGAAACTTTTGTCCCAGTAGAATGCTTATAGAAAAATACTCATTCCAGTAACACTTCTTTGTATATGAAATACAGCTGTTTTGCTGAAATAAGCTTTAAAAGTTCATGGCATAGTACTAGACAACAGTTACTTGCTTTAACTGTCTTAATCCAAGTTCAACTCATCTAATGAATTACCTGATATCTGAGAGCTGGAGTTCATGAGAAAGTTCAATTTTTAAACGTTCCAATTCTTTTCTAAGCGGCAAACTCTTTTTCAGCTTTTTTACTGCAGTTGCTTCATTATCATCTAGCCAGGACCTGAAAGAGGAGGAAACATACTCAACAGTAGAAGCATGCTGCTGTTATCATGTAGGCAGTACAGGTTACTCATTTCTTACTGCTAATGTGTTTCAAGTCAAATTATCAGGTAAAGGGATTTTTAAAAAATAGAGGATAGAAAATGAAATTGCTCAACGCTTCACTTCAAGGTATCTACAAAGGAAACCCTGACACTTAACGTCTTTGGAGGGGACTAAGAAAGCAAACAATCAAAAACACTGACAGTGTTAAAACTGTCAGACTTGGATGTGTGTGTAAAAGGCTGAAAACAACAGATCAGTGACTTCAGGGGAGATCTTCAGAACTCTGTGATTTAATTTAAGGATTTAAACAAACGAAACAAACCCAAACACACCAAAAAAAATCCCAACCAAAGTGATCATAGACATCAAATATGGGAGGTGGTACTAAAGGGCTAACTTTGCTAACCTTTACAGAGCTGACATGAGCATAGATTAAACAGGTCAAAGTTTTATACTTTTTTTGCCAATAATCACAACCAGGCAAACATGACTCTTTGAGTACACCTAAATTTCAGTAGGTAATTCTGTTTCTAGGAAAAGATTACTTTTTAAGAGATCTAGCCTTTGTTCATTGCATAAACTAATTTTCATATTCTAACTTTTGCAAACAAGTAGTTCCATTCTCATTTGAATTTGGAGCAAAAAAAATTCAAACTCAAGTAAAAAAGGAGGCCTGATGCCAGCTATCTACCAAAATGAGACAGTTAATACATAACTGTATAACCTTGTAAATGTGTAAAAATAAGTAAAAATATTCTCTAGTATGTTAAATCTTAGTTAAGTGTTTTATAATTGTGTCCATTACAGTAGTTTTATTTGTGAGGTGGTATGCAGGACAAAGGGCATACTTTGCTCTGAAGGTTCTTCCAGCACAGTTTTACACTCATTTCAAATGGCACCTAAATCTCATTGTTGCAAAAAGCTTTTCAAGGCCCCAAAATGCATGTCCCACAATAAACACATAATAATTTTTGTAAACCGGCAATTTTACTACAAAACATGCTACATGTAATGCAAGTTCAGCATTTTTAATTACATTGACTTAAATATTAAGGTTTTCCTGCTGAACAACACATGAGAAGCACAACACTAGGATACCATGCACATTAAAACCTTTTAACCTCAGTTTTCATGTGTTACCTCCCATCCTCAACAGAATGTGATGAAACAGGTACAATAAAGATAATAGCCATACAGGCTTGTCTTACAGAAGTCCTGTAAGAGGTAATGAGCTATTTGGAGCAAGTGGAGCCCCTGTCTCCTTTTGAATTGCTACCAGTACTCCACAAATCTGAAAAACTAGATCAACCAAAACTAGATTGCCCAAACATGATTGCTGGGCAAAGAGACAAGAATGCTTCAGTTTTGCTGGCACTGTAGTTATTCTAGGAGCTCATCTGAACTCTAATTATAAAACCATGGCAAACTTGTTGGACAATGAAGCTTTGTATTGTTCAGTGTTCATTGCCTGCCTTTAAAAAACTCAGCATTAGAATAACACCAATTTAGGTTTCAAAATTTCAGTTCAATGAAAGCATTACGTACAGTAAAGTTGTTTCCACTCTCTGGGCTTGCTCTAGTTCCTCCTCAGGATCCTTGAATCCAGTAAATGAATAGTAAGTCTTATCCCATTTGATAGGTCTGTTCACTGTGCCTTTTGCTTCCTTGTGGGGCTGAGAGTTCACATTCAAACTCTGAACATGCTCTGTAGATAAACTGCAGGAGTTGAGAATATCTAATACTGTGCTCAGGAGATCCCTAGTATGTAACGTAAAACTGACTGCTCGAAACCCTGGAAAAACAAGTATTATTTAATTAAAATTATTTAAATTGCATTCCCATTTACATCAGAAGCTAATCAAGGCATAGAGAGTTGGAAATTATGATGATACTGTTATTTCAATACTCACTGCAAAATTCACATGCAGTTTAACTATGTCCCATCACTCAGCTACCGGGCCTAATTTCCCTAATTAGAAAGAGAGCTTTTGACTCAACAGCAGAAGACAACTTCCAGTTCAAATGTTATGTTAAGGAGACCAGACATAACACTACCATTTACTTGAAAAACAGTGTAATTTGCTTTTCTAGCATGAGAGTCCCTCACAATTTGCTCAAGTGTTTTGATTGTCAGGATATAGAATGTAAAACTCTTCTGTCAGGTAAAGCATATTGGTACTGGAGACAAATATGTAGAATAAAGTTAATCAAAAGCAACATTCCAAATTCGGCAATATTTTTTGTAGTCTCAAAGAGAAGAGACAATGAAGTAAATTGAAACTTCAGATACTATACAGCTTCTGCTTAGAGAGTAAGTTCCTACTACTTCTACAAGTGCCCTGACATTGTGTACTATACATGAACTGCAATGAGGACAAGGACCCAACTGTTGCTCCAGTTAAACATGGCAATGGTATTAAAAGCAGAAATATTATAATTTACATCCATCCTTCTTACTTCCTTATACTGTAACCTGACCTCAGGGCTGTAATGTCTCATTCTTTCAAGGCTTTTTAAAGCTTAAGGTGTTTAACTACTTGGGATGGTCCCACCTGCCTCATCTAATACAGATTTTCACGGTTTGACAGGATTTTACTCAGTTGAAAAGTCATTATGATTGCACAAGGCTAAGCAATGGTCTGAAGGAATTTAAATACAGGAAGATGCATTCGACACGATATAAAAGCACCTGAAGCACTGAAGGATTCTTGAACATTAGAAGAGTTTGGTTCTCTTTCTCTTACATAAAAAGTAAGCTGAGTTGGCTTAAAGGAACGAAATCCTGGTTTCTGTAGGTTCTCCAAGTAGCCATTTAGCCTCTTCAGAGAGTTTTCATTTACTTCCTGTTTTGAAACAAAACCAAAAATTACAGATGATGAATTTGGCCATTTTTCATCTAAAACTTTTTAGTCTTACATGCAGAATTAGGTTTCACAAAATGTCAGTTGCCTTTAACAAGTAGTAGTATGGTTCATATACTCAGCATTTATAACTACCTTGCATAAATGAATTTGTATGGTGTACATACTTGTACGTTTGTGTACATTCCAAAACCCACTGCCCTTCAAACTTAAAGAAATGCATTGATTCAAATATAATGCACAACATTTCAAAGGGATAAAGTAAAATGTATTATAAGTTAGTCTGTAAGGATTCGGTATTTTCTTTATAACAATTAGAAAATGCAATTAACAAATAAGAGACTTTCAAGAGATCTATCCTCACTAAAAATTAAGGAAGTGCATCTTTTTATTCTCTGGTACCAACCATAATTAATTCTGACATTACTCTTGTTTCTCTGAGAGCAGGAAAACTAGAAAATTTCCATCCTTGATACATGAAATATTTACAAAGAAAGCATACTAAATTATTTTTACCCTCTCTTTGGGATGCTGGCCAAAGAAATCTGGATGTACAGCAAAATAGAAAGGTCTGAGAGCATTGATGGCATCAGCGCCTGACAAAGTTCTTGACTGAAGAACGCACTGCAGCAGTATCTTGTCCAGACATAACCTAACAAAGCAGTAAAATGTTTATGTATGATGCTACTGATCAAGTGACAAACTGATATAACTACATTAAAATGTGACAGAAAGGAGTAAACATTCATAGTATAGTTTTAAGTATAATAATTTTAAATGGGAGAATTTAAATTAGGAGCCTGACTTCTGGATCATTCCCCTTGGGATTCACGAAGCTGTGTTTTGACAGCGCCAATCCAACAGGTTTGAGGAATGGTGGATGCTAATGGTTGAATAGAAGATGTAAATAAGAACAGGAACTTCTACTTTCTGAAATATGTCTCAAATAAAAATTCCCCAGTCAAGTAATTGAAATTGCAAATACTGCCTTTAGTGGTGTTTTTTGTAGACATTGCTGAAGCTGCTCTTAAAAGCTAAGCCTTATACACCTCTGAGCCTCGAAGTTAAAAAGCCAAAATGAGTATTTTTCAAGCAGTGCCAAAAGAATATTAAATTTTATCGGAATAATCATCACAATTCAGTGAAAAAAAAGTTCTGCATTGGTTTCTGAGCTCCATACTGGTGTCCATTAAAAAAAAAAAATCAAATTTCCTGAACATACTCTTTTACAGAAAACATCAAATAAAAAGACAATAATTTTTGCCCTTTCATCTTCACTGAATTACAAGAAACCAGCACTAAAAGAAATTTAATGGTAGGAGAAGAAGAGTGTTTTCCCTAAGATCAGAAGGAAAAGTTAAGCTGAAAAAATTGTCGGAAGTTCAGAAAGTTCAAATTATTGAATGCCTGCAATTATGTAGAAATGAAACAACAGTTCTGTAACAAGCACACTTGTGTAACAGAAGACTGAAATGGAAAGAAAACCCAAATTCTGCATTAAAAACCACCAAAATATCCTGCCATAGCTCAAAGCTAATATTCAGGTTTAGCAAACTAAGAAGCAAGAGAGCGTACATAAAAACAGCAAGAAAATTGAATTGGGAGATATACAACAATAGGTTTCTCCTTCAGCTGATTTCAGAAGCCAACAAATTAACAGACCAATTTCGGTGATTAACATTCATTTTAGCTTGCAAATCAGAAGGGCAGGGACTGTGCTCTGCTCTGTTAAACAGTAAAATGCAGTTTCACTCCTCACAGTATCATTCAAATTGCAACCCCCAAATAAGAACATATATGGCAGATTAGAGACAAAACTGCTTCCAACTCACATAAAATAAGTAACTTTATTAGTAATAGTTAGCAGGACTGTTTTACAGAGAGCTATTTGTTCAGCATCCTAGACCAAATAATTCTGGACACAGAAATGTGAGACTTTCTCAAGTGCTCTCATTAATCAAAGAAAAAAAAAATCCCAAATTTGTGCTCAGACAAAAAGCAGACAGTTTTATTTTGGCAAATTATAAATGACAACATTTGAGCTGTCAAGCAGAAGTGACCCTTACTTTACCTTTCTTCTGTCAACCTTCCCAGCTCTTCAATCAGAAGCATGAAAGCAATGAAGACTAATTTTTTCTGCCTAAGAGGTGGGCAAATATTTAATTGCCAAATCTTAGTCAGCTTGCTGAAAACAGAAGTTATTGTAGAAAAGTGGGACAAAAACCTCATGATGTAAGAAGGCAAATGGAATTCCAAACCCACTATAATTTAAAAACAATTTTCATGCATGTAGAGATGAAATGTACAATTAAAAAAAACCCCAAAACTAAAATATATTACTGGCAAACACTTCTACTTCCTTGTTGGCTGCATCTCAGAGACTCTAAGACTAAGACTAGTCATCACTACAGCCCATGATCCAACTCAAACCAGCAGGAGATGGTGAAATACCACAGCAACATAATGTTTCTAGGGAGAGTGAAAGCTCTTAATGACAAAATCATGGCACAGTTGCCCAGTGATGCAGGAAAAACACCTCTATTATACTAGGCAAGACAGGAAGCAAAGCACTGTGGATAAAAGTCCACTTGGTCACAGGCTTTACCATTTTGGATCTGGAAGCACCAAAATAATTGTCTTGCTGAGGAAAAAAAAAAAACAAACCAACAAAAAAACAAAACAGGAAAATTTTCTCTTTTTTCAGGTAACAAGTGGACACAAAACAGTAAAAGAAAAAAAAATTCCAGCAAAGGAAAAAAGTAAACTAACCAGCTACCCCCTTCTGATTGCTATGCAAGGAATTCACATCCTCCTATACCAAGCTGCTAGGAGGAAGAGGAGCTGAGTTCTCTGTTCACCTTATTTGTACACCATTTCCCACATCCACTCTCAAGCTACACGGCATGATGTTTCCAGCAGTTCAGAAAAAAAAAAAAAGTTCAACATACCTGGAAACCACTAATCATACTTCTGAGTTTATTAATCATAAAATTCCATCTGTTATTCTACATGAGAAATGGCCAAGTATGGCTAACTTTAGTTCCCTTGTTTTGTATCTAAACAACACTGTCATGCTAGAAGGAAGGCTCAGGATTCCAGCCAAAAGTCTATTTTGAACTTGCTTAAAAGAGAAATGCACAAAGGCCAAAATTAGTCTGCGTGACAGAAGGAAGAAATCATTCACTGAAGGTGAAAGACAGAACTCTGAGGCATCTTTCAACTGAAGTGACAAAGTAAGTGAATTAAAATGGATTTAGAGGGAGAAAAGGCAAGAAGATGTTTATGGCTTCACTCACAAGGAGCAAAGATTGTTCCAAGAGCTTCATTTAGATCTGAAGAGCAGAGAAAGGCCTTCATATTAAAATCAAGGTCACAACCACTTTGAGGACAGTGTCTCCACTTCACCACATGAAATACAATCTCTACTAGAACACATTATGCAATCATACTCCAAGGCTGATTCAATTTATTGGTTAAATAATTCCTTTCAACTTCCTTTTTGTTCACATCTCTCCAAAGTTTAACTTTTTGGCATATAGCTTTGGCACTGAAAAGCTCTGTTAAATCAAGTTCATGGTTACAGATGTATTCACACATTTTGAAGCATTAAGCTTTAAAAACTCAATAATGCAGTAATATATTGGATATCATATTCATATTTCTCATAATTAAGCCATTAAAAAACCCTTGTTTTGTTGAGAGCCTTTTTAATGTCTCACTTGAGGACAGGCATATGGCTTTGGAGGATTTTCAACTGTGGATGCTCTGCTGAAAACTTCAAGCTGCAAAGATGAGAATGTCAAAGAAATAAGCTTGAAACAAAAATATGAAACCCGTTTTACAAAAATGCAAGCCATAAGCAAGCACTGAAACATATCCTAAAGGTAAATTAGGTCAGTAACATGCCTTACCTTCTCACGGTTCTCAAGCAGCAAAACATTTCAACAACTTAATGGTTGAGCCAAATTTCAGCCATCCACTAACTCACTTTAAAAAAAAATGAAAAAAAAAAAAAAATCACATTTGGAAATGGACATGGATACTTACCAGTGCATTTTCTAAACCTGGGGTGATAACTTTTAAAGTCACAATAGTAACATAAAATTGAGCAACCACACATAAAACTTAAAGCTTTGTGTAAGAATACTTTCAGTTTCCTCTACTAACAGTGAGTCTTGCAAATATTAAGAGTTATTAAGATCTTGATAAGAGTTATTAAGATCTTGATTTGAGAATGAACATTTACAGGTACTCCAGTTAGGGAAAAGGATTCCCTAAGAATTTAAAAAGCAAATAGAAGCTTTCTTTAAGCATTAACACATGGAATTTCATGTAAACTTTAACTAAGTCCTACACTCAAACAAATATTAATACTTTAAAACACATGTGCCAACTACGTTATGGGAGGGTAATATAAAACCAGAAGGAAAATCACTGTCATACAATAATGCCTGGGAATCTTAATCAAAGGTTTGCTGACATTCATAAAAATGAATTAGCAATTCTTACCAGTAACTTCTGCACTAAGCAACTGTAAGCTAGAGTTTGCCAACAGGAGACAAACCACTTAGCATGTCAGAGTGCAAATATACACCTAATTATTAGGGATTATGAGGTAGGCTCCCTATTGGCAATGTTTTCAAACTTTTTTTTTCAATACACTTTGCACTTATCAAAATAACATGCTTGCTACATATGCTGTTTTAAAGACCCCAAGATGAACAGCTATCAGAGAAACATCACCATGTTCCAATACATCATGACACTTCCTGTGTCTACTTTGCAAAACACTTGAAGTTTCAGAAGTGCCTATTACTAACACAAACACTTAAACAAGAACCTAAATTTTTGCTAGAGGCAGATATTGGGAGGAAAAAAAATTCTGAGCTAAAATGTCCCCAAAACATTTGATAATTTTTGTCTTCTGATTTTCAGACAGGTGGGGGCAAAACAGTAACCATGTCGTTTTCACTGTCTGCAACAACGGTCCTAATAATAAATCAAGTTAAATACATTAGCAAGCTCTCTGGTCACAAAAAAGTTTTACCTCACTGTAATTTTAGCTTCAGGCATTTGGGTAGAGGATGGAAAAAACTCAACAATCTGACCTAATCCGCGGTGACGCTTTATATAACCAGACAAAAGCATCATTGTTTCTTGCTTTAAATGCTCTATTAACTGCTTGGAAATTGGTCCACTGCTTAGCTGAAAAACAAAACCTCCTGGCTTTGACTAAGCTTCACCTGCACCCCACCTCAAAGACAAACCCGCTGAAACATAACAAAATACGAATTATGTCCCAGAAGCCTTTGGCACCACGACGTCGCACACGGCTGCCACCCCCCAGCTCAGCCCGCTCTTGTCTGTTCCAGGTGTTTACCTACACTTGAGGCAGCACGGAGAAAACAGCGTGAAAATCAACAAGGTGACAGCGCTCAGAAAATAAGCTCGGGTGAACGTGACTCGCTTACTGCTTGAAAGGAAATCAGCTGCAACAGTCCGACCACTAATAATTTTAATTACTGAAAACAGAGCCCTGGTAGAATTCGCTTTAAGATCTACCAAAGGCAAGGTCCTCCCAGAGGGCGGCAGAGCTGACCGTGATCCGGCTCACGGGCCTTTCGCACCCTCCGGCACAAGGCGCGGGATAAGGAGCCGCGGATGCCGGGCCGGGCCGGGCCGAACCGAGTCGAGCTCC
>WEIU01018721.1:291-42182 GCA_013389925.1 Aegithalos caudatus | reverse complement strand
TTTTTTGTTTTTGTTTTTTTTTTGTTTTTTTTTTCCTGGTTATGTTTTCTTTTAGATTTAATGTATTTGGTTTACGGCAAGGTTTTGGTAGCAAAGGCAAGGCTTGTGAAGAGACACCATGAGCTGCTACAGTGTTGGACACAGACAGTTCCAACCATCTCCAAGGACATTTCACTGGTTGATGTTAAGCCATCAGTGATGCTGGTGGAATCTCATTGGTTAGAAGGGGAAAAAGTGCTTAAGTTGTGAGACGGGGAGTGAGAATATGTGAGAACAAAAACTACGCTCACTCCAAGATCTGTGAAAGAAAGGAAGAAGCTGTTCCAAGTGCCAGAGCAAAGATTCCCCTGGTAATTAATATTTACTTGCATACTGGAACAACAAAAATTTATACAGATTAATATTTTCCAACTTATGATTTTTGCATGGTACCTATATCAGTTTTATCAGCTTTTTGAAGAAAAATTCTCACAAAAGGTAGGAAAATGTGTTGATTTCCTTGGTGCAGTCAGCCTTTTAAACCTGGAAAATGCTTTATAATAAGACATTTGAAAGAATATTGAACAGAAAAGGCTCTTTTCTAGAAAAAGAATTATGTGCTTGAGATTTACAGATTATAGGATAAAGAAATAAATCAAGAAAATACTGTCAAATTCTGAACAAATATCAAGGGTCATTTCTTCATGCAGAGAATTCTAACTATGTTACTGTTATGTAATGGTTTTCAACTCAATTGGGTTGGAAAAATAGAGATGAAAGGCAGTGAATAATCATTAGAGTGCTCCCTGTGGAGAAATAGAATTTGAAGAGGAAAAGGACCAATACTTCTGCACCTTCTTGGTGGGAAGCTTTAAAGTAATGTCTAATTTACTACATTTGTCTGCAGTCTTGCCCAATAGTTCTTTGCTCAAAGTCTCTACCTTTAGTGAGAAAACTAATAATAAAATTTAACAATATGAAGAACTTTATATATAAATGAAATGTTTAAATATACCAAGGTCATGACAAAAATTTAGTGCATGTGTGGGACTTAAAAAAAAAGTTCAGCAAGAAGGATTGAACGCTTTGGCTGCAGTACACCAGTGACAAACTGCACATTATAAGAGCAGGAATACTGAGAGAGCTTGGTGTACTGCTCTAATGGAGACATGAAACAAAGGATTAAGAGGCACAAAGGTGCTTACAAAGGGGTGCTCTGTTGAAATCAATGCAGATATGAAAAAAATGGAACAACACAGCAGTGTTGTGGTTGTGCTCCATCAAGAACCATACAGCCGATAGGAACACGATCAAAAGAATGATCAGATAATAACAGAAAGCTAAACTTTGCTGTATTCGCTTGAAAATACATATTACTTTTTATGCCCTACATATGCTAATGACTAAAGTCACTTCAACTCTACCCAAACATGAAATAATATCAACTATAACTTCATCATTACCCCTTCCTCAAATAAAACAACAGAAATGTCGCTTAAGTAGGCCAAAGAAGACTTCATTGTAAATTCTAGGATTGGTCAGTGGGCTAAAACTGTCTTTTCTTCCATATGAATGCCTACTGGGTAAGTATCATATGTTATGTGTGCTAAAATGATGACCTAGAGCTAGATTTAATTGGTGATTAGAGTTTGTCTGTATATTCCTTCAGATTCATCTTTGCAGTCAGTTACTATCAATGATGATCTCTGGACTTTGTCACTAATGTTTTCTATTATCTCTGTGTTTATTAAGAAAGTGTGCTGTTCCATAAACTGCTAGTGTGAGTCCTTCAAGACACCAGCAGCAGCCAGAAGTGGAAAATATACCAAGAATGTGCATGCTGTCACTGTGTGACCCTGAATAGGTTAGTCAGACCACAGTCTGATACAGTGGGCTGCTCAGTGGGATGCCTAAATGTGACAGCAACAGCTGCTCTGTAAGCTGCACTGGTAAAACTGGCCATAACAGACCCCAGCTAGACCAGCCTAGCTCGTGAGAGATTAGAAGTGAACAAGGCCCCAGGTAAAACAGTGATATGCTAGAATGGAGTTCAGACTGAGCACCCCAGCCAATCCCATTCAATCCTGAATGCTGGCATAGCATTGGCCAGTGAGCTGGGCCGTGCTAAGACATTGACCAATCAGGTGTATAAGAGTGGGAATTTTGAAACCTCTATAAAAAGGACAACGATCAATAAATCTCAGCTGTTGTCGCATGAACTTTGAGTGTTCAATTGTGTGCCTCTTTCCAAAACTTTAACACATAAATATTTTGGATTTTATTTTTGGAAATATATTTTTAAAATATATTTTATTTTTATAAATATATTTTTATATATTAATATATTTTTCATATATTAATAACTCTGTATACTAATTATCCAGCTCCTGGTATTTTTCCTACCCTATCTGTTAGATTTTAAACTAATAGGCTAACCTTCTAACACATTCCCAAAATACTCTTTAGTATTATTTCCAAATAGGGTAAACAAGACATAATGAGAAGTGGGGTAAAGAAGCCCTTGGACCAGCTCCAAGAGGTTGACCCAAGGGTGGGTTACTGGGGCAATTGAATTTCCTATTGCATCAGTTAGATATCCTAATTAATTAACCTTATAAAGCTGCAGGAATCTGATGAGCATGTGCCCATCACCACTGGGACACCAGGAAGCCTCCAAATAAAGGTCTGCTTTTTTTACTTTACCATTTTAACACCTTTGCAAAGGTTTTTGCTATTTTGTTTTTAGGCAACAAGTGGGTTCCTCATAAAAGGGCACCAACAGACTGCAAGGGCCCAAGGATCTTGTTTATCCTGGGGCACTTATTGTTTGATTAAATATAAAGGGTTCAAGAAAATCTGCCCCTTTCATATGACAAAATGTCATGTCTACACCTGCCTCATGGGTATAATTCTGATGGTAAGAGGTCCAGAAAATCTTTAACAGACAAGAATTATTAAAATATACTATTTTAATTGAGACTGTTGTGGTGTGCTGCTCTGTCTCTGGGGTCAGCCCTGCCTGGCTGTCCACCCAGCAGCCCTGGCTGCGCTCCAACAGCACCTTTGTGTGGGTTCTTGGCTCTGCAGCACTGTTACCTTCACTATCATGGCCGTGGTCAGAAAGAGTGGACTCTCTCAAGGCTTTGTGAGCAGATTTTATTGGAGGAACAACAGGGGAAAACCCCTGGTCCCAGGCTCAGAGCTTCCCAAGAGAGAGACCCTGAACCTGAGTCCTTCGGGGGCTTTTATCAGCATAATTCCAAGGGGTGGGTAGAAGTTGCAAACCAATAAAACAAGGCAAGGTGGCAAATGTCAACAGGATTACCTAAACAAGAACAAATCAAGCTAAATTGGGGTGGGGTGATCTGGGTGTCCACCAACCACTGGCCGAACCTCTAGACCTTGGGGATGATTGATGGATAAAGGGAAAAAGATAGATTACAAAGGATGGGAAGGGGATGATCTTAGGGGGGGGGAACCAATAGAAAACCGTGTCTGGGCAAAGGCCTGGGTTGTCTTGGAAACTCTTATCAACTTTTGATAAGGACAGGGGCCCCTGCTTACAAAATATCTAGCCAGCTAAGCTAAAATTACAGTTAAAACTATTTTATAACTAAAACTTATAAAACAATTCCACCATCTCCACAGAGACGGCAGCTAAATTATGGATTTTTATTTTATCCAGGAACAAACTCCTGAACAAGTGAAAGAACAGGTTTTTTCTTTGCTAGATTGCTGTTGTTGTTTGGTGTTGTTTTGTTTATTTGGTTAGTTTGTTTTTCCTGTGATGTCTATTACTTTGCTGCATCTTTCCAGCATAAAATCTTCAGGACCCAGGCTTTTCGTATATGCAGTATTGTGTAAAATGGCTGTGTTACAAACCAGATGCACAAAAGAAGTAAATTAACATTGTGTCATTGAAGTTCAGCTTTGGATTTCCAATTAACAAAAGGTAATTAATAAGTTGAAATAACAGTCTGAAGCTTCTTTTTGGATGAGAAATAGTAATAGTTTTTTTTCCTGAACCGCACTGTTTATTTGAATTCAGTTGTTCTTTGAGTTAGAATTCATGAACACCCTGTAGAAATGCATCCTTTGTGCCTAACCCTGCCTAACAGTTTGAAAGAAGCCTTTTCTTTTTTTGCCCACAGCCTGGATCCACAGTCTTTTTCGTGCTCACAATAGCTAAATTGTAGAAAAATGGAGACAGGGATATTGGTGGATTTTTAAAAATTGTAGTACCAGGGATGTATGCATAGACAAACAATATGATGAAATCAAATGAGCCAAAGTTACTACTGAATCTGGTGTGAATGTACTAATAAACAGGTAAAAGCATTTAATATTATTTCCCCACATGAGACAGAGCTATATCATTATTACCTTAATGAGAAGGTTATGTTGTTTTAATTGTAATGTAACAGATTAAAGGGTAGGTTTTTTTTCTGTTAAGTCAGAGTTTCACTGCAGCATCAAAAACGTAAGTTTCAAACCAACACTGTGCAATCTGTATTGAATTCTCAGTTAAGACTCAGAACAAGTAAGTCCTGGACAAGTTAAGTGCTCAGATTCAGTATACATATAGTACCAAAATTGCAACACCAAAATCTATGTTATACTCACAAGTGTCTACCATGAACCTTTATAGAGCCTTTTTTTTTCATGCTTACAAAAAAGGAGTCATTAAGTTCCTACCTTAAACTTCTGAATTGTTCAAAGGAAAGGATTGGGATTTAGGGCTCTACCATATTTTCTGCCTGTTCATTTTACCTTCCTGTCTTCAAGAGAGGAATAGTAGTGAGATGATCCCTACCTTGCCTTTTATTCTTGGTTCCTGTCATGGGTTCCTATGCAAGTCACCTAGTGCATAAACCTTCCAGCCATGACTACTGGATGTACCCAAATTAATATTAAAACATGCAGAGTATATAGCCTGAATTAATAACACTGAACTATTTAAACCTATTTAAGGGATTTAGCCAAACAGCTCTAATTTAAATTGTTGTTAAATATTCTGACTACATTGAGAAATTTCTGTTGCTGCTGTTATCTTAAACATAATCTCTGACAATAAACAGATGTCATTTTATGTACTATAAATTACTTTTTCATAAGATATTTTTACATAGTCATCCAAAAAGAGTATGGTTCTCTAAGGACTTAAAGAGCACAGTTGCCTGTCTCAAACACTGTTAAAGACACAAAAGGATTTTGACATGAGATAAGCACAGAATGAATGGAGAGACAGGATGGAAGTAATTCCAGGCCTGGTGGAGAAAAGATCTAATTAGTACATACTAGGTAATGCATCCAGACAAAAATTCCCACTATGGTAAACTCTGCATAGAAGCAACTACTCATATACCTATCACCAGTCAAAGATCACCCCAAGTTCTGTGACAGATGTCACCTGTGACCACCAGCAACCACTGAAGCTGCTTTGAAGATCCCTCCATGGATACCTGGAACTGTAGTTAAGCCATCACAGCAGGAACTTGAAGTAAGGCAAAGGCATCACTGTCATCTTATCTTAGACCTTGTGTGAGATTAACAAAGCTGATGGAGAAGAATTTATCACTGATAATGGACAAAAAGAATGCAGAATTTGAGGGCCACAAAGATTGACAACTCAGCAACTGTGCTGAAATCAACTCTGACTGGGCAAAAGGTAATTCTGGAGGGGGGAGATCATGACCAACTCATGTCTCACAAACAAAAGAACCTCACCAACTCAAAAGAAGAGAAAGACTAAGCATATGAACAAATTATACTTAAAAGCAAGGGAATCATTTGAGTAATAGAATAAGAGAACTATGTTGTCAATGAGCATTGTTTACTCAGTTTGTTAAAAAGTATTAACAGTGAAAATTTTTGAATGCCCTCAGGACCTCCAGCAATGGGAAGCCCAGAGTGAAGAAATACCAAAGGGGGCTGCTAAATCTGTGACTGGTGACTATGTTCTGCTTGATATGTTGATCTCTCTTTCCCCTGCCCCTTCCTATTTCTTTCTATCTCTCTACCTCATATTTTAATGCTAAGAAAAATCCCTATTATTGACTTCAGCACATGGTCTCTTTTTCAGTTTAATTCAGGCAGAGACAGTATTTTTTGATGCAAAAGAGATGACTTACACATGTTCAACTGCAGCTGAGAATTTAATTTCCTAATACAGATAAAGCAGGTATTCTTTTCATGCCTCTCAATGTTTTGGGGTAAGCTTGTAAGACTTTGTCATGCAATACACCATATTCACATGAAAGCACTTTAAATGATTTTTAAAATTTCCACTCTCCTCATGCTCATGACTATTTTTCTAATCATTCACAGCTGTACAGCACTACAGTCCAAAAAATTATCTGCTCCAAGTTCTGATAGAACAGTCGCAGACTCTAATTACTCCTTTACTGTTTTGCCCTTCAGTAACTGATTAAACACAACAGTACACTATTTCTGATATCCATTAATGTATTAATCTGTTAGTTGTTATTGATTTGACAGGTTTTGTCTTTGAACAATAAAATATTTTATCACGTTAATAAAATTCATATTACATTTTAAGAAAATTATAGATTCCTTTTATCAAATAAAACTAGGATAATGTTTGGCTTTATTGGTTTTGATCATATAAAAACATAGTAAGCATAATTTTATGTTTGAGAATTGGTATTAGTATTAAGATATTTTATTAATATCAAATTGTGTTTCAACCAACACAGTAGTTCTAAATACAAGTAAGCTGTTGTCAGTTGATCACCCCCTTCCAGATCAAGCACAAATGGACAAAAAATCCACTTAGTCTCCCAAATTAATTTTAGTATTCACATATGAATATAAAGATCAAAACCATCAAAGCAAAACAAGCTTGACATTCTCTAAAGTCTGTGTGCTCTTCAGCTCTAGCAGGAAAAGCATTCTGTTTCATGTTGGAGACATCCTTTGAATTTCTGGTAGTCTTTCAACAGCTTTTTATCAGCACCTACATATCAATTTCTGCTACAGCAAGGTGAGTTGCTTCTCTGTGTTCTTTGTGTTGTTAAGTGTACACTTTTTTGGTCCTCTACTTAACTGGGGGAAGAATGGGTCAATACAATACTGAAGCATAAGGGAATTAATTCAAAGAAGATATTACTGTAGTGGGCAGTCTTAGTTACATTTACCCGCAGCTTAGAGGATAAATCTAAACACTTCCATGAGCATGGTAATTATTTTTTATTTTTTAGCATGATTTTTTTTTACACTTTCATATGATGTTTTGGAGGGTTTTTTTTGTGAGTTTTGTTTGTTTCTGCCTTTTTTTTTTTTTTTCTTTTTTTTTTTCCTTTTTTAAAGCCTATATTATTTATTACATCATTAATCTATTTTCTGATGTAACTATTTGAGTTTAGAATTTCTGCCTGCTTTGAAGAATTAAATATTTATTTCAATACAGCATTTAAAAGAATAGTTGCACTGAATTTATGTGTCATTCATCTGTATCTATATAAGCCATTAAATTTCTGAAGGTTTTATGTTTTTTAAGTTTTCAGTGTCCATTTTTTATGTTAGAACAAATTTTGGAACACAATATCAGAGATACATGTGTCTTGTGAAAGTTTTAAGGATAAAAAAAAACAGAACAAAGGAAAACATTTCAATTATCTATATCCTTATTCACTGTTCACACTATTTGCTTCATAGTAACACCCCATATTCTCTCAGTTCCCTGCATTAGTGATGATGTGCTTTGCATATTTAAACATCAAGGGACTTCTATCACTCAGCCTTCAGCAGATGTGTTCCAATTTTTGTCATATGAAAAGTATTTTCTCACAAGTGTAAAGTAAAAAAGAAAGAATGGAATGCATTGGTCTGGAATAAATCACATCTATCATTCATGGTTGCCCTAAAAACTGCTGTACAAATCAAGAAAGGTAATTCTTGATTGTTCCATTAACTCTGTCAATTGGCAAGTCACGGTAGACAGGCACAAAACAAACCAGGAGGTAAATGTAACAGTGAATTTCAAATAGTGATTAGATTTTGTAACTTGGTTCTATAACATTTAAGTCTACACTCTCAGTTGAAAATATCTGATATTGAAAAAAGAGGCTTATGGAACAAAAATGTGCAACCTGCTTAATCAAATATAAAACACACAAAATTAGATATTTAATTTGTAGAAATAGGCCAACTAAAAATCTGTGATCTTACAGAGATGTAGATTTTGTTGAAATAAAATCTACATTGAGTTTAAAGAATTGTTTTTAGATTACTTTGAAGCATTTTTTGCTGCTTCTATACAGACCTAACTCACACATGAGAAACCATTCAATCAAGGAGGTGTTTCTTACCATGAAAAGCTACCTCCTTTGTTTAAGTTATGAGAAAGCACGTGTTAGCCCAGACAAAATCCATATTTTTCAATCTTAGCAGCAAAATCCACTAAATCCTTTTCGGGAACTACATTACTTCCTCCACCCACAGAAGTTTTGCTCACAGTTATTATTGTGAATTACTTTCCTACTTACTAGTATAAAATATTGACAACTGTTGTATAAAGGGAGAATCTGAGAGTATGGAAGGTATGTGGTCTGTCAGCTTTACTTCTCTCTGTATATTAGACAAAAGGAAGAAATTGTACAGGATCATAATTCACAACCATAATGCAAGGTCTTAGACTAAGAACATTATTAAGAATGAGCATTAAGATGAGGAGCTAAGTTATGATTAGTCTGAACTGACTCTAGAGCTAGCAAAGACTACAAGAGAGAAAAACAGACATTTGTAGCATTTGATTTATCTGTTTAAAGATGAGATGAGTAAGGCCTTTAAAGTATTCTCACTGACTATGAACAGTGTCAAGAGTATCTAAATCAACTATTGTTTCCTGCAATGTAGGCATCTGTATTTCATGGGTTGATCCCTAGCCCTAAGAACCTGCTTTTGCAGCAATGCAAACCTCATATTACATCTGAAATAAATGAAATTTGTGTTTTGAAAAAAGTGAAATTTACAAAATTTGACATTCTTCTCAGGAAGCAGATCTCAGAAATCTCAAAATATTCATAAGCTTCAGTCATTCATATCTCTTTTACTCAGTTCCCCACCTTTTAAACAGGAATAATACCCTCTCACTTCACAGGAGTTCTGTTAAAGCAAATTAATTACTATTTGTGAAGCATTAGATGCTATAATGATCATTGCCATCAAATAAAACATGAGGAGATTAATAATTCTGTCTCCCTACCGGTTCTTAAGTAGTGGCCTTAAGGCTTCACAGTGAATAATAACAAGAAAACAAAATATTGAATAGCTACCTATTTACTGAATGCTATTAATCATGTGTGCTGAATGATTCAAGAGTCTTATGGACAGAACAGTACGTGAGCATTGAATTAAAAACTGTATTATACTCCTTATGCACAAGAACACAGGATTCTACAGATTACTTCACTCTAATCTATTCTAACTTTGGATTGCTTTGTTTTGCAGATATAGTATGCAGCTATCATTAAAGTTGAAAATGAAAGGCATTTGCATAATTTAATAAAGTTTTTGATGTTGTTTTCCACAGACCTGAAAATGAAGTTATATCCAGAAATATATTTGAAGTAAAGTAAAAACTAATGTTAAGTACTATATATGGTTGGATTACCTTGTAATTTTAAAATTAAATAAGCTTAGGAACAATTTGTGTGGATTAACTTGCAAATTCAGGGACACAGTCCACACAGAAAAAAAACCCTGAAAATTCATGGCATATTTTTCTATTTGATCAATATGACAAAAAATAAGTTGAAACATTGGTCATGTATGTCTAATTTGAGGAAAAAATATAAAGGAAAGCAAAGCGAAGCAGAATTTAATAAACTTGTAGATCTTGATAGAAAAAATATATATACCAGAAAATAATTCTAAAAAACCAATTACTTTCATTTTTGGCCTACTACCAAATTGGTAGTCTTTCTCAAATTACACAAGGTCCTTGACATTGTGTACCCCTTTCTGGTATATCTGAGGCATGTCTTTTCTTCAAACCAGCAGTTCTCATATCTGAATAATAATTTCAGCATTCTTGGTACTTACTATTATTATCAATTATTTAATTGTCAAAATTACTTCCCTGCATTTTGTCTTTTGCATTTGCTTTGTCTTGCATAAATACAACTAGTGCAATAAGAAAATAGGGTTTTATTTCCTTTCCCATTTCAAGAAGCTACTTTACCTCTGAATAGATTGATCCATGCTCAGAATACAGTGTTGTATTGTCATAGAGGAAAGCTGTTTAATCACTCAGAAAGAAGTTTAAATATTTTTTCTGTCTTCCATGTAGCTGTTGCCAAGTGTTGCTAAAGGGCACCGTTGAAATTATATTACAGTAGACGTGTTTTATACCTATTATTCCATCTAGTTTAAAAAACGTAAATGTGTATCAGATGTGTGGCACATTGTGGTCTTTTACATTTGATTAATATTTACATCAGAAAAAAGTTAGAATATTTGCAAATGTTTCAAAACATTTCCAATATCAAAATTCAAAGTGTACTTTCAGTGTACCTACTAAAATTGCCTTTAATGTTTGTTATTTTGATTTTAAGGCAAACTGAAATTAAAACTCAGTAGCAAAAGATGAGCCAATATCTGTATATGAAAGCAATAGGGTTGCCAGTGTCTTTGACAATCTTCATCTTCCCCAAAATCTGAGCAAAGGAAGTTGAAGCAGAATGAGTTGAAAGCATCAATTTCTTGAAGAGTTTCTTAATTTTGCTGGTCATATAATCTAATGGCATGCATCACAATATCTCATCTGTAATTGCCATGTTTTGCTCTTTTTCACCTTTATAATATGTACTTTTCTTCCCAAACTATAGCTCAAATATAATACAGAAAGACAAAATTTTTTTTTACTGTTTTTAGCAATTTGAAAGAACCTGTCAGATTTGAAAGAGATGAAAAAAAATAAAGAAAAAATAGTAATAATCAGGTTAAGAAAATTTGAATAAGTACTTTTAAGAGTGATTTGTTATGAATAAATTACAGACAAAAAGATAAACCACTACACATAGTAATTAACAGTACCCAGTTAAGTTCATATATATATCTATAAGAAATTTAGGCATTTTATGTTATTTCTTATTTAACACAGAAAACTAAAAACTTATGAAACAAAAGTCACACTTGATTTTCAGCTGAAGGCACTGCCCAGTGTATTTGAGCTGTGCTTCTTGTTCAGTTCCTATGAATTTTGCATTTACATAATGGCTCAGCTGAGACAGCAAAAAGATATGATGATTTTCCTTTAAAAGAAGACATGTCCATTCGTCATCCCTAAGTTCTAACAATTGCTGAAGCTCAGGTTTTCCCTTTTCCTTGGGAGTTCATTTCCCACCTACCTCCTCTACAGAAGTAGATTCTGCAACTTTTTCTTTTAATGCTCAATTAGAAGCTAAAGATCCAGTGCAGGGCCAGGAGTTGGACTCAAATGATCCTTGTGGGTCCCTTCCAGCTCAGCATATTCTGTGATTCTGTGAAATTCTGGTGGAATTGTGGGAGCACTTTCCTTTCTACTTAGTTTTTTTGCCTAAAGTGAGTCCCATGCTTAGGCACGTCTGTCTTTTCAGTTGAGAATAAAGATTACAAATTATATTGTTGCAGAGAGAAGCATAACTCAGTTCTGAGCATCACAATGTTCATGTATATTTTCTTGACATTTACCATCATACTTTGCATCAAAGGACTGTTAGAAGTAGCAAATAATGTACTTCCTAAACCAGTAAACACATAGATTTATTCTAGGAACAACTTTTTTTTTTTCTAGGAAGCTAATTCCCATATCCATTTTTCCATTATTGCACAAAAGTTACCTTCACTTCCTATGGGAATCAGCTGAAGCTTTCCAATTACTTTAGTGGCAGTGAAAAGAGCTGTATGTATCAGATAATATTAAACAAAAAAAAAGTATCTTTTCATTTCTCATGGCTGTAAGCTTATCAATTTTATTTTTTAGTGGCAATATGTTCGTATTTTGGTTTGCGGTTTTCCCTTAACATTTAAAGTACCATTTTCAAAACAGAACATTTTTTCACATTCTCAGAACTATCTCTGGGATGTGAACAGCCACAATAAACTCAGTATTTGCAGACATTTTCAGACCTCAGGTGAGGTTTTTCTTCTAGGACTTAAATGTTAAAACATTGTCATCAAAGGTGAAAGTCTGCCCTTGTATCTGAGAATACTATTTAGCTAAGTATAGGCCAGAGGAGACTGGCATTTTATGGTGTATCTGAGGTGGAGTAATTTTTTTTTTTTCTTTTGGTTTTTGGTTTTGTTTTGTTTTGTTTTGTTTTGTTTTGTTTTGTTTTGTTCCCACAGGATAAATATGAAGCCTCTCAGAGCTGTCACAGGACCTGGATGAAAACTGTATAAAAGGTGCAAAATTGTATCACTGGTGCAACTGTTGCAAATATATCAATTACGGAAGAGGTAAAACTGGCAGTGGAATGAGCACTGTGTCACTTCACATTGTTGGCAGAGAGATGACTTTTAGCACTCTAGGTAAGTTGTGTCATTGCACATGTCATCAAGAGTCATAACAATGTCATATATTTAACTGACAAACCTCCAACTCCTTACTGAGCATTTAAGGAGGGTGAATGCAACTATATCAGCTGGGAAAGTAGCTGTCATCTGACAAACTGACTTTCCTACCTGAAAAAGACATATGAAATGTATCAAAACGACAGTTTCTTGCAGATAGCTTCTAGTTCTCTGAGACAGGTATAAAATGCGACCGCACTATAGCTTCTAGTTCTCTGAGACAGGTATAAAATGTGACCACACTATGCTGCAGCCTTCCTTCTTTTTGTGTCTCCACCCCTCAGAGTAGGGATGCCCTACCTTTCCCAGATGGTACACCAACCTGTATTTTCCTTTCCTCAATTAGAATTTAAATGCATCAGCAACAAGTCAACAGGACCTTGCAGAGCCTGCCTCTGAGTCAATTATACTCAAGCATTTTTCTATGTGTGATGCAAGACCTCCCGGATAACAAAAATGATGCAGGTATTCAGGCAAATATTGTGTTTCAGAGATATCTCTCTCATCTGTCACCCCTGTCCCAGCTGCCTGTTGCTTACTCAACTTCAGTAAAGGACTCTAATGGCTTTGAGACTATGCTATATATTTTAAAGGTAAAAGAAGAAAATAAGAAAGACTTGCAAAGCAAGAGTATTAAGATATAGAGAGGGGGACAGATAAGTTCTAATAGAGTCTTAAAACAGAGTTTCTAGACAAAAAGGGGTTTTTTTCTGCATACAACTGTACTATGAAAAGTAGTTTTCTAAAAAACAACCAAAATTATGTATATATTTCTACATATAGATGTATTTCTATGTATATCTTTTTTTCTATTTCTATGTATCCAATTTTCTAACAGTGAATCCAAAGGATAGACTCTGAAATAAAATGTGCTTTACCCCATTTAGTCCTGTATTTCAGTCAACTTGAAATATAATTCTAATGTTTTGTTTTCAAAATGAGTAATATTATTCTATAAAGCACTGTAATAAGCATGTATTCTAGTTACATATTAATTCTTACTGAAAGTTTCAAAGAATAATATTTCTAATTCATGTGTGAGCAAAATGAAATTTAAGCCCTCAGCAATTAATTTATAAACTGTTCTGCATACTAACTTGCTTTAGTTACTTGTGGTATGTGCACAGGACAGCAGAATAGACTAAACAAGGACTGTGCTGCAATATCTGTCTTGTAAAAACTGCTAAAATTCATGGTAACCTTCAGATTGCTTAGGAAGCTTGTTTTTAAATTTATACTGAGCAAAGCATCATGATATAAAAACTGTCGACTATCTGAACCACCCATAAAAAAAGACTGTATAGAAACTTGGCAGTTAGGTAAACATGGAAAATTACATTTGTAAAATAAACCAGTGGCAAAGCATGTTGCTTGACATGGTTTGTTATTGTTTCTAAAAGAATACACATTAATAGTGTATAAAGAATTAAATCTTTTCTTAGTGGTAAAAAGAAAGGCAAAACCGGCCTGACTGAATTTTGGAAAATAAATTCAGATACCCAAAATGAGGAAGCAAGCTACTACAGATCCAAGAAAGTTTATGGTTCTTCAACTCAAAAAAAAAAAAAAAAAAAAAAAAAAAAAGCATTACAAGGATTGTATGATGTGGGAATGAAACTGTGCGGATGGATGGTGAGCTGGCCTTCACTGACAATGAAGGCATCAACTTAAGGTCTTGGGAGTCAGGATGTTAAGAAGGGAAACATCTAGTTAGGTTAGAGTGGGGAGAATGGCATCATGGGAAAGGTTATATAAATATGTTCATGCCAAATAAGGTTATGGTTTGAGTTCTTTTTTGTAATTGGTTGACAGTACCTTACATATAAGGCAATGTTCTGAGTTCTCACTATTCATTGGATCATGGCTGGGTATATATTGTCACGATCACCCCTTTGTCTTGATCTTTGGAGTTTTCCTTATATTGTGCTCAGTTTCTGTTCTTCTGTTGGCTCCTGCCCCATTATTAAAGTTTATTTTTCCAAATTACTCCATTGCTCCCATCCCTATTTCATTTGCCATCCACAGCTGCTCTGGTTTCAAGGCTACAACTCCAACGTGACATTATAGTATCAACTGAAACAGGTCTGGGGGCTGTTTTCAATTTTAGGACATAATTTTAGGTTCAGTCTAATTTAAACTGCAAACAAGTCAAACTGTTGGCATGAGCACACAGTTGTAGTTTACACAGAGGAAGCTTGTTAAGGCCCTAAAAGGCACTCGCCAAAGTCCCTTAAAGGGGCTTATGGTTGTTTTTTTATGCACCTTGAGTCAGATGCAAGAGAGAAACACTGACAAGATAATCTCAAAAGGTCAAAACAAAAAATCTTTACTGGCAAACCAGAAAATCAGGGAGCTTTGGCAAAAGTTTACAGCAACATTCAATCAATATGAAGCATCTCATAAAGCATTACCTTAGCAAACTCTAAGCCCTTTCAACTTAGCAAACCCCAACCCATATCATTTAAGTTATTCAAACTTCAAGAAGAACGAATTAAAAGAAGAATGAGCTAAGACATACAAAAAAGAACAAATATAGTTACCGTTCCTGGTTCCAATAGAACTTTAGCTGATATAAAATCCAAGGGAAGGTAGGGTAAAAATGTGCTCATGTGATGTTTTGGCTTAAGTACATTTTGGCTTTCTTAGGCCCTTCCCCCATATGAGAATTCTGGTCATTTTGCCACTGGAAGCTGGGTTAGGGGATCTAGGGCCAGGGTATGGAGCATTGCCTCCCAGGTGCCAGGGATTGTCCCTACTGCAGGGCTGGGTTACAAGCCCTGGGGTGCAGGGTGTGTGGAGCAGGGCATTGCCTTGACAGGGCAAAACCCAGCTTGACCCATTTCCCACACATGAGCCTGAACTGTTTCAAGCCAGCAGTCCTTTCAGACTCTCACAAAGCCTGAGACCACTACAATACATTTTGTAAAGCACAGGTCTTTGCAAATACATTTCTACACACCACAGTTCATACTGTTTAGGATTATGACTGTTAATTTTCATGAACAAATAATCATTGAGTAGATCTAAGTGGCCACATCATATTTTTAGAATGAAAAGTAAATTGAAGAATATTTCATATATCTGTCTCATGCTCCATGGAAAAAACAAAAACAAACAAACAAACAAACAAACTAACTAACTAACAATCCACCAAAAAAACCAGCTTCCAGAGCTCATGACATCAGATTTCTTTCCATTAAAACTTGAAAGCTTAACTTTCTGCATTTTCTCTAGCTGATTACATTTTCTGTTTTAACTTCTCATTTAGGAAGAGAAGCAGAGGACTTTCACATCAACTTAAGTACTGCTTATGAGAGAAAATATTTTTAGTTCTGGAAACAAAATATATTCTTTTAATGGAAGGAGCCTACATCTTTAAAGTCACAAACTGTCACTCACAGATGGAAGAAATACTGGTTTCACATATCCAAAATTACTCACATAGATGTGAAAAGTGAGCCTTCTAGCAGACTGGCAGATTGCCTTTATACAGAAGAGAATTAAGGAGAGACATATTCTTTGCATGTTTTGTTTAGCTTGTGTCTTGAAAAACTTAATATAAAACGTCTGCAATATACACTTGAAATCATGCATTCTTATTTCAAATTGACATTTTATGATTTTTTTTGTACAACAAGGAATTTTTTTGTTCATCCTGTTCACACCACTTTCCTTCATTTCTGAAATCCTTCTATAGAAAGTACAGTGAAAATAGAAATGGACTGGATACCTTCAAAATTGAATACACTGAATGTGCACTGCATTTCAAGACAGACATACGTAGTTTTATCACTCTAATATATTCTTGTGCAAATATTGTATGATGGGTATGAAACTGTATTTGAGAGCATATAAGAAAATCAAAGTAAGGCACTTACATGGATTTTCTTCCTATTGTCAAATATATCAAACACTAATTTGGCTGACAGATTCTTGTCAAAGGCTACCTGGATTAAAAGACTCTCATTAATCTCTTATGTGATTGGAGCAATATTAAAGAACATGATAATCATCACCTGCAATATATACATTTTCTTATTGTTATATACTCACTCCTCTCCCATACAATGCACACTGAACAACTATTGAGCTTAAACTTTATATACCATCTCACACTTGACAATTTTCTTCCATGAGGTTTCATAAACAAGAGATTACCGATCTTTCTAGGTGAATAATAAGCGTAATACAGTTCATACTGTATTGAAAATGTTGAAATGCAGTTGGCATTTTGTTATTTTGATTATCCTTCACTGCTTAAAGATTACAGAAGGAAAATCTTTTGAATTTTCTCTTTTAGTCTGATGCACAAGGATTTGTCACTGATTCTGAACCTGATGCACCTCCTATTAAACTGGGTGTATAGACAACCACTGATTTTAAAAGAAGTTGGACTGATGCAGCATTTGCAATGTAAAACTGGATATAATTCCAAGCTTCCAAATAGGAATATCTAATGTTTAAACCTGATTTAAATTAGAAAAGTTTTTCCCACAAAAATATGAAGTATAATAACTGTCAAAGTTTTGTATAAATTTTACAGGGAGTGTATTAGATGATATAGTTACTAAACATATAGGAGGGGGAAAGTAAAATAAAATAGTTTAGTGAAATTAGCTAGGGGTAGAGATGACAATTTTAAGCAGACTCATTTTACAATTTTGTTCAGCATCAAGTCAATATCTGTCAGAAAGTGTCAGGCAAGATACACAAAAATAGCTCATCTAAAGAATTTGAACCTTAGAAATATCAGAGATCCTTCTAATATCAAGATTCTTGGAATAAGCCCTACATATATTATGCAGTAGAATTTTGCACTATTTTTTTTTCCTATTTCATAAATTCTGGCCTTTATTTTTGCATGGACTGTCTTCCAACCTTGTGTGGTTAGTGAAGCTTTACTCATTAGAAAGAATTTAGTCCCCAAATCCTCAGCCCGATTTATAAAGAAACACTTCAGAAAATACTAATATAACATGGTCTCCTGATCTTTTTTCTCAAATTTCTTTCTCCCAGCTTTGTGCAGGTCACAAATAAAATATTGACTCTAGTCATGGAAATTAATCTGAAGGAAAAAAGTGCTGCAAATACAGCCCATTTATATTTTGCTATTAAACTTTGTGAGTTGTAAAAGAGTTAGTAGATAATTTATAGTGGAGTGACGGAAACTAGAAGAGGCAATAAGCAGAAAGAATTATTCATTAGTAAGTTTATGATAAAGGAGCTACAATTCAACTGCTCTTCTGTTCTGAGTTGATACTGACTTACTGACAATGTATTATTAGTACAGAATGCTGATCTATGGAGATCAGTCATCTGAAAAATAATGTATCTATTGTCATCAGTGGGAATGTCATTAATTATAGTAAACAGAGGATACATTATGCTTAGTAGTGGTCCATTCAAGACAGCCATATCTCACCTTTAGAAGGCAGGCAAATTTAGAAGAAAATAGGTTAATCATTCCACTTTAAATCTCTCATCACTAAAGTAGTTTAAAGTGACAGAAATCTACATCATGCTTCCTAGGTAAATTGTAATAAATATTAGCACCTTTAATTTCATTAGGGAATGTATGCCTATATTCGAGCACATGTAAATAAATTTTAAAAATATATACATGTGTATGAACAAGGACAGTAATACAGAGTAATACCTACTTTTGAGTTGATGGTTTATTTCTCAGAGTCTGCTATTTCTCAAAATAATTAAACGTAATATTGAGCAGCTAACAAAAAGCCACGCTCTTCAAATAGCTTAATAGACATGAGTCCAGTAATGCAAAGGATGGCTGACCACATGCTCTTCCCTCCTGTGCCCTTGCACATTCCACAAATAACATTATGTAGTTGTTCAATCAAACAGTCTATCCGAACTAAAACATAATCAAAGTTTGGTAAAGATATGATTGTCTGTCTTGGGAATTTATAGAAATGTCTTCTCTGCCAGCACAAAACAGTGTAGTGCTCAGTTCCTCAAACTCAAATCCACAGAGCTTCTGAAATTAATCAGCCTGAAAGCCAAATGAATCCCTTCGTTTGATTTTTTCCATGTTGAAGATCCTTGATTTGATTCATGTCAGATTTTCATTTAATGGTTTGAAGGAATAAGAGAGGGAGATGTGCCAGACAATGGCTATCATTCACTGCTCTGACAAATTTAATTCCTGGAATAAATGAATAGCTTTTACATTGAACCTTGAAGAATCTGCCTGTATTTTGACTTTGTATTGCTCTCCTGATGTTTAACAACAAAATCTTTCTCCCTTTCTTGGAAGGCTCATATTCTAAAATAAAAATAGAATGACCATTATTACACTGTACCCCTTGTTTATTTTTATTTTCTTCTTTTGGTATCTTCTCTTAGTTCTGTAAAGGAACCAAGGGCTGCTCTGGAAGTGTTTTATTTTTCATTTGTTAATCAAGCACTGGAATGCAGCACAAGTATCATAAACAAAAAATTAATTACTCAGTACATTTTATCCCTTTCAGAAGTGGTTTTGTTATGTTAAACACTCAATTACATTTGCACTTTTTACAGAATGCTCAGCTGTTGTGTAGCAAATTCTTGGTTGTTTAGTGATATAATTTCTCAACAGCTAATAAAGGAATATTCAACAACTGAACCACACACTCAAATTAGATAGGAGCATCCCAATTATTTGCACTTTTTTGGCAGGTAGGCAGTTGTGTAGGCTGGTTATTGCCTTCTGGCTTTCATAATATTTGTTTAAAACCTTTTGTTAGTCTCTCCCTTTCCTGGTAGTTCATTGTCTTTTTCTCTCCACTCATGCATGATGAGCACCAGTGATAAACACGAAGCCTGCTAAAATCCAGGCTTAAAAGAAAAAAAAAAAAATCCTCGTTAGTTTGCCTTTCATGCCTGTTTGTTATCCTTTAGTGATTTCCATTCAAAACCATAGCTTTTCTGAATGTCGTATCCAAACCTGTGAAACAGGTTACTCTTGCAGCTCCTGTTTTTGCAATTTCTTTCTTTTCTTGCTAATAAAGGACCCAACATTCCTGATTCCATGTGTGTCACTAATGTTATTGATTTTCTCATCCAAGTTCATCTTTGTCATTCTGTATTCAAACCATGGACATCAAGCTTGTCTTTTCACTGTTTTCAGCAGCAAAGTACATTCCTTTTCAGTTTGATGATGATGGGAGGAATATGGAAAACTTGGATTTCTGTTCACTGCAGTTTTAAGTTTTATCACACATATAATTGCTTAATATTAATTTTCTTATTAATCTAGATGCATTATAAACACTTAATGAGATGGACAAGTCTTGTATTACTTAAAAGAGCTGTCTACCAGATATAGTATTTACAAGGAAATAGAGATTTGTCAGAGAAAAAAGAAATCTGCAAAATGCCTTCTTTCCACAAAGAATGTACCTTAATAAATTGTAAAAGACACCGTAGTACTTAAAATCACTTACCATCCAAAAATTCAAGAACTATTTATACACATTTTGCCTGTAGTTAGACACCTTACTGAGATTCCAAAATTCACCTGTAGCTTTTCTTGTGTAGTGAAAAGAAATACACATTTCTAGAATGCTTTCTACAAGTATTTTTCTTTTTTTTTGTTTTGTTTTGTTTTTCAAAACACCTCTGCACATTCAGGAATTAAGTATTGACTATGGTGGTGCAATATAAGATACAGATTCAAGAGTTTTATATGTGTTTTAGTCTCTCTGCTTGGTATTTTAACATAATGTCTAAACCACTAAACACAATGTGAGCATTTGATATAGCACATATATTTTTATTTAGAGTAATTATCCTGAGATCATTAGAAACTAACTTACATTATAAATAAGAATTAATCTCTTAAACATGACAAAACAATCATAAGATGGTTGTTAAGTAATGCATTCAAAAGAGACTGGGAAGCGAGGCAGGGAAAAATGGGCAACCGAATAAGAGAATCAATACGATTAAGCAGAAGCTGATTTATTGTTTACATTAGACCCCATTTATAGTTTCTAACACTACTGTCCACATGTACAGGTGTCTCTCCATTGGCTGAGCTGCTGGTTCATGAGGCAGACACACACCCTTAAAGATACCTATTTGGTCAAGCATCCACCATCATATTCTGGGTCTTCTGTCTGGGTTTTACATTCTTTGTAAGCAAATTCCCAGGCTCTGCATTCTATTTTTCTGTCCTGTTGTTGTCTCAGTAACCTTGATGAATTCCTGAGAACCCTGAAAACAGGACTGCAGGTGGCTTGTTATCTACAAACTCTTTGGCTGGTACACAGAATGGCCTAAGTTGTACAGATATGTTTCTATATGGAAGGAAACACTTACTTCTGCTTTCTGAATATTCTTAACCCTTTCATGTTGATGCATATATTGGAATTAATCCTCAGATGAGAAAGAAAATAGAGGTCCTAACTCTGACTGACTTTTGTGGAAACATTTCAGCCTTGCAAAGCATACGTGTTACTAACTTTAGTAATAGCATTGCAGTATTATGTTTTCTGAATGCACCATTTTCTCATCAGTATGTACAATATACCCAAAATAGTATAGAGTTGTTATTTTGTATTCCTGGTTATTCCTGTATCCACGACCTGGCTCCCCATGGGGGAAGCCAGCTCTGTGGTATTTTCCCACAAGATACCTTCCTTTAACCACGAGTCAGAACCACAAAAGGCAGGTCGGGGCTTGTGCTGTGTCCCGAGCTCCAGGCGGCGAAGGAACCTGGAATTTGCAGTACCGGCTGTTGCAGGGATATCCCAGAGTGGCTTTCTGAGAGGATCCAGACGATCAATGGAGACAGAAACCGAATCTGTCTTCGTTTGGTATAGGTTTTATTGCGCTCGGTATGAGCCCCCGAACACAGTAACAGGCAGGGCAGACTGACCCACATGGCCCCCGCTGGTTTTTCCCCAGGGAGGAGGGGCCGAACCAGGAGCGACCCCGGCCAATCCCAGAGTGGGGGGAGTGACCCAGGGGAGAAGGGCGGGTCAGGGATCCAATCCCCTTCAGGGAGGGGCGGGGCTGTTTCTGTTGGACCAATCACTGACGGCCCTCTCCAGGGGTGACAGGGAAACCCCTTGCATTGAAATCAGTCCCTCAGGGTTGGCAGGGGTGAGGAAATATTGCTCAATAAGGGAAGGTACTGAGGTACACGATGCAACGAGAGTGGTGGGCTTAGGCTGGGTAGAGTTAATTTTCTTTCCAATGGCTGGCATGGGGCTGTTTTTGATTTGTGCTGAACACAGGGTTGATATTATAGAGATGTTTTTGTTATTGCTAAGCATGGCTTACACAGAGGCAAGGCCTTCGCTGCTTTTCATGCTGCCAGCCTGGTGAGGAAGTTGGAGCTGCATGGGAGGTTGGGAGGAGACACAGCCCAGACAGGTGACACAAACTGGCCAAAGGGATATTCCTTATCACAGGACATCATGCTCAGTAGGTACAGTAGGGTTAGATGGAGAAAGGAGAAATGTTAGAAGTGATCGAGTTCATTTTCCCAAGTAACTGTCACTTGTGATGGGGCCCTGCTCTCCTGGGCAGCACTGAATTAATTCCTGGTTTTGCTTTGCTTATGTGCACAGGTTTTGCTTTCCCTAGTAAACTGCCTTTAGTCTCAACTCACAAGTTTTCCAGCTTTTACCCTTCCGATTCTCTCCCCAGTCCTGCTGTTGTGGGAGTGAGCGGCTGCATGGGGCTTGGCTGCTGGCTGTGGTTAAACCATGGCATATGCAATCAGTAACAAGAAAATACAAAAACCTATACCAACTATTATCACCTTCAAATATTGCTGTATATATTTTAGCAATGTGGATAATGTTCTCTGAATCTGTATTATGGGCATATTTCAGCAACATGTGTGAAGATCTGTGCAATATGAACTTTTTTAGAAATTAATTTAACCATGTTCTTTATATCATTAAAAATGCGAGTTTCATATTACTCTTGATCAAAAAGGATGCACTTCTGTTATCCCCAAGGCAAGATGTCTGTATTTAAAATCATGTATTTTGTTGCTTAAATTAATTTAAAATGTTATTTCATACTGCGTTGTAGAGCTTCCATTTTCTAACATTTTTATGGTATTTAACTGATTATTCTTAGAAACTGCAGAAGTATATGTGTGATTTGATGTAACTTCTCTTAGTAAAAGAAACCTAAGAAATCGTTTTAAACAGATCTAGCTCCTCAGAAAAATAATAGGAAAATTATGTAAGAACCCAAATTCAAGCAGTCTTTAAAAATTAGCTTTCCTTGTATATTTTTTTCTGACTTTTCTCAATGTTGTTTTGTGGCTTGTTTTCAGGATAGAGAAAAAATAAACAAACAAAAACTAACCTCCCAGCAGTACAGTAAATTATAAAGCTTAGGGAAGCAGTGATTTAAACGTGGTGTCTATTCTCCCTGTGCTTTGAACAGTGAGCTTTCATTTCATACATCATTTATAAGTAGCTTCAGTGACTTCAAGTCAGTAAAAACCTTTTAGACAAAGAAAGTCAGATTCATATGTTTGTTCTGAATGTTAAAAACATCACTTTATTTTTAATTGAAGAATTTTCATTAAAATCCCTAGTTTTCAGCTGAAAACCTTAAATAGGTTAAGACTGCCTTGCTTCCCTCAGGATTAGTCATTGCCTTAAAATGGGGGTGTATATTCAGTTTTTCAGGAAGTTGGGAAAAATCCACTTTTCTAATTTTTTTATTTTTTTTTTCGTTTAGTGCCAGTGTGACAGGCTGTTCTCCATTCTGGAAAAAAAAAAAAAAAAAGAAAAAAGAAAAAAAGGTGTCAAAGAATGATTTAAAGCATTTTTTTAATGTAGACCTACATTAAAAACAAGTTACTCTTTTTAAGAAGAATTTTAAGAACGACTAGCGTAGACTGCCACCTACACAGCAATATAAGAAATATTTTTCTCTCAAAAATACTTGAACATTTCCCCAAATTAATCTTTGACTTATATTTACTTTAAGGATCTGTTTCAGGTTTTCAAGTTCTCTCCTGACTTGAACCTTGCATAACATGCTGGATTACCCTGTGTCTGTCTCCCTGTTCCAGTCTCAGCAACACTAATTACAGGTTTGTTCGTCTTCCATACCTTCTCTCTTGGCTCTAAACATTTGTTAAATATTTTCCTAGTTATTATCTTGCAAATCCCTTTGTTTTTGTGTTTTAAATTCTACTGTGAGACTGGTTTATCACACAGATATAACCTGATCATCCCATGCAGGCCTAAATCTTCATCAGGCATACTGTTAGATCCAGAGCACAAGCTGGAGTATGGAAACAGCATAGCCCTGAATTAGCATGATTCCCAGCACCATTTTAGCTCCATCCGACCAGTAATCTCTCATGCAAAGCATAGTCTCAGCTTGCAGGTTGGTGTCTGTAGGGAACCAAGCACGTTTTGTCTCAGATGTAGAAGAGATGGTCCCAGAAAGGTGGAGCAGTGTTGTTTTGAGCCAACTTCTGTTTTACTTGGAGATGTATGCTCAGTAGTGCCCCACCTCAGACTCACTTCCTGGAGGAGAGCTCAAAACGGCTGGCTGCACATGCATGAACGAAATGGCATAAGAGGCATGAATGAATAAGAGGCATGGACCAGGTTAACTTTAATAAATTAAGCAAATTGGTCTCAGTCCCCCTCTATCTCTTTTGCCTCTCTTTCACTTTCTTTGTTTTACTAATCCAGATCTGGACCGCCCACATGGCAGGGATCTAAGGACTGATGGTCTTTGTCTTCTTTCTCTCTTTACCACCTTTATTTCTCTCCTGCTTTGCTTTGTCATGAGCAAATCATATCTGTCATATTCTACCCCATACTCCATACTGAGGTTTGTTGTGGGAGTGGGGAGGTTGAGGAGGTGTGTTGCAACTTTCAAGCCAACCCCTTTAGACCCAGCACCTCTGAAAAGTTTATTGTGGGAGCTGAGAGTTTATTGAAGTGTACTCTAAGAATTTAAGAGCTGTAAAAAAATAAAAGCTTGTCAGCCACCACTTTAGAGATAAAATTTAAGGTCATTAGCCAACACTTTTTGAGTCCAAATAATGGGCTGCTTGACAAAGTTAAGGAAACTGTACAATAAAAGCACAAGCGTTCCCTGACATGAGGTCTGGTGTCATTTTCCAGCCTGAGGAGAATTTATAATGAATATCACATCCTTTATCAGTGGGTCATGATACCATCATCCCTGTTATCACTCAAAGATGTGGTGGTAGTAGTAAGATAGGAAACAGGGCTGGAAGAGGCCATAAAGAGGGACCTTCTCCATCTATTATGTGAAATAAGGTTCAGTTAAGCTCAAAATGAAACAATGGTGTGCCTTGGCAACTAAAAATGCTGACAGTGTCCTTGGGAGCATTAGCACAGCATAGATAACTGTTCAAACTGTTCAAAGTGACTGCCTCACTAGACTTGGTATTGGTGCAGTCTCACCTCAATTAATGTGAAGAGTTTGAGTTCCACAATGTAAGAAGAACATAAAAATATTAAGATGTGTCCAAAGGAGGACAACAGTAATGGTGGAAGTGTCTAAGGATATTCTTTGTTCAGTTTCTAGGGAGTGACCTCATTGATGTCTACACCTTTCTTAAAGGACAGGACTGAAAAGGGGGCAGATTTAATGGCAGATTTATGGGTTTGAACCCTCTATGGGCCATTCACTTTAGAGTTCAAGTCAATGATCCTTGTAAGTCCCTTCCAACTCAGAATATTCTGTAATTTTGTGTCTATCTCTTCTCTCTAGTTTCTTATCATAGAAATGGTATAAGGCTGCCCAGGGGAAGTTCAGATTGCATATTAGGGAAAAGATCTTTACAGGGAGAGTGATCAAGCACTGTAACAAGGTCCCTAAGTTTATGACCTCTCCATGTTCAACAAGTGTTAAGACAATTTTCTTACACATATAGTTGAAATTTTATGTTGCCTTATGTGCAATCAGCAATTGGACTTGATGATCCTTAATGATTCTCCTACAACCTAGGATATTCTATTTTAATTCTACTTAAATTGAACAAAATATTTTCTTTTACTAATATATATCTAAAAATCTATAGCTATCCTATTTACATAGACTGCCTAAGTGACTCACTTTGGTGCTTATCTCTCTCCCCATCAGGAAGCCTTTATTTATGCTCAGGCTTAGTCTTTCCTGAAAAAAAGTCCTGTTATTTCTGGTCCTGTTCATAGTGTAGAGTGTAATTATTTATTTGTTTCTTTGGCACAATCTTTCATAGAATGCTATTATTGTATGCTTCCAAAATCTTTTCTACTTTCTGTCATATAATACTAGCTCTTTCAAGATTCTGTTTCGGACACATTTTCTAGAACACAATTTTCTGCTCTAACTAATCCAACATGTTTTGAAGTATGGTGCCCAGATGTGGGCAGGGTAAAATAGGTAGAACTCCATAATAAAGAGTCAAATAAGAACCAGAGCTTATGCCATGACCCCGAAGTAAACAGTCTAAATATCCACACTATTTAATTCCTAAAGTTTCATACCAAGGATGTTATATCCAGGTTGCCTATTGGGAACAGTATTTTCCTGGATGCAGACAAGTTGAACCATCTCAAAGAAAGACAGGGATGGTGGTATTAAACTTTAGAGGTTATTGAGGTACAGTGATCGTATCTGTGAACTGATGAGTTGACAGAGCAATTTGAGTTTTTTGGCTATGCCCAGAATTATACAACACTTTACTGTAACACCTGTTTACCTCCAGTCAGGTACGTATCCTTCCCTTCCACACTAAAGGTATGTACTGTTTACCTTGCAAATCCATGGACAGGATTCCAAAATAGGAGCTTGCAGATGGGTGTTTGAAAAGTCTCTACAGGAGTACATTGCAAAACCAGCCAGGGATATTCCAATAGTCAAGTTGTAGCATAATCTGAATAACAATAATTTTATTAGCCTCTAGCTTCCTCATAGAAAACCAATGATCTCATGACCAAGACTGCTTTGGTAATGATTATCTGAAGGAGCTCAAATTGTTCAACAGCATGATACAACATCTTTAGTAGCCCAGAAAGACCAAAAAATCTTATTTTCTATCTTGCAGAAAAGACTTGTAGGTCTAGAGCATAGAAATTTGGAAGGATATAAATACCCTTTCTTTCTAGCTGGACGTCAGAGATTAGAGGGGCTGGGTGTGTTGTGCCTAAAAATGGGATTCATCACCCAGTGCGCAATAAACCAATACACAGAGAGGAGAGGCTTTGTTTATTTCATATTGTGCAAAGATGGTGCTAGGTGGTAAATCCAATAAGTAATCGTGGAAGTACTAGGGGCTTTTGATTCTCAAAAATTTACATTATTTATGCATTTCAATATACAAAAGAATTATGGTTCATTTCCTACAAGTTACGTAGTTCTTATATTAATTGATATTCTACCTTCTGTTGGTTAAATGATTCCCTTGCTTCTCATAGTAACTTGTCCACATACTTAGTCTTTCTCTTCTTTTGAGCTGGATGATTTCTCAAGTTAGTGCTTGAGTGTTAAAATCTCCTCCTGCCGAAATTATCTTTTACCTAGTTTAGACTGATTTCAGCACTGTTGCTGAGCTGGCTTTGTTAATTTCTCATCTCTGCCAAATGTCTTTGAGGTCTGTCCACTACAAGTAGCACATCCTACCGAAGCTCTGCTATTAAACTTTTTGCCTAAACAAACTTAGCAAAACAGTGCATTGTTCCCCATCTTTGAGACCCTGAGGCTCATTTTTCAATTTACTGATAAGGCATGACTCTGTTTCAGAACTCACTTCACTTTCCTTGTAATTCCCTGGGCTTATTATTAACTGTCTCTGACTCTTGAGATATCTGGTGTAGCTGGGCTAAATTGTAACCATTTTGGCATTGTAAGACTGAAGATGTTCAACAAGAACTTTACAATCCCAGATTCATGGTTTGTTGAAACCACACAATAACAAATACAGAATTGCTATTCAAAAATGTAGTAATTCAGTCAGGCTAATTTTACCATCAATCAAGCTTAATTTCACCGGGCTATGAGTCAATGTAGGTGCAAATCTTATGAAAGAGGTGTCCCTTTATTCTTCCACAGAGTATTACAAATGACAAAAATATATTTTTGGAGAAGTGGAGGTAAGACTGTAGCCAAATAACCTGTTGTTGCCCTCATAAAGAGGGGGAGGGGAGGAGGAAAAGGCAGCCACATTATATGTAACAATTAAAGGCTTTTGAGTTAATATCTCTCATTGTAACTAAAGGGTGAGATCACTAAGACTGTGGGTCATGCACCTGGCACCTCAGTATCACTCCCCCTACCACAGGGCTGATTGTAGAAGTAAGGGTCATTGTCTGCTTGATAACCTCTTATCCTTATCAGCAGCCTATAACACCCTTTAGCAGTCTATCACAGTAGTCCTTCACCACATATCTCATGGCTATAGGCCTCATACCTAAAGAGGAAAGATTTGTTTTGTCTATATGTTCACAAGAGATTGAAAAATAAAAGAGAAAACTATGTTCTCTATACCCACAGTATAAAAGGATCAATGAGATTATATTGCAGTACAAAACAGAACAAAACAAAACCCTTCGAACATTAGATAAGCTGCCATAAAAAGCAGGAGAACAAAGCATAAGAGTAGATTCCTTGGAGACCTTAGGCAGTCTTTACTACTCAAAGTTCTTGAGAACAAACTAGGCAAACACTGGTTAAGAATACTGGACACAGAATATTCTTTGTAATGAATCAGAGATAGAACAGACAAACACCTGAGGCTATTCACACCTTATTCTTTGGGATAACATCTTTTGTGATGTAATACAATTCTTTAGTCACATTCTGCAGTGAAATTTGATTTAGCCCACTATTTATCATTTTGAATATATACCTTGATTAGTATTCCTAACCAGTTGAAATATTTTGTACTTCTCTCTTTGGTAGTTTATTTCAAATTATTTCTTCAACTTGTCAACAGTACTGTGTATTTGTAATACAGACTTCTTTCTACTGTATTCCAGACTTCTTACTAATTTGCCTAGCTCACTGATAAAAGAAATTCTTTATTTCATCTTTCAGGTCATATTTTTGGATAGTATTAAAGCCAAGCATGTGAATCTTGAGGTATCCAACACATATCAAATTCATACATCATCTTGGCAAGCACAAAAGCTGAAAAAAGCCCAGACTGAGCTGGTGTCATTGTTTTAAACCCTGCACCAGAGCCAGTTACTTCTGCTTCCCTTGTTCCAGCCTCAGCTCTGAGGTTAACAGAGAGGTGACACCCCTCTCCACTGCAGTCACTGTCTGAAAAACCACAGCTCTTTTTGTGTCTGGAGTCCCTTTGGGATGATAGGGGCCCCTGCCAGGAAGCAGCTGGCAGCACAGAAGAAGTAAGTGGAATGTGACAGGGAAACCCATAAATATAGCACCAGACAGAGCCCAAGCCTGAGGAGAAAGAAAACATTAATGTCACACTTCTCTTGGCAGACACCTGCACATACTGACAAGTAACTGTAACCCCCTGTCTCCCACACCTCTTCAAAAGGGTTGAAGCATCAACCCTAAGACCCAGAGGGACGTTGCAAAAATAATCATAACATCAGAGAAAAATGCATAGATACTAGGAAGACTTTAAAAAACAACCCCCAAAATTTAACTGCATTATTAATGAGACTATGACCTATAACATGACTTTGAGTGTAAGAACATGCCTTCAGATAATTTAATCTACTACATATCTTCCCCAGATCATAAATATTTAAATCAAGCAGGAATAACATTTCAAAACTGAAGGTCTTTTTCTGGTTGACTTTCAGAAGTACCACTAAAAAAATTGTGCTTTTTTTTTTTACTTGTAGTTCTTCATGTTGTGAGGTATGTGACAAACTAAAAATCCAAGATTTCTGGGTACTGTAGCAGTGCCCACTCCCTTATGCATTAGGGAGCCCTGAACTCAAGACATCTGTGACCAGCACTGATGCTTTACAGGTAAAACATTGACTGTAAATTGATTATTTTTCCTTTCTTCTGTAAGTATTTAAAGACAGATGGAGGTCAGATGCATGAATACAGTCTGGATTGAATAGAACACTGAGCACAGATCAAATGGTAAAATAATATTTTCCAACTTATGATTGCAATATTTAGTCTTGTTTGAGTTTCATGTTGCTTCAGTGTACATATTGTCCATAAAATACATCACTTAATTGTGTTTTCATCTTCATATAGATGTACAAAGACCTCCAACCCCATTGTAATGATGCTAGAAGAGCCTGTGTAAGGTAACAGTGAATAAATGCTTCAGCAAAGATGATTTCCTCTAACAAACCTTGATGGCCCTGTCTAAATATTTCAGCCTCAGAAGGATGCAAGTTAGAAGTCACCTACTGCAATGTCTTGTATAAAGCAAGTTTAAATTTGAAGTAATACCATTTTCTTCAAGGCCAGTTTAGTTTTATACATCTCTAGAGACAGAAAATTCACCGCTTCTCTCTGAAAACTGCTCCCATGTTTGTTCACATCCCTGCTGAAAATGTTTTTCTTCAACTTTAGTAGATTTTTTTTAATGGAACTCCTCTGCACTGTCTATGTTCTTCACACTGTTAACCTTAAAAAAAGCCCGAGTCTGTTTCTCCACACCCAGCCATTCTCTGGTGAGCCCCCACCTTGAGTACTGCATCCAGCTCTGGGGTTCCCAATACAGAAAGGACATAGACCTCTTGGAGTGAGTCCAGAGGAGGCCCACAAAGATGATAAGAAGGATGGAGCACCACTGGTATGAGGAAAGGCTTGAAGAACTGGGATTTTTCAGCCTGAAGAAGAGAAAGCTTTGGGGTTAGCCAATTGCAACATTCCAGTACCTGAAGGCGGCCATCAAGGAAGATGGAGAGGGACTTTTTACAAGAGCATGGAGTGACAGTACTAGGGAGAATGGATTCAAACAGAGAGAGAGAGAAGGTTAAGGTTAGAGATTACCAAACAATATCCTTACTGTGCAGGCAGTGAGACACTGGAATAGGTTGCCCAGAGAAATTGTGGATGCTCCATCCCTGGAAGTGTTGACAGTCAGGCTGAATGGAGTTCTCAGCAACTTGGTCTAATGAAATGTGCCTACCTGAAGCAGGGGGCTTGAAACAATATAATCTTTAAGGTCCCTTTCAATCTAGACTATTCAATGATTTTGTGATTAGATAATTGAACATGGAAATTCTTTCCTTCCTGATCACCTCCTTCAGGCTGAACAAACTGTTCTAGTAGCCTCACCACCTCACCTCATTCCTATGACCTCCAGCCTGCCATTCATCTTGGCAGAAATCCTTGGAACTTTCTCCAGTCTTCCAGTATCTTTCTGGCACTTCAAAGACCCAACTAGACACAGAACTGTAGATTTGGTCTTACACATATTGGACAGGTTTGAGTAACCTTGCCATTCTGTCAGGTTAGTTTTTATTTATGCAGACCACACATGTTTTATCTTCACCCCTGAATGGGTGCACTGGTGACTCATGATCAAGAGGATGCCCACCAGGAAACAGTCCTTTTCTGTATGTCTTCTTTCTGCTCTTTTCAAGTACCACTTTCTCCTTTTGCTGCCTTATTTTATCCCAAGTGCAAGACTGATCATTCTCTTTTCCTGAACTTAATGTTTTTTTGTTTCTATCCACTTCTCTAACTTGTTGAGTACTCTTTGAATAGCTTTCCTTCAGAATATTGTTTGGGTTTTTTGACTAAAAGTACTTTGCTACCTTCATAGTAAACAGCTGATATTTACAGTTAAAGGTCATACATATAGTGAGTACAAATCTGTACCTAATTTCACATCCTAATTCTAAATTACATTAAAATTGTTAGTACATCACACAGAAAAAGAGAAAGAAATATGCATGTAGGTATAAAGCAAAATTTTATTCAAACCATGCTGCAATTTTCAAGTCATGAGGTAATCTCCAACAAGTTATCTCAAATGTTTTAAATTCTATGAGTTATTTTTCAGTTAAGGTCTGTTATAGTGAAGAAGAATCTTCATTGTTCTGAAAGTTTTCTGCAGATATATTGTGTAGATGCTGCACTTGGTTGGAGATTGGTAAATTATCTCTGGGATAATTTACCAACATAGACAAGTTCATTTCAAGTTTCTATGAACTTGTTCCATATTTTATATTTCACTGAAGTTTTACTCTCCTAAGGATGTAGCTGGTCACCAATAGCAATCATCTGTCTCACAATGTCAAACATAATGAAAAAAACAAAATAACACATAAAAAAAGCTGATCCCAGAAATTCCTATGTGTTCTAATTGTATAAAAAACATGAGTTCCTAGTGTAAGAATAAATCTAAATTTGACAGGGGTTGCAGTTTTTTACTATATTGTGGAATATTATCTGTCAAAACATGGCCCATGAAAAAGAATACTACCAATGCAGGCTGCTAGCCTGACAAAGTCATTTCAGCTATGACACTGAGTGCCATGGAAAACCTACTGTTCATCACTTTTTTAATCTTCTGCTACCAAATAAAATGCCGTTGAAAACCTAATGTTTCTTGCTGGGGGAAAAAAAATTGAAACCACATTGATAGTTTTCATTCTCCTGCAGCCTGAACTGGCTAGAAAAAAAATCACAAAATACAAGCAGTGCAGTGATGGTGAGTGTATACTGATCTCAATAAAGTCCTTATACAAAAAAAGAATTATAAACATCTCCAGAGAAAAGGTGGCATACTGTGGACAGAACAGTATTTGTAGCAACTTTGAATTGTAATATAGAAGTTGTACTATCTTTTTCTGCACTGGAGACACAAAAATGAAACACTGTGTTGAACTGAACTAATCAATAATAGTTTAAATCTCTAAATATCAAGCATTGTGGTGAGAGTGTTTTAACTTTCTCAGTTCTGCTGAGAACCAGTTTCTGTGGAAGGCATTGGAATCTTATTCTTGTGTATACATTACCTGTTGAAAAAAGTCATAAACAAAGAGGGAAATGAGATGACTACCTGATAAGAACTGTCAGGGTATTACATAACAGGTGATTGTAGGCACAAACCACGTCTGATTTTGTCTTTGATAGCTTCTCTTTCAACAGCTATCTAGTATTTGCTACAGATTATTGAATAATCAAAATACATTTAATACTCATGAAGCTTCTTTGTTATATAAATAATGAGATACCTGTTAAAAATCTTTCATTGAATGACTTTACTCTTTCACTGACTACACACTTTCATTGAAAAGCTTCACTTTCTCACATGTTCTTGCTGAAAGTGAAGCCTTTGGTTTGTAGAAAGAAATCTTTACTGATGGTAACTATTGACTTCATTTGTAAACTTTCCAGTGTTGTAAACTAACAAACTGATATATAACTTGAAATAAGAGAAGAATAAGCTCTTACAGATATTTAAGATAAAGGTCCACATAGGGTAATATTTTTCTCTTTCTCTTTTTTCTCATTTTTTTTCTTATCTCTCCTATAAGTATAGACAAAAATCTGTGGTTAGTGAATTTTCAAAAACTTAAAGCATGAATACTTATCTTTAACTGAGTATAAAACTGCATTCAAAAGACTTTCACTTTTTGCCTTTTCTTCTTTTAACCCTGTTACTCATCTTCCTAAGCCTTATAATCTGCTCCATTAATGAGTGATTAAAACTACAATTCCTAGATTCAAAACTGGACACACTTCAACATACTAAAAAAAGTGTTTTAAAGGAAATCAAAATATTTTGCACTAATTAATCAACAGATTGTAGCTTTTAACACTTCTTTTCACCTCCTTTTTTGTTCTCCCACAAGAATTATTAAACACTTTATAGATGATATAGAGGTGTGGTTTGAAGGAAATGTTTTGGGGTTTTGCTATATTATTTACCATCAAGAAGCACACTACTCTTCCCATATACATTGTAGCTTCTGTGATTTACAGAAGTCTAGACACCCAACTCTGATTTAATTTACTACTCTGCAGTCTGTTTACTAATGATGTACAACCAGAGATCAAGGTGTTTTTTACAATTACAACATCTGACCCACACTTAAATACTTTGTTGCCTAAATGGGCATATAAGTATGATTTTCAGTGACTCAAAGCCTTTCTTTCAAGAGCAGTAAGGCTAACGAATGGCCAGTGACATAGTAAAAATGTCACTGGTTGCTTGTCTGCATCCTTAGATAGCTAACTATCTTCTGAAATCAAATTAATTCTTCTTTGCCAGTATTTCCCATCAGTGTTTCATGGCACTGTATTTTTCTTTCAATTTTTATGAGGATAACTGTTCCAAAATTTCACCTTCACACACACAATTCAGGACAAAGATGGAGTTATTGCAATCACAGACACCTGTATGCTCAGCAACACCATCTAAGTACTCGCTTAACATGTGAAATTATCACAATCAATTCTCCACACTGCTTGATTCACACTATTAGCAGCACTTCAGCCAAAATACGCTAAGACATTATCATTTCTCTTATGATACTATAGTTGGAATTTTTTCAGTCCTCTGCATGAAGCTATAACACATAAAGGGGAGGGGATGCTGGCCCCTTATCTTTAATGTCTTTAGCAAGCACTAAAGTCTTGATAAACTACAAAGCCAGTTCATATGGCACTGTCCCATTGGTCTGATTAAAATTTCATAACACAGTTAAAGGTAGCAGACTAAAAGATGAGACTAAAAAAGAAGGAATAACTCTTGCCAGCATTCACATTATGAAAGAAGCCTTTTCTGAAATCCCTGCCAAAATTTACATTCAATATTACAAAAAAGAGGAGAGTGCAGGAATTAGCTAGAATAATATATTAGAAGTAAATATTATTTTTATTTAAATAAAATAAATATAGGTTGTTAAAATTACCTTTTTTCCTAGAGAAAAAAATGAATGTATTGCCAGAAGTTGTTGGCTCTTTTGAGTGGAAATATATACAGTTATGTAAGAAAGAGTTCTGACATAATACCAAGAACATTTTTGTAAACTGAGATATGCTAAACCATTTCTCAAGGTGAGTTGAGATGACTGTCTGATTGTCACATAGCCACTCTCTCACTCCCCCTTCTCAGCTGAAGAGGGGAAAAACAAGATGGAAAATCTTTATGGGTCAAGATAATGACAGGAAAATAACTCATCAATTGCCATCATGAGCAAAACAGACTTGACTATGAAAAGATTATTTTAATTTGTTACCAATTAAAAGTACAGTGGGATGGTGAGAAACATCCCAACCTCAACTTCACTCCTTCATACTTGACTCCTCTACTTCCCCTGCCCTGAGTTGTGCAGGGAGATGGAAGGGGGGTGTTGTGATCAGTCCATGGCAGCTGCTTTTGGCCACTGTGCCTCTCACACCTTTTCCCCACTCCAACATGTGCCCCTCTTCATGGTTGTCAGCTTCCTTCAGGTTACATTCACCTGCTTCAAAGAGAGGTCTTCCATAGGTGTAGGTGGATATCTGCTCCACACAGACCTCCATGAGCTACAGGGAGATAGACTGCTTCACCATGGTCTTTTCCAGAGGTTGCAGGATAATGTCTTCTCCAGCTCCTGAAGCACCTCAAGCCCCTCCTTCTTTAATGACCTTGGTGTCTGTAGAATTGCTGCTGTCACAGATTCTCATTCCTCTCTCCCACAACTCCAGTTTTCTGGTGTTTATCTTTTTTTTTTTTTTTTTTCCCTCTCCTTAAATACATTTCCCCTGAGGTGTTTTCCCCCCCATCCACCACCTCAGCTGTGCCCTGTGATGGGTGGATTGGAGCCAGCTGGAACCATTTGTGTCTTGCATGGGGCAGCCCCAGCCTCTCCTTGCAAACACTCCCTGCAGCCCCCACTGAGTTCTGCACCAGGGCACCTTCACCCTGTGTACCTGTCTACCTTCGTTTTCCCAAAATAAACTAACTGGAATCAGGGAAACCTTGGACCAGGAAATCGTGCTGGCTCCTGTCCTCCTCTGCTCTCTAATTTTAGCTCAGTTCTGGAAGATATTCTTGACTATAAAAAGAAGTGGAAGTATTTCAAAGTCAGGTATAACTTAAACTTATCCAAAGATTTCAAAAAGAGGCTTTATTGGTGCTCCATTAATACTGGCAAGTGAGAACAGACCTAATAACATTTTATTCTTTTCTGTTTATTGAAATACTGAAATACTACTGAAAAACTACTGAAATGCTTTTTAGTATAGGGATCTGCATTAAGATCTTTGCATGATAGACAGCTGTGTCCAGCACTTCCAGTTAATTTTATTGAGATTCAAAATTATTATCTCTGGTGGTGTTTTTTATTTTATTTTATTTTATTTAAGTTTTGTTTTGTTTTTTCCAACTTACATCTGTAAATCATTAGTCCTAAAATCTCATTCATGTTATGCTTCCATAAAAATTAGTAAATAAAGGTTTTTTAAAAAAATATCACTGTGATACTTTAAAGAGCAGCAGCTAGTGGCTGTGCATGATTAAAAACGTTCAGCACTGTCCTTTGACCTTGAAAGGATAAAGGATATTGAGACTCAACTAAGTTTCAAATACTGGTTTCTCACTTTTTAATGTATACCAGAGTTTCTCCTAGAAATTAAAGGGTTAAATTCCCAGCCATCCTCAGCATTAAGCAGGATGAGAACTTTTCTTTCACACACAGATCAAAGAAGTGATTTTCATGAATATATATTTTTCCTTTCCTACTGAAATTCTAAAGCGTGAAAGCAGAGACTCATGAAGAACAGGTGGAAGATAGGCTATTTCTAATCTCAAGGGTTGTTTTCACTGTCATTTTCCCCCCTCTTTTCCTGTCCTTTTCTTTTTTAAAATTTTTTCCTTGTCATATTTTAATGGAAAGTCCAGGAAAATAGGCTTCTTATAATGTTTTAGTATTTCTTCATCTGGCCTGAAAAATCCAACAAAGACATTGTCTAAGCAAAAGTGGTTCATTGATTAAAAGGCTGGTTTTTGTCAATGTTCATTGAGCTGCATATCTTCTATTTTCCAAGCTCAGGTGTCAGTAAACCAATAGGCTCTGTAACACTTTGGACCTAAAATGAAGGATTTTTTATATAACATAATTCAGCCCCATAAAGGCATGTCTGAATTAACTTCAACATATAAAATCAAGGTCATCAAGCAATATAATGAAAGAATTTTAATCATGTTGGTTGGGTCTCCAAATACCAAGCTCATACACTGGAATGTATGAGAACAAGAGATGTGAGAGCAGACACTAGAGTGTGGACAATCTTTGAAACTTGCCTGAATTTGCAAATAAAAAAAAAGTTTTCTGTCTTTCTTTAGTCGCTTCACTACTGAGCAACTCAAATATTTCAAATTATCCTTGGAACCTAAAATGTAAGTGCAGAAATGTTACAAGAGAACCTTTCCTCCTTAGATCTGTAACCCAGAATTTAACACTCTTGATTTTTTAACAAATCACATCAGATCAGGTTGAACCCTGGAAAACTTATTCATCAAATATTACATTAAAAAATAAAGCTTATCACATTATTCTAATAGTATTCAATACACTTTATTTGAGCTGGGTAATGAGTAAACATTTGACTCATAGAGACTTGAACAAATATATTTAGATTAATGCACTGCACATTTTTCTGGAAATATGGGAATAATAAAAACTAGGTCAGAACAAATAGGAAAAAATCTGCGCTGAAGCTTTTGCAAAGAAATGAATAAAAAACATGCATGGACTGTTAGATGGATAATAAAGTGGCTGGACAGCTGTATCCACAGGGCAGTGGTCAATAGGCTAGAATCCCAATGGACAAGGGTGACATAAGATGTCCTTTGAGGTCCATAACGGGACCAGTGTTATTTAATATCTATATTAATGACATAAGTGAAGGTATTGAGTGCACCATCAGCACATTTGAGCTGACTCCAAGCTGAGTGGTGTGGTGGACACCACCTGAAGGACAAGATACCAGCTAGAGGAACCTGGAAAAACTTGAGAAGTGGGCCCTTGGGAAACCCACATGCCTTAATTTGGTCTTAACAAGATCAAGTTGCAAGGTGTTGCAACTGGATCAGGACAACATCGGGTACCAATACAGGCTGGTGGATGAACAGATCAAGAGTAGGATCCCGCTGAGAAGGATTTGGAGGTGTTGGTGGATGAGAGTCTGGAAATGGCATGGCAATGTGCACTCCTGGGCTGGATCAAAAAACAGCATGGCCGGCAGGATGATGGAGGTGATTCTGCCTCTACTTTTGTGAGACACCATCTGGAGCACTGCATCCAGCTCTGGAGTTCCCAGCAGGGGAAGAATATTGACCTGTTGGAGCAAGACTGGAAGAGGGTTGCCAAGCAGATTATAATAGTTCAGTTGGTTAAAGCATGGTGCCAGTAATGCCAAGGTTGTTTGCCCTGTATGGGCCATTCACTGAAGAGTTGGACTTGAGGATCTTTCTGGCTACCTTGCAATTCAGACCAGTCTGTGTTTTGGTAGATGGATGGAGCACCTCTCTGATGAGGAAAAGCTGGAAGATTTGGAATGTTTCTGCTTGAAGAAGAGAAGGCATTGGGGTCACCCAGCTGCAGCCTTCCAGTACCTGACGGAATCCTACAAAAAAGGTGGAAGGGGAGTTTTTACAAGAACATGTAGTGACAGAACAAGGGGGAATGTATCCAAACTCGTAGAAAATTAGATTTAGATGAGATATTAGGAAAAAAAAAAAATTACTGTGGAAGTAGTGAGGCACTGGAACAAGTTGTCCAAAGAAGTGGTGGACGCTCCATCCCTGGAAGAACTTAAGACCAGGTTGGATGGAGCAACCTCGTCTAGTGAAAAGTGTCTTTGTCTATGGCAGGTGTGTTTAGGACTAGATGGTCTTTAATGTCCCTTCCAATTCAGACCATTCTATGATTCTTTAATTAAATAAATGGTATAAGGATAATTCTGAATATTAGTAACCTATAAAATAAAACCATTCTAAATGAAACTGATGAAAATAAATTTAATTACATACAATATTTTCATAAAACCACCTGGGTAGAGCTAAGCAAATGCAAATTCTCTTGCTCTGCTGCAATAAAAGCTGTGGAAATATAATATTAGGATCTATTTGTGATCAACATATAGAACAGAATAGTAATAGATTTCTATCATTATAGAATATCAATATTTCTGTCAATATAGAATATCAATATAGAATAGAATATAAAACAAGCAGGTGAGAGTAACTGAATTAAATCAGTGCTCAATTCAGAGCAAACATACTGGAGTATTTTGATTAGTCTCCTCATGTCAGGGCAAAGAATTGTGCAATAGTTGTGTGGAAAGTTGAATGTAGGAAGTACAGTGGATTGAATACACTAGCTATCAAGATATTAATGTATTAATTTATAGTATCATAGCTTATGTGTAAGCATAATTTATTGAAATATTATTTCCTGCAGGCATTTAAACTTTATTCAACCTACAGGAGCAAATTTAGTTACATGAGCATTCATCTTGTAGCAAAGTTCTTGTGCATTGTGTGGCTGACTAAATGATGAAAGTTCTTCATTAGGTCAATTTGAAAGCTATAGTTTATAATAAGAGAACAAATGCACATGAGGTTGAGTTTTTCAGTGTGTGTAGCTTGATTTTTTTTCTCTTTATTAATTTAGGTTTAGCCCTATAACAAATGTTCTGAAGACCTTCAGATGCAGACAAGCTCCATTCTGTCTTGCTTCATGCTGCAGAAATTTTTTATTTAATCACATCCGTGGCAAAATACTCTTTAATCTCCTTCATACTGTCTGTCAAGATAGTTAGTTCCATATTTTTTGAGCATGAAATTCTTCTATTTAGATACATTCCCACAATGAAGAGACCTAGTTCTTCGTTCCACTGTTTTTGTACACCTAGAGTTGGCAAATACTTTATTTAAATTAATGGGAATTTAGGAAAACTGGAAATTCAAATTGTTATTTATACTCAAGAAGAAATTAAACAATTTTAATGTTACTTAATATAAAAAAATCAGCCTTAAAATCTTCTTTTAAAAACAATGAATTTACTGTAAATATTTTCTTTAAGTGGACTTTTCAGGAACTTTATCTCACTAGAACAGAATAGATCCAGTTGGAAGTTAATGACAGTAATTATCTTGTCCAACTGTATTTCTGTATGTGTTGAATTTCAAGTTTAATTATCTAAAGATAACTGGCTCTTTTGGAAAAATGATGTTTTATTCTGTATTTCTCTAGGAAATCCTTGCAAATTAAACCTTCTCTCTCTTCTCATGAAAATAATAATAATAATAGGTAAAACTGTAGTAATAATGATAATAATAGGTAAAACTGTTTTCCCTCAATGAATTGAAGTTAAATGATCTATAATCCTATAACAAAATTACGGATTTCCTCATTTCTTTGGAACAGCATACCTCACAATTGTAAAAATAAAAATTGTCCCTCTAGTTATAATTGATTCAATGATTTCCTTTTTACTGGAAGTTTAAGTGTGGTGTACCCCCCACCACTGAACTATGTATTTGTTCTTGATTTACAGATTAACAGATTGATAAGTGAACCTGGTACAAGTACTTCAGTAGAAATGTTTACAACTCATTATTATAAATGATATAGCAGTATTATATAATTTTGGAATGACTTTAGGCTTCAGATGATCAATCAACTTCCAAAAACTTCTATTTAACAATACTACAGAATGGGGTTTTTGTTTGGATTTTTTGAAAGATATGCTGCAAACAACAAGGTTAAAAATAATGTTTCATGCTTTCTCCAGAAATTCACTGCAGTATGGTTAAGTAATAAAAACCAGCAAAAATTGAGTGGTATTGGAAGCTCACAACTTCATGGCACTGCATCCTTCCTCTTGTTGTTTTAACATATAGGTTGAGGGATTGGGAAATGCAGTCAATGTACAAGGATCTGCCATCCTCCTTTTAAATGATGGACAGTGCCATAGTGATCTATTTTGCTACAGAAAGTTCAGATTTGAAATTTTAGAAATATTAGAAACCATGACAGTGGTAAAATTAATTTTGGTTTTATCTCTTTTAATAATACCTGCATTGTGTTTGGAGATTAATTTTGTTCTATTATTCATCAAATATGAACAATTTGGTTGCAGTTGTAGGGATCATAGTATTGCCCCACCAGAATGTTTCCCTGTTTATCTCAAAAGATAATTCTCAGAATGATTGGATGCTCAATGCCTCAGTGGTAGCTGCAATTTCCTGAATGAGATGTGGCTGTATTGTTAGAAACTGTCAGGATCTAAACTAATCTTGTAAAAGCTTCTTAGCCTTTTTTGAATGCTCATTTATTTATATGGAAAACATATTACTACACAAATGTTGATAAGGAATCAACCTCAAAAGATTACAAATAAGCAAAATGCAAGACTTTTTTTTTCTGTTGCCTCTGCTTACCAGTTCTGTCTTCACTGTGTATATAACTATTAGAAGATAATATTATAGAGAATACAAATAAGTCTTACTTATTTAAATATTCAAGGAAGCCTTCTGAATTTTCTTCTGAATTGATGTTTCTGGTGATATAATCTTGCTTGTTTGGTTGCCAAAATAGACATCTTCTAAAACTATACAGCATTTAAAAAAAAAAGTCCTTCTTTTCAAACTGTATTTATTTTATATATTCAGTCCCTTCAGTAGGGAGAAAAAAATAGGTAAATTTGACAATCAGTTACAACACACCATCTATACAGGTGAATTATGAAGAATGTGAAGAGACCTTTGATCCTAACTCTTCTTTTTGAATGGGAATTCATAAAATTCATTCAAAAAATTTATTGTACTTAAATTCTAAAGACATAAGTAACTTGATTGATCTATTCCCCTGTTTAAAACAAGCACTTCTCAAACACTTTACTGAATTGAGTCCTAACAGCTCAGCAAATCAGTTATGTCAGCACTGAGACTGATGCAACAATTGAGAATAAAGATGATTAAAAATAGGAACCACAGACTATTTATGATCAAAAGTATGTTGCTCATCATAGCTAAGTTCTCTTGGTAGATTCATAAGCTGAAATAAAATGATGCTGTATTTTCTTTTATAGGTCCTTCAAACACTGCAGAAAACTCAATGAGGAAAGATTATGCTTACTGGATTTAATACTGTTAATTCTGGGGCAAAATGCTCTTTGGAATTGACAGTTAAATAAAAAAGTGAATTCACAGTTCTTCATATAACAATTTTTTATATTACAATTGCCTCATAAAACTGTGTAAATAGTGAAAAGCCAACATAAGAGACGTAAATAAACCATTAATGCTTCTCTTTTGCTTCAGAAAAAAGGTAGCAGAAAAGGAAAAAAAATCAGGACTAATTTTTTTTACAGCCTAACCAAATCTCCTTATTTGCATGACATTGCCAATTCAGAGGCTATTTGAGATACCAAAA
>WEIU01018719.1:332-25928 GCA_013389925.1 Aegithalos caudatus | reverse complement strand
TGTGCCTTTAGCCAAAGATTGTATTCAGTAGTAAGTAGCTTGAGCTATTATAGCGTTTCTTTTCTACATGAACAGCTACTTTTATAATAAATACATAGTCAACTTGAAAGTCAGTTACAAAAGCATTTAAATGTTGATAGTAGCAGAGTTTACTTTAAAATATTTTACATTTAAATAATAACCCTCGATTGTACATGTATTTCAGGTTTTTTCTATAGTACTCTATTAGTTACTAGGTGGTGTGTATATAAACAAACAGCTATCAATAACTAGGATTTTTACTACTTTTTCCTGTGTTTATGAGGCATGTGAGAAGGGAACCACATTCATTTTACCTAGTCATTGTACAATAGGAATATAATGGTCTGAGGACTTAATTAAAGAAAGCACACAAGGAAGACCTCAAATGTTGAAACCCAAATTGATTCTGCTATTTAAAGTCTGCACTTTTGTATACATTGGTAGATAACAGGCTGTTAGAAAATGAGAACTAACTTTGATGCATCCCATGCAATCCTTTCTAGGAATTAAATGTATGTTCTTCTTTTAACCCAGCCGGTGAAAGACTTCTTTCAGTCTCTTACTCTATTTACTTTTTTCTTCTGAATAGCTGAAACATTTTTTATATTTACAAAGAATCCATTTGACCAGTTTATGAAAATACATTATTGAGTGTAATCTGTTCAGCAAAATGCTTACCAGATGTCATACTAGGATCTCCACTTATATTTCCAAAAATAAATTAATATAGAATATTATAAAAGAGAAGGGAAATAAAGGAGAAAGGGAATATGTCAGGAGGTTAAGGGGAATTTACAAATTAACTGGTATAACACACTGCCTCTCAGCTTATTCTGAGAGCAGTGTGCATTCACTCTCGAGTAGCACTTCTGTTTCCTCTTCACTCTGTTTTCCATGCCATCAAGGAGGATACGTGTTTCAGTCAGGGATTTTGCTTCAGCAGTCACCAACTGGTTTGTTGCAAATGGATCTTTGGGTCCTGTAGCACACCTAGCAGTGCCTATTAGCAATACCTATAGTCTTTCATGTTTTTATATCTAATGGATCAATACGATATTCTTACCTTTACATCTGCATAACACTTAACGGTTCTTCAGAATTTAAAACTCAAAATATGTTTTCTAGCTGGAGTAGTCTACTCAAAGAATATATTATCTGAAGTCTGTTTCTGCTGAGTGATAGGTAGTATTATTGGAGCAAAACCTTTCTTTTACTTTCAGCTTACTCCCAGTGAGCTGGATAATGGATATTACAGTCTGTTCACAGATAATGAATTCCACAGGTGGGTCATCTGTCCTTGGAGATAGTCAAAATCCATCTGGACATGGTCCTGGGCAACCTGCTATGGGTGGCCTGATTTGAGCAGGGTTATTAGACAAGGCCTCTAGAGTTCCCTTCCAGCCTCAGCTGTTCTGTGACATGGAAATGCATTTTTGAATACTTTGTATGCAGCCTTTGAAGAAGGATGTCATCTTAATGTCAGTTTGGCTGCTAAGACAAAACACTTTCAATTTCTGCTTATTACTTGAATGGTACATAGTCTAGGAAAAAATGTTTTTTAAATCAGTTCTTAAAGAAGTTCTTCAGAACTCCGAAAACATATTTTGTAACTTCTCGTTTTTTGACAGCCTGCCTTCTCTTCTTTATGTGTGTAATTAGGCATGTCCAAAAAATACTTAGTTTATCATTTTAGAAAATAGTAGTTTAAGGTATTCAGTCTTCATTTTAATACTGCAGGAGCAATAATAACTTTTTTCAAAAGTGACTAATAGCTGTTCTAGGGTTTACATGACTTTTATGAATGTTTTGAGGGTTTTTTTAACTCTCTTAGTCCTGTAACTGATTCACAGTCAGCTTCAAATTTCTTACTTTTAGATGGAAAAGTACTAGAAAGGGAACAACTTCTTTAAATTAATCTTCATTATATAACCAAAATATAACCTATTCTGCAATTAATTGTTTCATCCCTCCATGTAATCAGGAGTTGTTAGACTGTCCAAGCAGAGATAGAACTGTATAATAACAGTAGTGTTAGTTCTCCTGTTTAATAAAAATGAAGGTTTTAGAATGATATGATTTTCATTCTAGCAATGCATAAGGTAAGGTCAATAAATCTTTGGTACATAAATAATTTGTTAGTGCACAAGAACCGCATAAGATAGTCGTATTCTCTGTCACTAGCTGGAGGAAAAAATACACTCTGGGCTGATTGCTTATGTATTATTTATTAAAAATGTTTGTGGAGGCGTACTGGAATGACTAGGTTATACGAATGAGAGGAGACATGAGCAGTACATGAGTAATCCTCAGATTTAAAGTTCTGTAAGGATATACAGACATTGCGTGGATGCATGTATACTAATGGAGGGATTGATGGCTTGAAAAAATCAAAGAAATTCTACCCAGTTGTTTATTTGTACACTGTAATTGAGAATGAAATGCTTTTATTCCTTGTTCTAGTCCTCAGTTGTTATTTTCTAGCTTTATTTTTCCCTAGTGGCTTCTTCCATTCCATCCCTGTCTTACTTTTGCAGGTGTCTTAGCATAAGCATGATTTTCTGTCCTGATGAAACCATGCCTCTGGAAAGATTCCAGACTTGAATGCACTCTTCTCAGTTGCTTTCAGTGATAACATAGACTCTTTCTATGAATTATAGTTTGTGAGCAGTAGCTTCTTGATCCACTTGTTGAAGATCTTGGTCACCATTTGATATGTCAGATTTTTTAAATCATTCAGATTTTAAAATGCCTCTGGATTTTCAGACACAGAGTAACCTGTGGATTGTGTATGTTGTCAACATGGGTGAACTCATCGAACTCTATACATCTGTACAGTNCAGTGGAGAGAAGTGTTTCTATTGTTTTATAAGAAGGATTTGTATTTCACTTTGAGGTGTGTGATTGAAGAACAAAACTTAAGAGATGAGTATGAATACACTCTTATTTTGTTTATGCTAACATCTGAAACCAAAGGAACCAATAATGTATTACCTCACTGCCCTGATGTGTGGTCATTTGGTTCCATGTTAAGAAAGGCTGCCTGTAAAATAAGTAAGTTTATTTCAATGCGTATTTCAAACTCTGCCTATCCAAACTATGATTTTTTTTTTAAACAAGTACTTATTTTCTAGTTTGGACAGCTTTTGTGGCCTTTTTATGAAAACAGCTGGACTTGCCTTAGCTGTATTTTCTCAAAGAGTAAAGGCTTTAGAAGTTAACCTAAGTCTGTCTTGTACTTGGACTTTTTTTTCCTATGTCTTACCTTCATCATGTTTGTTTTTAAGACACTTGCATAGGTGCACAGTTACCTGTAACTAATAGCTATAGTTAATAGTGTTGTCTTGGATTTGGACTCAAAATAACCCATGCTGTGGGCCAGATGAAAATCAATAGATCTGGTATTGTTTAGTAAACTAATCAGTCATTTTATAGCCGTTAGAGGGAAATAGGGTAAGTTTAGTGTCACCTTGTTCAATGTAATGAATGAAAAACGTTTTTATGTCATCTCTTTGAGATCTTTTTCCTGCATTCAGCCCAGTGACATTTCACATCTTTCCAATCTCAGGCACAGTCTGATGGGGGAAAAAAAGTGACTGAAAGAATGCAATTAGTCTTTACATCATTGGGAAAGAATAGTCCAGTCAGAAACCCTCATAGTTAATTAAAAGCAGCAGTACCAAGCCTCAAGATTTTTTGTTCTGTTTCAAAATATTGGAGCCACAGTATTTAGTGATACAAGCTTTTGTTTGTTTTTCCCACATCTCATTTATTTATGGCTTGTTAAGGTTTGTTTTTTTTCACAAGAGTGATAAATTACTTCATTAATATAAGGACTGATTATGTATTCCATGTGGCTGATACAGTTCATCTGCAATGTTTAAGGAAAATGAATACATATTCACCTAATATATCATCTATAAAGAGATGGATTTGGGGACAGAATACTTTTCAACAGCAGGTGATTAATCTATTGCTCTGCTATTCATATTTAAATAATGTAAAAAGGCAGATTCCAGAGGGTTTTCATCTGTGTGACTTTCCTTCTCTGTTTACATCAGAAGATGGTCACAATGGAACAGATATATTGTGTAAACAGGCTGGGGAAGAAATGGTTACTCTCACTATACTTTTTAACAGAGGTGTGATACTGAGGAAACAAGATTACTACAAGTTAAGGAATCTATTTTGGTGCTGTATTGGAAATGATAATGAACCACAGAAATTTAATAATCTGGTTTTTTCACCTGTCTTGATTTTCTTTCTCAACACCTTGTTTGTGTCTGTCTTTTTGTCAGGTAAACAAAATGATGGCTGTCCTTAACTCTTTTTCTTGGGGAGATGGTACAATAAGAAGCTGTAATTGTACAGCATGGGAGGAGACAAAATACATTTTCAGATGATATGGATAGAAAATGATAAATACAATATTCCTGCACCCAAACTGGTTAGCCACAATTCCTTCTTCACACATGTATGTGTGCACTCTGAAAATCCTCTACTAATATTACAGGAGCTGAAATAGTGCTCTAAAGAATTATTAACCACTTTGTGAATTCAATCCGAATGATGCTGATGAACCAAGGTATATTGATTTGACTCAGCCTTATATGCTTGTTTTGTGCACAGGAGAGTTGTAGGCATTATTTTCTTGCCACTATTTTCACTCAAGTCAGGCAAAAGTCTTTATACCCATCCCTTCCTATTTCTCTTCTGTCCTTCAATGGAAGAAAGGGATATCAGAGACTTAAAACAGAAAATGGCAGTCTGTCCAGTTTGAGATTAACAGATTTGTACAAAGGTTGCTTTTGAAAAACTACGGCAGGAAATCTAATCAGTCATAGAGATGATACATTCATCTTTTTGTCTGTGAAGAAAAAAGCACATTCACCACCTACTGTAAAGTTGGGGCTTCATGAAAGGATGCTCTGTATCACTTGCTTGCTACACATTCAGTCTACTTTTTTTCCACTAGTTAAGTGAGTGAAAGAAAGTTTTATTTAAAAACCTGGTTAGTATATCTTCCAGGTAACATTATAGTGTTTTTCTGGCTTGTTGTGTTTTAATTCTGTAGCTACAGTATTTTTTCTTATCAGAGAATTATAGTACTGGGTCTCTTTGTAAAGAGGATAGTAACCAAATAGATTGAAGAGCAACAGTTTAATTTAGCATAGCAACTCCTTCTAAATCAGTGTTCATTACATCAGGGAAATGTGTGTCACAACAACATTTGTGTAATTCTCAGATTCAAAAAATTCTACTGTTATCAGATGACTTTTCCTAGAATAGCTACACCTATTCTTTAAGGATAAAAAACAAACCAAGCGGGCAAACAAACTCAGACAAAACCTCAAACAAAAGCAAAAACCCAACCAAACAACAACAAACCAAAAAAACCTACAACAAACCACAAGCCCCCCAACATCCTTAATCAGTAAGGTTTAGGAGTAATCTGTATTTCAGCTGTTTAATAAAAACAAGTATACAAACCAAAATAACCCAACAAAGAAGACCACCCCAAACCTCTTCTGTTTAAAGAATGACTTGTGTTTTTAAGAAAAGTGATTTGTTAAAACTGCAAGTTTCCTCTGTTGATGAAGAAAGTCTGTGCTACTCTACTCCTTTTGAAAAACAGGAGGGCATTTAAAACTGTTTTCACTGACTTTAGAATTGCTGTAGATTGATAAATACTCATACAGTTTGTCTGCTCTTTAAAAGCTTTAACAGATTTAAAGCTGCTAGAGCTGAGAGGAAAGCTGACCATGAATGTCCATTCCAAGGGGTTTTTATACTGGTTTTGTTGGGAAAATGAACACTATATTTTATCACCAAGATTAAAAATATTTTAAATTTTTATTTCCAAAGCATTTTCTTTAGATCATTGTATTTTAGAAGTAGAAATAACACTGCATCATTTTTGAATGCAGCTTTGGGATAAAAGGAATCTTGTTAAAGCATCAGGCTGAAAAAATATCTAGACATGCATTTTAAAAATGTAATGACTTGGAAAAGATGAATTCATAAATAGGCTCAAGTCTTCCTCTGGTGTATTGATGAAGAAGAATATTACAACAGAGTGTGTAAGAGATTCTCTGTTTTGCTGTCAAAGGGAAATTCTGACTATTTCCATAGGACAGCTACCAGACTCTTTCCTTGTACAAATTTTCCAGGTGATCAGTGTAACACCTAGACAGTTGTCTCTCAGGTACTCTAAATAGAAGGAAATACCTGAAACCTCTCTTGTTATTGCTGATGCAAAATCATTGTTGATACTGACACAACTTTGTTAATCATGAGGATTGTTTCCTTGAGGAATTGAGAGTATTCTTAAGATAGCTTTCAAGATAAGAAGTTTTAGTAAATCTGAAAATCAAGACTTATCGTTGTGTTGCTGACAGAGCCATTTAAAAATGTCTTGGATGCTACAAAAAAGCATATGTTATGCAAAAGATACAAGGATACAGGTTATCCAGGAAAAAATACTACAGAAAATCCTGTAATCTGTTTTCACTAAATAAGTAGTGGCAAAGAGCAATCTGCTGACTGACACTTGAGTAGCTTCTCTGGAGTAGATTATTGGAGCAGCAGCAGCAAGTGATCTGTCAATGTTGTCACAGACCCATAAACTATGTATAGCTCTGGATATCACCAGTGCAACTGCAGCCTCACCAAAGGAATTCTTGTCCTTCAGCTGCATATATACCAAGATTGAATAAGGACAGACAGATGTGATTGATATACTATTATGGAATGTAAAAATAAACCAGGAGAGAGGAATATTTATAAAATGGATGAGTATAAACTAAAGCAGTTATCCTGTAGCTCTTCCTGTTTCATTTAGCATGAACATGATGGAGCTGATGCTCCTCTGCATCCATAGGGCAAGGAGGGTACTCCAAACATATAGTGGAACTTTCCTTAGGGACTTTTAAAGGCATGTTGGGTGAAATTTTCTAAAACAAACATGAAAGTAAAGGGCAAGGAGACATACCTTTTTCTATTAATTATAAAAAAGGATTGGGGAATTCAGAAGTACTTTTGCATGTCCTATCAAGTAAAAAAAAAAGTCCAATAGTACCAAAAGTCATCCTTTGAATTCCAGTGTACCAGTCTATTGCTCTTAACACCTGTATCTCTCTTTGGTGTTTAGGCATAATTATTCCAACTTATTTTTTCAAGCAGAGCAAAAACAAACTAAATTGATTTTGAATTTACCTACACCATAAAAGATAACAGTAAATAGCTATTTTTAATGTTTTAATGCTAGTCATATTATTTCAAGTATTTTTCTTCTCTCAACTCTCTTAAGCTAGTTTCTTATCAATAGAAAAAATCTGATATCTTTGTCTTATCTCAGTAAGTGATATTAGCTTGATGTCTTTTTATTTTGTATGTAATTATACATTGACTCATTTTTTTTCTTTTACTACTGTAAGTCTTGAAATTATTTTGGGTTATCTAAAATTTTTGGCCACATAGTTTGAGGGTTCTGAAGAGAATGTTTCAAGTGTTTGAGACTATTTTAGATAGTTCCTAAACCTTATCTCAGAAGTGGAAACAGCTCCACAAGAGAAGAAACAACTTCATGCCAACAGCAGCTGTGAATATCATCTCCTGTGAAACATGTGACAATTGCCCAGACACTAGGTTCTGATCCTTTGTTCCTGATCCTAGATGTACGTGTTATTCTTGCTCTTTAACAGTAGTATATTTATATGACTTATGGCTGTGCCACCATTAGCACTTTATTTTACAACAGGGGTACACTTTTGAAGCAAATCTTTGTCTTCCCAATTTTCCACATTTGGTTTGATCACTGGAATGGCTGAGTGGAATCTAAGTGTTTTACTGAAGGAACCAAGCCAGATGTTACTCTTCAAGATCACATTTGATGTGCTCATCAGCTAATGGGCTTTCAGTCATCAGGGCCAAAAATAGAAGTGGTATGAAGTAAATGCCCCTGAAACATTTTTGCTGTGAGCACTTGTGTCTTTGTCACCAACTGCTTTGACCTTCTGATACGCTCTTACAGCACTCAGCTCTTTGCTGTTGCACACGTGTTCTTTGTGGCCCAAGGTAGAGGACAGCTCACCCCTCTGTCTCAGGCTGCCACCCAACGTCCCTGCCCTGCTGTCACTTCTGTCTATGCTGTCAGGACAAACCAGCTTTTGTGTCTCAGTGCAGTCTTCATGTTTAATGCAAGAAAACCAAGGAACATGGTTTTTGTTTGTTAGAGTCCAGAGGACCTACTCTCACATTTGTTGTCCAACCAAGGGGCTGTTTGCTTGGATTTCTCTGGAAGTAATTCAACTGGATTCCAGCTTGCAACTCAGACCATGATATAGTGATTCAAGTCAAATGCTTTGTGGCATTGTTAGGTGTGTGATGCAGAAACATTTGCAACAATCAATTATCTGTTTGTTTTCACAGCAATTAATTAATTGTTTGGTTGCATGCATTGTTATCACATGTATTGAGGGAGATCAAATATGCCTTTTCATCCTTATTGGATAATGTATGCCTTATCATTTTAGTATTTTCTGGAGTCAGAAGAGAGTGCTTGGAATTCATGCTGACTTTTACTTCCTAACATCACCCTTACAAGCCAGAGATTGTCAAGAGAGCGCAGTCTTGAATAGAATGGTAGTTTTTTTGAGCTCATCACATTCTGTATCAAATAGTTCTCTTGACAGTCTTTAACTTACTGTTTTAGAGATAAGTTTTGGAATTTGGTAGAAGTGTCTACTAGCTGTTGAAAAACAATAGAAAACAAAACCATTAGAAGCCTAATGGGACTCAATTTCCAAACACCAGAGATGCTTTTAAAGCATGTCCTTTTGTTTCAGAGTTGCAGACCACTTTATTAACAGAGACACAAATGCAGTTTTCATCTTCACCAAACTGACCTCCTGTTTTGACTCTCCATGTATCCGCTAGTAATTTTTCTACATCACTGCTAGTAAAGTGCTAGCAGCAATTCTTCTATTTCTCCTGTCAACCAAGCTTTATTCAAGTCTGACCTTCTCTTTGTCAGACAAGCATCACTCATCTCTTATGATGTGCTAGCTTTAATATTATCTTTCAAGCGTTATACACTATCTCCCTAGAATAAACTTCAGCAATGCAACATCCTCTGGGCTTACAGAGTGTAATGTTCTGTTCTGTAGGGGTAATAATAGCTTCTGGGTGCAGCATTTATTATTTTAGCATGGCTTAATTTGTGTCATTGTTTTGACCAATCTATTTCTTTAATGTCTATTCAAACCTGGTTTTCATCTGTTATTTCCCTTTCTTGGTAGTACATGCTAATTAAAATTGTCCACCTCAGACTTCAAACTACTTCTGACTGTGGGTACTTTACACATGTTATTTTCATGGAACATCTCTATTGTTATTAAATTCCAGCAAGTATTTTGTCTGAAGGCTTTACTTCCAGGAACAACGTAATTATCAGTCAGTTTGATGTTCTTGTGGCCATTTTGCAGAATTAAATATTGCAATGGTACTTTAAGAGAATAGTGTAATTTTTTTTCCTATTTAGTTTTGTGCAATAATGCACACTTACAATAGTAGAAAATCAGTGTTTTGATTAACTTTGATCCTAGGGTTTCCTAACAGTTCAGATTTTTAGAACCTTGTTACAGTTCTTGTGCTATGGCAGGGAGTGGAGAACCGATTTTTTTCAGTTATTAAATAAAGGAGTGTATTGGGACAATGTTCTGAAAAGTGCAGAAATGAAATCATGACACAAGATTTTTGAAGGAGTGTTACGACTGGGGGGGCGGAATCACCTGAACCTCTTTGATAGAAATACCTTTGCTGACTGACAGAGCCAGTTGTATTTCTGATGGTGCCACAAGGTACAAAAGCAAAGGTCTGTCTTGACTTCCATATCTTCAGTGCTAATATACCTTTCAGGCTGGAAGACTGCCTTTTCAGCATCCTTTATAGATTTATTTTACTTCAGAAATTTGAGTATAGAAACTAGTTGTGTTGTATGATTCATTTCTGTTTTGTGTGAGAAGTTACAGATGGCAAGATTGCTAACACAATGAATAAATTGGACCATGACAATTGGAAAACAGTTGATAACAATGTAAAGTTAAAGTTCTCAAAGATCTTAATTTTCATAGCAAGTTTGAACAGTAATTATGCAGCATTAATAAATATTTGTTGGAAATTTTACTTAGTCTACATTTGAACTGATGGATAGAAAATAACCAGGGGCCTTATTTGAAGGTACTGAAAATATTACAAGCCCCTCTCACTTCATTCTCCAGCTGTCCTCATATGTAAACCACTTTCAACAGAAGCCAAAATTTAGTGGCTGTGCCAAGTATTATACAGCTTTTTAATACCTGGAACTTATTAAAGGAAACTTAGACTAATTTTACCTAATTTCCTGTTTATTTATCTAATTAAATGTAATTGCCTTAAAAAATAAAAAGGGCTTATGAGCATTTTCCTTTTGCCTTCAATATTTGACATTAGTAAAAAATAATTCTCAGTAATATGCAGATAGATGACCACCCTGCTCTTCATCATTCTGCTACACAGGTTTGTAGATATCAGTGTGGACTGCACTGAACTGAAATAGCAACAGTTAAGGAACAAAAGGATTTTTCCTGTAATCCTAGTAAAAAACACCCTCCTCTTATCTAAAATGCCCTGGTATAGAGGCACAATATGAAGGCTGTTACTGGTATTTCATAATGTAGTGAATTTTCAATTGAAATAAAAATTTAAGGAGAAACAACTAATTAAAGTAAGAAGGGTTAGCTGTATGCTCCTAGGTGCACTCATGACTTTTTTAGGTTAGTGTTTTGAATGTGCAGATGACAGAAGTGAGTTAGATGAAGATAAGCTCTTTTAAGTAAATCATTGTCATTCAGCAGTATAATCTGAGATGTCTAGCTTTGAATCCCTGATTTGAAAATACATTCAGTGGTCTCTTACATAATCACAGTTCATTTCTTATCTACATCAAGGAATGTTGCTGTCTATTCTGGTAGCCTAACGACTACTAAAGTGAATTGCTTGGTGACTGTACACTTCCTGATTTGGTGCTCTCATACATGCAGAGAGCTCTTCCACAATTCAGATTATTTCACTCATGGTAAGTTCAGAAGAAGCAGTAAACAATGAAGTTTTCAAACTAATTTTGTCTCTGAAGATGCACTCATTTGTTGCAAAGAAGAGATGTTCTTAATATCTCTTTTTTGGGAAATTTGCGTCAGTTGTCCACTTTATGCAATTTCTCTTGAGAAAAGAGACCATTAGATGGGTGCATTTTTCTTTATCTGTAGCGACTGCAAAGAAAAGCAAGTTAAACCAAAAACATACCTTTCCTCCTTCCTAATTTTGTCACTCTCCTCACTAAATTTAGGCAAAATTAGGTTCCATTAAAGGAAAAGTAGTGAAATTAGATGAAGATGACTGAAACAAAGAGAGGTAAAGAAAATTTTATATATCTATCTCTCATGCTCTGAAAAAATTCCATTTTATGTAGAGGACAAGTCTCAACAATTTTTAATATAACTTTTTAAACAAGTGGATTAAATGAAGAATTCATATGATCCTTTAGGCACCTGATAGCAAAATATCTGCAAACTATTTATTGCACTCCACATAAATAATACTGAGTTTATTCTACACCTTTACACTACCAATTTTATTATGATGAGGTATTCTAGAAAGAAAGGTGCAGGTTACATGAACAGATTATGGTGAGACTTCTTAAATTACAAGTAGTGTCTTTCTTAAAACTTCCCTCAGGCCCCAGATTTTTCTTCACCTTTTGGACTCCCCTTTTTACAAGTTTGAGAATTGATACCTCTCTCTATGCTGCCATGCCTTTCCTCTCATGGATGTCCAGATGCTGCTCCAGCCCTCTGGTTTTAGCTCTTCTTTAGGCCTCATAAAATCACACCCCATCCTGTTTCCATGGCCAGCCCAGCTTACAGTCACCTATTTCCTCCAGGCTCTGCTCTCACCCTGCTTGTAAAGTGCTGTAATAATTTTGGAGTTGTTGTCCAGATATTCTTTATATGCTTGAAAGAGTAGCCAATACTATCTGGTGTTGTGAGACAAATACATTTCACAAATAAATTTTAAAAAAACTAGAATATTTACAGGGTAAGCTTATATTCATAAATCTAGTCAGTGAAATACTTTGATCATGTAGGCAACCTCAAAAATTAGTGGTGGAATACAGCCTTTTAGTTCTCTGATTGTCACTACTGTGGCTATGCAGCTTTAAAATTGCTAGTATCTTTTGGATTTATGTGTTTGAATGTGATTTTTCCTGTGTATGAACTGGTTTAAAAATTAAACATGGCACATGTTTAAGGTGTAAATTTTTATTTTGTAATCTGTGTAACCTGAAATATCTCCAAACATCTTGAGAATATCCAAATTATTTAAAGGGTCCTTGAGCACTCCCTTTTGGGGAAGTGGGAAGATCAGTAAGGTGACAATTAAAACAATGCTGTTAAATGTATGCACTGTACTTTAAGTGCAAATATGACAAGACAATAAAATAAGGGTAACTTTTTCTGTCAGCAAGTATTTTCTGTCTGATTGTAAATTTTCACATTATGCTCTTGAATTAAGTAATTTATAATAAGATATATATATGAAATAACATACTTTCACAATTGTAGTTCTGTTGGCATTTGGGGAGTAATTTCTGTCATTTTATGAGTAGCTGTGATAGGATAGTTACAGTTCAGGAGTTGGGGTGGGGAGTGTGGTGTTTATGACCTTAGAAATGCTTCCCTTTTCCTTGAAAATAGAACATTTATTTGAACACTTCAACTATATTAAATATTAAATATATATTTATTATTAAAATATTTTTAAGGCAATAAAATGTAAAGTCACATGGAGATGGGGTGTGTAGTATGTGAATTATATACTATCCACACAGTCCTTCATAAGTGGGAGGGGTTCTTATTTACCAAGAACATATTTTTGTTTGTTTAAGATGTAGTGACAGTGATCTTGCCACAAGTATACAGCTAAGCACAGGTGTTACTTGGATTCTGGTCTACATTAACAGATTAAAACACTGACAGATTTTGTAGCATACAATTTTTTTTCAGAGACTGGTTTTTCTAACCTATATTCCCCTTCTTCCCAATTCTCTTTCAGATAGCGGTTCTGTGGATGAAAAGGTCTAAAATCACCTATTTGCTATAGGGATCATGTATTTTGTTGTTTGTTTGTGACTTATTTGACCTGTTTTGTTCCTTCATTTTAGTTGTGAAATCTGCATGGTTTTTTTCCCAGCTTTCCACTCTTTTGTTCTCCTTTGATTGTACTGCAAACGTGTTGCATTTATATACAGGGTAACCCTCACTGTTGTGCTTACCATAATTGCCAACACAGGGGTCTGCTACTGTCAAACATGATATCTGATTTTTGCCTCTAATTATTACCTACCCTGCATTCACTATAGGATTTAAAGGGCAACAGTATTTGGGAAGCAATACCTTACCTTCCCAAGGGTTCTTCCACTTCATGTCACTAAATGCTGAATGCTACCAAAATGTTTCCCAAAGGAACAGTTACTCTAGCTTTGGCCTGGAGCTGACCCTGCTAAACATTTTCATATGTCTTACATGTTTGATGCAGTTAAATTCTGTCCAAAACTTACCAAAAGCAACCAAGTAACTGTACTTTTTTTGGTCTCTATTAAAGGCTCAGTTAGTAAGTGCGAGTTCTTTGGATGCTTCCAAGCTTTATGCAATTCAAGCATTTGCTGGGTAAGTAAAAATTTAACTGAGAATTTTGTTATTTGTATCTGCAAATTAGTCTTACAGCATTATAGTATTTTTTCTAAGTTTTTTGTTTTATAAAATTGGATTATTAAAAGGAAGATCGCTTCATTGTGTATTTCTTCCCCGTCTAATTTTTTTAATACAGTTCAGATGCTGAGGCCTGTTAGATAAGAGTTGTTGTTTTTTTTTTTACATCTTTGCATATAAAATAGGTGTCCTTTGAAGCTATAGCACAATTTTGTCTTCATTCTGGTAAATATATAGTAATACAATTCTAGCAATATAATAGCACTCTAGTACTTGAAATTACAAAGTCAAAGGAAAAGATCTTCCAGTGGCTGAGAGTGAATGTGGTCGAAAACTGTACATTTTTTTGTTGTTGTTGTTGTCTCCAAATGAAGTTAACCTGCACTCAGTTCTAGGGATTTATTCCTAATTTGAATACTTTCTTAATTTCCAAGCTAGAAAGGTAATGAAATAAAAGCCTTTGGTAAAATTTATTAGTTATATTAATTACCTTAGTTAAAGGGGTATTATCCTCTTGCTACTGCACTCTCTAAGTACTTTTTACTATAATTATAATTTATTACAAAGGCAAGGTGATGAGATTAAATTAATCATTCATCTGCTTTTATGTCTGAAGTGCTATTCAGTTGGCACTAGGAAGTTTTTTCTGTTTAGGTTCCTACCTTGAGGGGGTGGGTGTTACTAAGAGGTAGTTATGGCAATAATTTGCCTTAGTATTATGCACATGTTTCTATAGAAGGTATACTTAGGGTAACATTTGTATTTATCACTAAACTTTAAGTAAATTTGAGTGATCTAGAGATTTTTAGTGGTGTAGGTAGTTTTCATATAGTTTGTCATACCTCAAAGTGTTGTACTCCTGTAAAGGAGTGCCCTTTGCAGCTCCTAGAACTTTCAGAGTTGCTGTAGGAGTGTGAGGACACATGTGGCATTTTGCAGGATTAGTCACCAACTGTAAACCAGGGAAAAACAGTTTAACACCTGGTTATTGTGTAGTTTAGGACAGAATTTTGTAAGCAGACTCTGAATGGAGGTACTGACAGTCAAGTTTTTTTATCTGCGCTTGTAGGAAGCTTCATATGACCATATTGTTTTGCTGTATGTGCTGCTTTCCCTAGCCAGTTGCTTAATTTCAATTTCTAAATTAATGTAGACCTTTAAAAAGTAATGTGGAACTCCTATTTTTTGTGGGTTGTGCACAAAAAGCAATCTCATAGGTGTAAGGAGAACTTTTGCCCCTGACAAGCACTATACAGACTGAAGCTGCTCTTTTTATGCCCTCTCTTCCATTCACAGGTGAATAAATTCAAATACTGAATCTTTTGAGAATAAATTGTGCAGACACCCTGTAAACACTGCATAGGGCTATTTCAAATGGCTGACAGTAGTTCAACAATAGCTCATGTTTTTAAATTAAACTTTACTTCTTTTGCTGACAAAGTTTAGACCTGTCCTCACCTCGCTTTGCTGTCTATGATATCTTTATTCAAACCCCTGTTTCACTAGGCCTGCCTAAAAACAGTTATGCAATTTTCATTTAACTTCTCATTCAGGCAAAGAATCCTGTCATTTCAAAGACATTTGTGGCTCTGTTTTAATCACACTTCCCACTCTACTCCTTCATGCAAAAGCTAATGTTAATTCCTGGGATCCCTCAGTCTTTTCACCACCAGTGTAACTCACTGCAGTTAGTTTAGCTGTGACTCCTCCCTCCGTCTCCAAAAGCTGTTGCCATTTGAAGTGAGGGAGGAGATTGCTTCGCTCTATGCTGTATCTATGTAAAAATACCCCAGCTGACTCTCTCCTGCCTTCCCTCTCTGTCATAGCACAGTGCTGTGTACCCACCTCATGCACCAGCACCTCCCAAGTCCATAGCAGGGACTGCAACTCTCCATTCTCTGCAATGATCTTCACTTGGTTGCATGAAATGAGAGAACAGCCCAAGACAAGAAAGTAAAGGCAAAGGCCAAAGAGCTTTTCTGGGTCTTCTCATGCAACTTCTCTGTAAAAAGGCAGAAGCACCACCTGTCCTGGATTTTCCATATCAATATCACATATCATCTTCATTTTATTTTTCTTCACTTTCTTGGCGATGAGACAGGAGCTCATTATTTCCTTCTTTTTAAAATGTGAAAGTTCAGCTGGAGTTCTCATTATGTATATGGATCCTGGGTAGTACTGTTTTACTTTTTCCAGGACTTGCTCTTGTATTAATTTACTGCTTGCCTAATGAGGAGTCAGAGACTGATAATTTTACCACATGGCCTAATCCATTCTGAAATTCACTAACAATGCACAAATGGTGCTGCACACAGATGATTATTCCTTTCCTTCAGTGGCATGTTCTCTATGGTAAAACAAAGTTATTTTTCTCTTTTCTCTGACAAATTCATATAGATTACTTTTAGGCAGAATATTTCCAGAAGCACCAAAAAATAGTCAGTATGACAGGTTTTTTTCCTTACCTTGAATGATAACTTCCATCAAATTATTATGATTCCACTTCATCATCTTCCCTGTCAAGTTATTGTTGAGTTATAATTGGAAGTAGGGAGTGGAGAATTCAATGTATAACCTACATTAACATGAAAAGTTTTTCCCTTGCTTTGTTATTTCTTAATGATGAGCAAAAGGAATTTCGTAAGATTTTAGTCATATTTTTATGCTATAGAGCAGAATAATAAATGGAAATGCTTTTACAGATATTGCCTCTATGTGAGAGCATAAGGATGCCTTATACACAATAAGTTTTATTTAGTGCTGGTGGAACTGCTCCTGAGTAGCAAAAAGCCCTGAGTTTATTTCCTGGTCTCTGTACATTTACTTTTCGCAACCTCAGAAATATAATTTTATTTCTATCACACTTTTGCTGGATTTTTAAGTATGTCTGGAAGCTGTAATTTGGGTCTACTTTGATCTTTATGTTATTGAAAAAAAATTCTAGTATCACAATCTGGATGGAAAAATGGTTGTGTGAAAATAAAAAGGAATCACATAAACAGACTATGAATTCTTTCCCCTTTCATAGAGAATGGTGTGGGTGCATCAGAAGGAAGTGAATTCTTCACTAATTTTATTTATATCTCTTTTCACACAATTATTGTAACATGTATAAATAAATTTAGGGCTTTCAGATGATAAAATCTTCATTGTGAATGTAGTTTTTATACACACAGAGATAGAGAAAAATATAAGAACTGAAAAGGGTGTTTGAGGCTGTGCCAAACAAAGGACCATGGAAAGGAAAACGTTGGGCCTTGAAAAATCTGATATCCCAGCTTCTCTGAGAATTTCCAAGTATCTCTGAATTAGAACTGACAAGGTATAGAGATCTTCCAAAACCCTCAGTGGAAGAAGGTCAGAAGGATACCTGTGTTAATTGCTTGCAAGAGTCCAAGAGAATGAGGCCAATTTGTTATCCAGATCAATATGTATTCTTTTAAATTGTTGGTGTGTCAGCCTTTTATTGTTTGAAGTGACTCCAAGCTGCTCTTTGTTGTTGTTTCCAAGTTGTATGTGAAACCTAACTGGGGTTTATATGTGTGCTTAATGAAAAAGCTCAAATCAGTCAAGAGAAAATAATGAGGGTCACCATGGAATTATTTTAAAATGTGACAAGTTCTTCTTTCCACAGTCACATGGAGTTATTTAAGATGTGATAATGTATTTAGCAAGATATTTTAAACTTTTTATCAGATTTGATACAATATTCATTGACATCAATGATGTTCTGTATGTAATGCTGGGCTGCATCTCAACCAGATATACAAGAACTTATGATGGAAAGCTCTTTTAAAATTTCTAAATCAATGGTAAAAAGTTTTAGGAGATATTAAGCAGCTCTGTTTGGGGTGAATGCCAGAAGAAAATGCACCAACACTCACACTGGTTTTTCAATTGGAGCACTTGGCTTTAGCTGATAACTGCTAATTTTGATTTTTAACTGTAAAAAGAGATATTATAAGCAGTTCTTAGGCATGTAGTCTTGTAAGCTCCATGTTTTTATTTTCTCCTTTGCCTTTTTATCTTCTGCAGCCGTGGACTGTATGGAATTGACAGCATGCCAGACCTGCGAAGAAAGAAATCTTTTCCCATTGTTCGAGATGTGGTGAGTAACTCCTGAAACTTGATTCATTTGTCAGTTGTGTAGGTCTTTCTTGTAATTACTACTGTGCATCTGAATGACAGTTTGCAACAATTGCTTTATGGAAAAAAGGAGTCTTGAGAGAATGGATTGAGGGCAGTAAAAGTCAATGAGGCAGTTGTTATAATGTACTAGATAAATCTGAATATCTCATTGGATATTTAGGTATTACTTGTGTAATCAAGTAATGTGCATTTCATGCAATAATAATCTAATTTTCACAAAGATGCTATTGAATGTTTGGGATACTGTTTCACTTGATTTATTGTGATATTGAAAGAGAGAGAAAGTTCCTTTTATAAAGCAGCCCTTTTTCACTATTAATATTTTAAAGATTTATGCATACTTTAGGTACAAGGTGAGGTTCTTAGTTTTTAACAGTCACTGCGAATAAGAGTAACTAAGAAAACATTTCAAAGTGCAAAAGCATGGCAGTTCCTTTGAGATTTATACTGACTTGTAGTCTAAATATTTTTATTAAGATTAAGTAGAGTCTCTCTGCTCCAGAGAATTTCAAGTGCTATTCACATTTCTCTTTTTCTTTTCCTGTAGTATAGAATTCATAATTCAATAAAATACATATTTAGTCTGTGATGACGGTGAGCTCCCAATCCAATTTCTCACTGTAAAGTGATTGGATGTTAGGCTAAGTAAATGATTACTACTGTTGTCGTTAAAAGATCAGCCTTTGCCAGTTATTGCTCAATGTTTTCTCGGTTTCTGTGTTCAGTTACTCTGTGGTGATCCACCACTCTGTCTGAGCAGTCAAAAAGAGAAAGCACAGCAATAATTTTAGAGTAGAATTCCTTCTGGAACTGATAAAAAGTTACACTGTACAACATAGTAGAGCCTGCATTCATTTAAACCATCTTTTTGACAGCAGCCACTCCACTATTAGTTGTGTTAAATTAGTAATGTGTGTTGTCCAGCTATGACACTTTAATGCATTTTATATGACGCTGCTTTATTCTTAATTGTTGGAAGTGCTTACAGAAACATATAGATCAGAATACATTAAGACTTCAAAATTAATGTAAATGATCCTTTTTTATGCTTACTTATGACTGTTTCAGAAAAAAAAACAGAAATTATGTTGTTAGTAATGAGTACTAGACTCTTGATGTTGACTAAAATAATTTCTTTGTTGTGTAATAACTGACAAATTAATATTCTTTATAATTTCTTTCCTATCTTGTCTGGATTTTTAAGGCTATGGTAAGTATTTTTGTATTTATTAATGTTCTGAAATAATCATAGTAACTTTTACGGATTCCATTACTGTCATGCTTTATTATGACCTTCTGCTGGAAAGTTTAAAAATTATTTTATGACCAAGAATTTAATCACAAAGGAAGTGGTTCCTAATGTGAATGTGTTCTCCTCTTCATTATGTATACCAAAATGGTTAGAAAAAGTTTATGTTAAAAAGTTATCAGTATATTCCAAATATCTTTTCTGATGATACAAGCACAATGTTTAGATCTCAAGCATGAGGCTTCCCCAGTGGTACTGGAAAGTCATAGACACCTAGAGAAAGAGAAGTTCAAAGTGTTCCCTACTTTTAAATTCTCTTGTGTCAATCAGTCACAAGTTTTTTCCTTATTTTCCTAGTCCTTCTGCACCTCCAGTTTCACTCCATTTTCATGCTTTCAGTATTGTATCTCAATATAATGTTTATCAAAGTTCTGTTTGTTTTCTTAAGATGATGTCTCTGACTCCTGTTTGTTTCCATGAATTCACATTTTGAAAAGTCCAATTTTCAACACAGAAGCACAGAATATGTTGAGGTGTAAGAGACCCACCAGGATTATCAGGTCCAACTTCCAGCTCTGCATAGGACCATTCCCAAGAGTTATACCCTGTGCCTGGGAGTCCAAACACTTCTGGAACTCTGTCAGGCTGGCACTGTGACCGCTGCCCTGGGGAGCCTGTCCCAGTGCCCAGCCACCCTCTGGGGAAGAACCTTTCCCTGATACCCAACCTAAACCTCCCCTGACACAGCTTCAGGCCATCCCCTCATGTCCTGTCACTGTCAGCAGAGAGCAGAGCTCAGTGCCTGCCCCTGCTCTTCCCCTCAGGAGGAGGCTGTACCTGCAGTGAGGTCTCCCCTGAATCCCCTCCAGGCTGAACACAACCAGTGCCCTCAGCTGCTCCTCACAGGGCTTCACCTCCAGACCCTTCACCATCCTCACTGCCCTCCTTTGGATGCTCTCCTCCTCCTAAATTGCTGGAAAGTTTTTGTGTGCTAATGCATTGGGAGTCTCTGCTTATTTTAGATCCAGTCATTAGGAAGAATAAGGCAGTCAAAATCCACCTGCTGGAGCAGTTCTCCTTGCCACAGTCATGGGTCATTATTAAACTTCTGGCAGAATTTATCTGGTACAGGAGAGAGAGAGAGACAGTGCAAGGAGAAGTGGTGGTTCAAGTGCAGTAACAATACAGAGAGCATCAACAGATGTCTGTTTACTGTGGAGCCAGGGAAAAAAGTCCAGGGCACTTCCAAATGGAACTGCTGTAACTTCTGCTTTAAATATATATATATATTCTTTTTTGGATTAGTTAGAGCTTGAGTTGAGGGGAGAACCAGGGAGAGAAATATCAGTAATTACAGTGGAGGTTAGAAGTTTTTAACTCACAGTGGCCAAGTGGGTGTGGTGATCTGCCCAGCCACAGCCAAAGGTAGTATTTTACTGTCTTTGCTTCTGTTCATACCAGTCATCATTTTGAGTGTTATGAAGATTCTAGAAAATTCTTGTGTTTATTCAATTTAAAGGTGATTTTATACTGTGTAATCACTGTCATCAGGCAAATTTCTTCTTTTAATCAGTCAAGACTATATTACTCCCTAGCTTTATTATTGATTATAAGAACACAAAAATAATTTGTGAATCTTTACTGCTATAAAGCAGTCTGTTGAAGTGAACACACCAGATGAAACAACTGTCTGTTTCAGCTAAAGTAATAAGGCACTGAAACTCTTTTCTCTGTCTCCACAATAAAAAGTTTATAAAGGCTGTAATTCAAATATGGTAATATAAAGATTCATATAAAGAAGAGATTCATGTAAATTTCAGATGTCATATTCTCTGCTCTTGTATGTTGTTAACTAAATACCTGTGCAATTTCATATTAATTTTGCTATCAGCAGTCTGTTTTCTTAACTCCTTTAATCATTGATAGGCAAATTCAGTTATATTCCTAATAAAAATATTCATACATTAAGTAAATAAATCATAAAATAGTAAGTACTTGTATACTTGTGGGGGCTTTTAAAAGTCTCATAAATGGAAATCATAACAATATAATTGTCTTTGAGGCTGGATAGATCATGCTTTTGTGTCTGGGCTATAGATATGAAAAAAAGCAAGTGATATTACACTTATGTCTAGTAATGATTGTATAGTGGAGCTAAATTGTCATTTTCTCTAAATCTATTTTCTGGGCTCAATACTGCAGTTCTGTTGAATATTTCAGGATTAGACATCAACCTCTCTAATATAAAAATTATGGGACAGGGCTTAAGTAATTTCCCTCAGTACCTTACTTCATCTCAAGTTATTTTTCCCTCCTTCCTACTCCACTCCAGCACCACACAAAATGGTACATATATGTCTTCCAAAATAATAAAGGTGAGATCCCTAGAGTGATATACTTGTAGTTGCTGAAAAAGAAACAGTTCTGAAACTGTGCAGGTTTTAAATGCTGTAAACAGTGAAATTTTTGTCACATTCACCTCTAGAGAGTAACTTTTACATCACATTAAAAATAATATCAGCATTTGCAAAGTGATAAAAATTTGTCTTCAACTTTTTTTCCTGCTGATAGCAGTCTGTAGATTTTTTTTAAAGGAAAAATGAAAAGATGATCAAGCAAGCTGAAACCCTCTGCAAAACCAGAGGAATGAGTATTGCATGGCACAGCCAGCAGTAGTGAACAGTTACATGAGCCTGTTTGTTTCCCCCATGCTATTTTAGCTGTGAAAGACACAGCTTGCCTATTTCATTGTGATAGAGGACTCCTCTTTTTTTTTTTTTCCTCAGCACATTTCATCATTTAACATGTAATTGTAGCTTGAGTCCAACTTGCTTTTACTTACAGTTACCATTTTTCAATGTTTTTGCTAAAACGACTTCTAATTTATATTAATTTATTTATTTAACCTGCTAAGGCAAATTTGGAGGTAATAAATTAGGCAGTGTAGATACAAGTTATTAGGTTATATAGAAGGCCTTGAGCATAAAGGAGACTAATTTATTTTAAATCCTGTATTAGGGAGTTGCAAAACAAATTAAAAATTAAATAGTCAATGATCTGTTTTATCATCTTCACTTATTGTTTGGGGGTTTTGCTAGGCTTTTTGTTTTTGATAATTTTTTTTTTTTATATGTTCATAATTCAACAGTGCTTAAGATCTTCATGGTCTGCTGGTCAAATTTTTACCTAAGGAAAAGACATGAGGTAGTATATGGACATCAGTTTGAGAGAGTAAATGAGGATAAACTGCTGACAAGTTGTGTGTCCTGTTAAAAGAGAGGAGTGCAACACTGCAGGTTCCTTTTGCTCTCCATATTCTTTTGATGCTCTGACCTTTTGAACTTCCTGGAAGTTCCAGCTGATGAGCTGCACTTTCTTTTCTTTCTTGCTGCTAGTTGAACACAAAGAGGCAATCAGGGAGGAAGTTTTCTCATTTCTCAGTCATAACCTGGGACCTTGTTTCCCATAGATCTGGCAGCTTTTTCCCCTTTCCAAAATGCTCACTCCTCCCTGTTTCATTCCATACTTAAGAAGTGACACTGCTATGTGTTCAGTGCTTCATGCTGTTGAGTTATCACCAACTTCAGTGTTTTAGAACAGAAGCATTTTATGGACTTTCTCTAGTAGATATAGTGTGTTCTGACAGTGGTACATAGATGGAAGGTAATGCTTGTGGGGTTTTTTTCTCTAAAATCCCTCTGAATTTAATCCATATGACTGTTAAATCTACTGGTTTATCACAAATCCCTCTAGATATCACTTTCTTCCAACATGACAAACACTTTATTAAGAACAGCCTAATTATCTGTTTCCTATTAGGTTTGTTATTTTATATAGGACACTGTACTATAATTTTAGACACATTTCTGATTAAGAAGCAAAATAGTAAAGCTCCATGATTCCAAGGGCACCCCTTGGGAGAACTGGGCTTGAAGGACACATGACAGGGTCACAATTGCTCCCCCCCTTTTTTTTTTTTTTTCTCACAGGAAATAGTATTGGTTTATTGAATTACAGTGATAGCATGAAACTGCGGTTCTGCTGGCTCATGTTCTTTGGTATTGCTGGAGGACAGAACACAGCAGCAGTCACTGCCCTATATTTGAGGTTAATGTTCTTATGCCCTTTGTGCTCCTGTCCTGACAAGTTGTTCACATTGCTCTATTGCTTGGAACAGCTAGGATTGTGCAATTGAGACCTAAAAGGGTCAAATCCCTTCCTAAGTGTAAAGGACATGAAAACTATAAAACTAGTATAGTGCAGGCAAGTACATCTACATAGGTACTTGGCAAGACTTTGAGGAAAAAACCTGTGCTTCAAGTGGAATTAAAATGTCGATGCTTTTAAAGTACATTGTTTTAAAACCCAAAACTCTACTGATTATGAAAATTGTTTATTTTCCTCTTAATGTTCCAAAAGCATTTTTATTTGCCACTTTTAACTTTGATATGTGGGTCTTGTAGCATTTGGTTTTGACACAAAAAGTTTGAGAAAACAAAACCTGAACAGTGTTTAATCTTTCCTGTGACTTTGTCAATCTCACTGGCACACACCCATGGAATTTCCCACATTAACAGAATTAGAATGAAATTATGGTCACAGAGAGGTAAACAAAATTATTTACTCAATAATAACAGAATGGATAATCTGATAGCACATTAATGGCATAGAGTTGGTAAATTGCTGCTTTTAAAAGAGAGGGGGGAAAAAAAAGGGAGGGTTCTTTGTAATAGGAGAGAGATGAATTGAACACTACTAAGCCAAGGATGATTTCTTACCCTATAATTGGTTTCACAAGATTAATAATTCTGTGTCAGTCTGCAAGTTTAATTATTATCAAGAGAAACTTACTGAAAAACTGGATCAGGGAGAGTGAACATTTAAAATTAAAATTGAACAGTCTTATAAATAAATAAATAGAAATCCATTTTAAATATACCAGTGTTTAAAATTATATAATTGGAAGAAATTGTAATTGTCTCTTCATCCAGAGATTAATGATACAGTTCCTTTGCTGATGTAAGCCTAAATTGCTTCTGGCCNTGGCCCTGTATGCATTTCACAAAAATAAGAATGTCACGTACAAAGTATCATTTAAACTTTTTCTGTAATAGTACTGTTATGATAGACTATAGAGACCCACAGTTAGGTGAAAATCTGTATCCTCACAACAAAGGCAACAACAGACTTATAGTTAGTGGGTGGTATAATTGATCCACACACTGCTAGACTGTGAGGGCAGCAAAGCATGACAAAGCAGATAGTGGATGACAGAAGAACAGAGATAAGTCACAAGTGTACAAACACACTTGGAATGATTTAGAATAAGAGAAAGCAGGAATGAAAACAACACTGCAGGTGCAGTCCAGTAATATAAGTGTTATGGTTGATATTATGCACAGTGGAATAAATCTCATCTGTTTCTGTCAGGCCAAAAGGATTATTGATAGCAAAAGCGATATTCAGATTTGAAATATTATTTGTAAAACACACAGAGCTCATCCCCTCGGGGTCCTTTCTGATCATTATACTCACTGGTTAATTCTCAAGGACCCATTTAAATTTCTGAGGCGTTGCAATAAGGAATATAAAATTTCCTTGTTTATCTTATATTAAAATTACATTATTTTCAGTCGTTTTGCATGTACCATACTAAAGCAAAAGAGTTCATCTCTACAACCAAGTGCATTGTCTTCAGAACCAGAATTGTTAATATAGCTATAACATCATGTAGCCAAATGAGGACAGATTGACACAGAGCTCTGTTTTTTTTTCCTGTCTCAAATAACCAGTATTTCTCCATATAGCTATCCATAGCATTGAATTAATACTGTCTTTAAGGAAAAGAATAAGAGTTCTTGAGGTCCTTTTATTTAAGTAGCATTTTTATATACGTACACACCGTTAAAATGCTCAGTGAGTTACAAAAATTATCCAGACTGACAACTTGAACCATAAGACTACTGAAAAATGATCTCCTATGTTGCTGCAGGCACAGTCAGCTTCCAAATTAGGGCAGGATGCCTATCCTTGTACCACATTAATTTGGTTGGCAAAGCGGAAAAACAGTGACAGCCTGTGGTTTAAAAATACTGAGTCACAAACCTCAGAATAACAGGTTTTGTATTAGAAATGGCAGTTCAGCTGGGCACTGCTGAAAGAAACAGTAATGATGATGGAAAGTGTACTTCCATTATGTACTAAAACCCTAAAAATTGTGAGCTGCAAACATTTAACTAAAAGGTTTTGTATCTTCTACGGTTTTGTTTACATCCACTAGCATAATCAAGTACTATTTGCCTTCCATTAAATTCAACAGCTGGTGTTAGTTGTATAATTGGTAACTCTTTTGCATTTGCCTTAAACAGACAC
>WEIU01018718.1:31830-46059 GCA_013389925.1 Aegithalos caudatus | reverse complement strand
AATTATATTATTTTATGGTTGGATTATAATTTTAAATACCTCTGATTCCATAATCACTCATACATATATTTTTGGTTTCTTTTCTTATTAAACGTAACTTAATATATTTTAGCAGTCATGACAAGAAAGATAATCAAGATATGGTGAATATGTAATATAAATACAATACATAAATAATTAACACAGGTTCAACTTTGAATAACAACAATTAAATACACAAACCTTTGAAACTTACAAAAATGGTTTTGGACCTAATAAAAGAAGCATAACTAAAGGCCTAATAAAAAGAATCCAATAAAAGAAGACTTTGAATGGTTGCATAAACTGTACTCTCTCATTTTTCATTCTATATGGAGCAAAACTCTATCTAAATATAAAAAAATAGGTAAAGCCTAATTTAGATAAGTTCTTCAAGGCAAGTGTCTGGTTCACATATTATCTCAAAATTCTTTGATTATTTTGGAGCAAATAGGTTTGCTTTCTCAGCATCCAGTTATATATGTACAATATGTTTTGGACAACAACTGTGCAAACTGATAAGAAAAGAATGACAAGCAATGATCAAGGGGAAAGATACTGAAATAATCANCTTTTTTTTTTTTCAAATCTTCATAGAAGATTTTAAAGAAACTTTTTCAGAAACTTTAACTTTCTGAAAAATTAGTTAGTTGCTCATTATGCCTATGCATATAAGGTACATGTATATATACAATCATAGGTTCACACACATACATACTCATGCAGAGCCTACAGATAAGACTTTCAAAATGGTTACTTTAATGGAAAAAAAATGATGAAGTAGACTAAAAATGGAAAGAATCATAAAATCATATAAGAAAGGAGGTTGAAAGAGACCTCCAAAGGTCACCTAGTCATACATCCTGCTCAAAGCAGAAGCAACTTCAATATTAGCTCAGGCCTTATCTAGGTGAGTTTTGAACATCTTCAAAGACAAAAATTCTGCAAGCTTTTGAAGTAAGCTGTCCCAGTGCTTAACCTCTCACTGGGAAGAATGACTGTATCCAGCAGGAATTTTCCTTTTTTACAGCCACAGTGCCTTTGCTGTGCATGTATGACAAGTGTCTGACTCCATCAGAGTCAGGTGTACAGCACCTCCTTAAGTTGCTGTAGAATAATGTGAGCTCTCTGCCCCAGCTTTCTCTTCTACAGGCTGGAAAAGTCCTCTGTCAGCATCTCTTCACACATGTTATGCTTCACACTCCTGAGCACCTTGGTTGGACCCTTGGCTGGAGAGTCTTCCTTTCACTGACATTTTCCCTGTACCTTGGAGTCCAAAACTGGATGCATTATTCCAGGCAATCTCACAAGGGTCAAATAGAGCAGAATAATAATTTTCTTGACTTGTTGGCTATATTTTTGCTGAAACAGCCCAGTTAGTCTTTTTGCTGTCAGATTACATTGTTGGCTCATGGTCAACTTATTCTACATAAGGACTTCAGTCTCTTTTCCATAAAAAAAAACTTTCTCTCCAATCAATTCTGAGACATGGGGTCATTTTGACTCAGAAGGACTTTGCATTCTTTCTGCTGCGGAACTTAATGAGGTGTCTGCTGGCATAATCTAACACTTTGTTGAGGTCTGCATGAATCACAACCTGACCCCCAACCTACCATCACCTCCCCTTGATTTAGTGTCACCCACAAAATTGCAGTTGGTACATTCCATCCCTTTATCAAGGTGACTGATGAATATTCTGTCCCTAACAGGAATAGGAAGGATAATACCTGAAACTCAAGAAATTTCTGGAAAATATAATTTGTATTGTTTTCTTAATTTTATTTGCAAAATGGTGAATCCCAGATTTCAAGTTACGGGGAAAAAAAAGCCACATAAACAACAACAACAACAACAAAAAACCCCACAAAACCCTAACATTAACTTCCCTCTGTTGAGAAGATTCTTAGGATAAAACAGTTAAATTGTAATAATTCGAAATTATCACTGAAGCAGAAGATTAACAGTAGTTTGTTTAGTTCTTTCAGAATGCCTGAACATTGCTATGCCTTCAGGTTTTGAGAACAGAAAATAATAAACCTCTCTTACAAAGAATGAAGACTGAATAGTAAGCAAATTATTTAGAAGTCAACTTAGCATATTTCATCATGGAACCTTTATTTGCATTTTAATTCCTTCTGTTTCTCTGCTGCATATACAATAATTTATCTTCATCTGAAAGCTGAATCATTTCCTAGAATTAGGATATCTAGCAGTTTTGATGATAAATACACAGAACAGAAAAGAACCAATGAATACAATGGTCTATGTCTGCCAAATCTGTTCATCTCTATAATTTTATAAACTGATTAAAACAGGATTTTTTCAAAAATTTTGAGAACATTTCACTTCTCTAAATCATTGTTTGTTTTGTTTTGATGTCTATTGTGGTTAATTATTTATGCTTCAAGCAAAAAAACCGAAACCTTTGTTGTCAGCATTGAGGCTTAATGTTTTTGATTTTCTTCATAAGTGCTAACATCCAACATGAAGAATAGGAACCTCATATGTTGAATAAATATACCTCTTGGAGGAACCCCTCACATACCTTTTGTCTTCATCATGCCATATAAATACATTTGTGTATCTTTTTCTTCTCTTTTTATTTTACCATATCATCTTGCTTTTTCTTCTATGTCAGCTCTGGTCTATCTTATTGATCTTTATTTATCTAGTAAGGCTTGCTTAGTCTTCTTAATAGGATCACTATACCCTTTATCTTCCATTTTTCTCCCAGTGGGAAGCTTCAATTCTCTCCTGTCTTCTCAAAACTCAGGGGATTTCAGTCACCCTTGAGCCTGTCTTTGTTGATCTCTGCAACTTGTTGAAGACTTTGTGGTATTCAGGTGGGAAAGGGCAAGTACCCTCAGCTTCATTTAGCTTTACAGTAAATAATTAATATGCAGTGTTCTGCTTTTCTCCTGGATTTTTTTCCCACTCTAGGTACAGAATTTCCCATATCTAAATGCATATTTTGCCTTGAACCCATAATATTAGAGGACTGCAATCTGATGACAGTAGCAGACAATGTTATTGTCTAAAAAACAAGGGTTTTTTTTCCTCATACTGTAAATTGTGTCCTGTTTCTGAGATATGATGCCCATACTACAGTATAACAGAAATATAGTATTTTTTTTCTACAGATTTGTTGTAGTTTTCTTGATGTATTTTACAAAGACATAATGGGTTAAAAGACATTCTTTTTAAGAGAACAATTTCTTTAGATTAGCTATAGCTTAACTTAAAGAACTGTTTTGTGATTAATATATGATATGAAAAATCAATTTCCACTGAAAATATTGAGTGATTTAATCCCAGCTTAAGAAATTTTAGAAGCTTCTCAGGATAATTAAACCAAAAATATGAGATTAAATATATGAGGTGGGAAATTACAGTTTTCACTTATGTTCTAATTTAGTTTTATGGAGAACAAATAGGAGGGCTTCTTCCCTAAATTTATCAATTTTAAAATAATAAATAAATATCTGCTTTCCTAGAATCTTTTTGCAATAAATTGTGGGTGTGGGCACACATTTATTGTGTTAAAAATAGGAATCAAGAAAGGTAGGTTTTTATTTAATTCTGTGGTGAATCCAGAAGTCCTACTTCTTTACAAACCAGTTTTAAATGCCGTGAATGTTCCTCTAATGAACTCAATTGTAAAGAATCCATAAATATCTATCTTAGATTTAGTACAGATTAATTTTTTACTCTATGGGTCTATAGAAGAATGTTGTTTTTTTGCGTGATTTAATTCCCAGTGTGAATCAACGCATGCAGGTGACTAGATGTTGACAAAAGATCACAGCTGAAATGCAGAGTAAATTTATTTAATTGCCTCGCTGGCTGGAGGATCCTGAGACAGCACTGGCAGACACTGGGACACAAAATGAGGACACAGGCCCCATCAGGCTCAGTTCAATCCTAGCAAGTGGCAAGGCTGCTGTTGGCACCCATTTATAAAAGGCTTGTGTGTGCATTGCTCACCATCATGCTGTGATCTGCCTTGTGCTTTTTATGATCTATGCTTTGATGTCTCTCTCACCAGGGAGCTCAAGCAGCCTGGGAGAGGGCCTCCAAGTCTCTGTAAACACCTGTTATCTCTACAAAGAATTTCTACTTCTCAAAACAGACTGAGGATAAACAGCAGCATGGACAATATATGCTTTCCTTCACTGGTATTTTCCAGTCCTTGTCATTTCCAGCTGCCAGGTGGAATTCACTTGAGTGAATTTACAGCTCCTCACCAGTCTTCCCCCTTTAACCCTTTCCTCCCCAAAATCCCCACTTTTCTCAATAAAAATCTCTGAAATATTGATAACAATGTGTCAAAAAATGCAGGGCCTCTTTTAAAGAAAAGATACAAGAAGAATACACTAAATGGAGTGGCAAAATACAGTGAGCAGTGCCAGTTTCCAGGACAAAAATTAGATCAGTAAAATTAATTTGGACCTCTGGAGTATTGCATGGATTTCAAAGCATCAGAAAGCATTAGGAACAAATCTCTGAAGTAAAGGAATTTGGTGTCATTGGTTGAAAAGTTTTGAATTCTGTAACAAGTCTGTTAGAGGAGCCAGATAAGTTTGGCAAAATCAGAATGTACACAAACATTACATTTTGTTTAAATCATAATATCTGTAATGTTTTTATTTTTTGTTTGTATTATAATATATATAAATAATATTAATATTAATATTAATATTAATATTAATAATATATATATTATTTGTGACTACAAATAATATATATATTATTTGTAGTCACAAATGTAGTCACATTTAATCCACTTGAAAATGTTTTAGTAAATCCTAAATTTACCTCTCTAGAAATGTGGGTGGAACTTTGTTCATTTCTTACAGAAGGAAAGATTTAAGAAAAATTAATGTATGAAGTTATCTACATTTGAGATGATTATCTAGAATCTGTTTATAGTAAGTGAAATGAAATTCGTCTTATTTTAAAATAGATTATCTTGTGGATTAACCTTGGTAGGCAGCTAAGATCCACACAGCCACTTACTCCTCCACAGCAGGATGGTGGAAAGAGCCAGAAGAGTAAAAGTGAGAAAACTTGTAGGTTGAGATAAAGACAGGTTAGTAGGAAAAGCAAAAGCTCTGGCACAGAAAAGCAAAATAAGGAATTCATTCAGCACTTCCCATCAGCAAGCAGGTGTTTGGCCATCTCCAGGAAAAGTAATGGTTACTTGGGAAGACAAAAAACATCACTCTGAACACCCCTTTCCTTCCTTGTTATTCCCTCAGCTTTGTACACTGACCATGATGCCGCATGGTATAGGATATCTCTTTGGTCATTTGGGGTCAGCTGTCCCACCCAGACACACTCCCACCTGCTTGTGCACTCCCGGTCTCCTCAATGATAGGGTGGTGTGAGGAGCAGAAAAGGCCTTTACCCAGCATAAGCAATGTTCAGCAATCATGAACAGATCTCTTTGTTATCAATGCTGTTTTCAGAACAAATCCAAAACATTACCCCTATTTAACATCTATAGAGAAAACTAACTCTATCCCAGCCAAAACTAATACAGATGAATAAATTGTCAAATAAGCTTCCCGTGAAAATATTTATATCAATTCAGTTGCTACAAAGGAGTTTGCAGACATTCCTTCAGATGTAGACATATATAGTATAGATACATAATGTTAAATTACATTAATTCCATCCATAATGTCTAGTCATCATACTTCCTCATTAACCAGTGGAGACAAGCCGTTACATCTAAAATTAAATAAATATCATTCTTAAATAGATATCTAAGACAGGTAAGATAAATTATACCCTGATGGTATAAATTATTTGCTTCATATTATTTAATCAACTTTCATTTAAACCAGGGCATCATCCTGACTTACAAATTAATTAAAAAAAAACAAAACAAAACAAAACAAACAAACAAACAAAAAAACCAAACACCACAACCTGCAAAATATATTTTCTTAATTTTTTTTTTTTTCAGTAGTAGGAATTTAAAAACCCCCATATTTCATAGTGTCACCCAAAAAGAGGGAATTTCCTCCAACCCTTTATGTTGGATTAGGCTATCAGCACCCCAGGAAAACCAAGACATTTGTGCCCTCAGTCTGTCAGCATCCCACTGTGAGGACTCTTCACTGAGATGTCTTGCTGGATTGAAGGTTTTTTCAATGGGCTTGTTTCTGGCCACGCTCCGCAAGTGAGACCCCCTCTGAGGTCTCCACACTTTTACCCTAACCTGAACCTGTTACCCACTGACAGCAACTGCCAGCACCCATGAAGGTCTCACACTAACAGATCATGGAATCACACTCTTTGTTAATAAAATTGTGGCAGGTTAAGGTTTGGGGACTGCTGGTGACAATATCTGACTGGTGTTACAACCTGCCCCTGAAGCAGGCTCTTATTAATTCCTTGGGGAGGATTAGTGGAAAATAAGGCTGAATGATCAGAGTTTATATATATGTGTGTGTATATGACAAGTTTATTTTAGAAAAATTTGGTTGCAATGGAAAGGAGGAATGTAGCCATTTTGGTTTTATCCATAGAAATATAACATTATAAAAGTATAAAAATATCATATAAGAAAATCTATAGGTGAAAGGAAGAAAAAGGAAGAAAAAGAAAGGATAAAAGTAGATATCAGAGGGGAAAGATATCATGCATCCAGAGATAAGAGTTGATTGTTGATATGTAGAAGCCCATTAGTCAAAGTAATAGGTCCAGTCTTGGTCCATCATTGGAAGGAGAAGTCCAATGGGTAAAGATAAGTTCAGGCTCTGGTAGGAGTGCCCAGGTCCCTCTCCTGGTGGGGAGTTTTGGACCTGAGCCTTACCAGGAGGGAAAACATTGGCAGGATAAAAAGCATTATCTCGCTTTAGGATCTGCTTAAGGGCCTCTTCCCTTACCTGCCTCACACCCAGCTTGCTGCTAAACAAGGGTCAGTTTGTCCTGATCATCCTCCAGCAGTGCTGCTCATCCCCCCTGCACCTGGGCTGTTCTTGGGCAGACCAGAGGGTTTACCAGCACTGGCCCAAACCTCTCCTCTTCCCCCTCAGTTGGGAGTGCAAACCTGACCCCAGCAAAGCCACTGGGGCTTTTGTAAATGGAAGATTGATTGAGTCATTAACCTTTAACATTTCAATCTCTCACAACTGGAAGAACCTATTCAAAGTGATATGTGAACAAGCTTCAATGTAAGTTTTGTCTCCCTTAGATTGTGTGTAGGAAGTCAGCCATACTGACTGCAATCTCTCTTTATTACAATGTAATTTTACACCCAGACTTTTCCCACACACATCACAGAAGTACTTTAAAGTAGTGACAATATTGTCACCATTAAGTCTGATTTGCACTGTATGGAGGATCTGCATTTTTCTATGATCTCTAATTTGGACTTTTCAAGGAAAGTTCTGGGTTGATTTCACTTTTTTTCAAATAGTGAATTATTTAGTTAGTTAGTTACTTCTCTATTTTAATTAAAATTAAAACTTATCCATTTTTTAAATTTTAATTTTTCTTTTGTGATCATGTACTTCAAAATTTGTCCGCTAATTTTTCCAAATTTGAATGTTAGATTTCATGATTTCCAAAAAACATAGTATTTTTGAAAAGGTGTTTTGAGGTCTTGAATTGAAGTGATTGGAAACATTATTTATTAAAAACTGGAATTTGACTCATCAAGTTATAAATTGCATTTAAACTTCATGAGATTATTTCCCAAGAAGTTTTAAAAATATTTTTAAAAATCTCATGACTGAAAACCAAGAAAATTTTGATCTCTGTTTCTTCCTTTCAATGTTCCCTGTGATAGGTGTTGTCCTCTTCTGTGTGGCTGTTGAACAAACTGCTCAATCATGAGATCAGAAAAGAACACCAGAGCATAAGAATAGACATAAGAGTTTGGTTCAAAGGTCTGCCTAATTTACAACCCTGCCTCCAAAACTGGATTACAAGAGAAAAATAGGATCATAACAGAGTATTAGGATAAGGTAAACTCTTGGCAATATTCAGAAAGTTTCCCACTACCAGAAAGTTTCCCAAACTACCTGTATCTGAGAAACTTGCCAAAAAGGTTTTCTAACTTTTTACTATGTCTTGATTTCCTTTGTTCAGAGTTGTCCATTATCTCTTGAATATCTGTCAAACTTCTTAAACTCATCAGGATACTGCGGCTAGCAGTTATACAACTGAAGTTTTCATTTTATAAAAAGATTCCTCCTTATGTTTATTCTGTATCTACCATCTGCTAGTTTCATTCTTTTGTATTTTGAAAGAGACAATAAGCAGCTGTCTACCTCATGTCATTCACAGTTTCAAAGATGTCCATTTTTGTTTATTCCATCATTCAATTACCTTATTTAACCTTTGCCACAAATCCCTGGTCATATTTGCTCTTCTTTGCATTTTTCCAGATATATATATTTTTCAGATATAGAAAGAGGAGAAAGAGACTATATCTGCTCTCAATAATCAGAACACAGATTACCACAAATTTATGTAGTGGCATAGAAATAGTCTCCAAGTCCTTCCAATATAATCCTTATTTCACTTGGTATTCTTTACTGCTTCTGAGGATGGATTCTTCTTCAGATTTTTCATTCCAGGAACAAGCATTTTCACTAGTGTTGAAGATAAAAGTGTGTGTTCCAACACATAAAATTTAAGACCGAGTCCTAAATGTTTTAATGCCACTTTCTGAATTAAGTCACTAGAAAATCTGAAGAGTTTCAGTTTGAGAGCTAGGGTAAATTTTGTTATTGGAAAAACTCCTTCTTAATTGACAGTAGAAGTGTAATAATACAATTACATATCAACATTTCAGGGAATTTAGAGGTTTTTTTGGTTTTGTTAGTTAGAATGTAATTATTGTAGCTTACAGAACTGAGAAGATTGTTTTCAAGGTATCTCCTTTTAATTTATTGAGATTTTACTTTTTGATTAGAAGAAAATAAAGATATGTAGGGGAAAATGTCAAATGATGTAAAAATATTTTTTACTGGAAATTAATATTTTAAAAAATAATTTCATATGTATTGAATAATAACCACTATTGATCTATATTTTATTATGAAAACTGAAAATTTAATGCTGAATGTGTTCAACTTGCAGTGAAGGTATTTACAGATCTTAGCCAAATGAACCAATCAAGATGATCAATGCAGTTTCCCACTTTTTAATAACCTTAACATTTTATTACAGAAATAACCAGCCTCATTGTAAAACCCAAATCACATATAATTTGAAACTTATAACAGAAGAAGTGAGTGGCAGAGCTAGCCTCCTTTCCTCATTTACCTCCAGAATCCTCATTTACCTCCAGAATCCACTTCTTCTGTGCCTTTTTTCTTGGGGTTTTCAGATGGATGAATGGATGGAGTAAAAGATTGATTGATTTACATTTCTATTTGAGATTTCTCTGGAAACCTGGAAAAAAGTTTAGCTAACATGATTTTTGTATCATTTTATACAATTTACTCATCAGTAAAGACACAGAAGAGGTTTTTTTTGTTGTTGTTGTTTGTTTTTTTGTTTTTGTTTTGTTTTTGTTTTTTTTTTGTTTGTTTGTTTGTTTTGTTTTGTTTTTGTTTTTTTTTGTTGGTTTTTTTTTTTATGAAAAGCATGTGAGTACCAAAGCAAAATGGTTGTTAGTTAGAATCCTGCAATGGACATGTACTGCAGTGGAATGCTGCCTAAAGTGGTTCTTTAAAATGACTAATACTTTTGCATTCACATTTCTAAATATAATTTTATCACAACTGTGATCTTTTTCTGACATGAATTTTGTTGTTAGCCCTCTTATGGTATCAATATTGCTTTTCTTCGCCCCCCCCCAAAAAAAAAAAAAAGTGGCATTTTAACAGTCTTGTACTCATTGATATCCCAATACCAAATATTTAACTTAAAATTATGCTTTCAAAACTGAAATGCAGTACTAGAAATACTTGGATATTAAACAGAGTTCTAACATTTCAGAATTGAAGTTATTTGATTGCATGCAAAATTTCACAATCATTGTTAGAGACATCAAAAAAGCCCAAATTTTTGCAAACAGAAATCTCATAATTTCAGCTTGCTAAAGTTATGTAAGAGAATTTTTTCACTTTTGCTTGTAATTCATGTCAGTCAAGCATCTCAAAAATCTGGAAACCTCTTAGAATTTAGTTTCTAATTTGTGATGTACATTTACAGTCTATTAGAAGAATAGAATCCTCTACAGAGAAAATTAATCTTGTGATAGTTCAAGTTTAGCAGTTGTATGTGGACACTTTGGCTCAATTACACTTTACAGGTTTTTTGCATTTTTCTACACCATGTAATTATTGCCCTTACCAAGGCAATTCAAGTCTTATTCCTAGTATTATCATTTATTTTCTGTATGACTCTTAAAAAAGCCAAAAAGACTGTGGACCATAGTTTCTCCATCTGTAAAATAAGATTCCTTTCTATTACTCAACAGTAATCAGCATTTTTAAGAGCCTCTGCTAAAAGCACTAAGCAATAGCAAAGAACAACTATTTCAATTTCTACTGAAACCTAATTAAAAAAAAAAAAAAATCTGCTTTCCAGTCAACTTGAAAACTTGATGCATTTGTAAATTAGATTTATTTTGTACAGTAGTAAAAAACTGAATCCAATTTAAATATTTTCTTACGTATAACATGTATGTGACAGCTTCGTGTTATGAATCCTGTCACTTTCATTATTTGAAAATTATGTGATCTATCAGTAGACAGAATATCTTGCATAGTTCACCCTTTACTACACTTGTTTTGATTGCTTTAATACTACTTGTAATTAGGAGTGCAATGTTGAATTGTAAAAATATTAAGCAAACATAAAAGCTACTGACTGGAATATTTTATGATGGAGAAAACAACTCTGAGCTTTCAGACAACTGTCTTAAGGCTGTCTAGCATAATGCTAAATGATGAAGTACTCAGTTAATGAAATGTCAAATTAAGGATACCTATTACATGATTTATATAAGATTCTGTAAGCTGAAGGTGGTTTGGGTTTTGTTGGTTTTTTTTTTTTATTATTCACTTGAAACTGACTGCAATTAGCTCAAAATAGTTGATGATGTTGCAAAATGTTTGAATTTGGAAGTAAACATTTTTAGATTTCTAATTGAGTAATTATATCATAGGAATCTAAATATCACAGAATAGCTGAAGTAGGAAGGGACTTCTAGATGTCATCTCATCCAAACCCCCTGCTCATGTAGGATCACATAGAGGCAGCTGCTGATGACCATGCCCAGAAGGCTTTGGACTAGTTCTAAGAATGGACACTCCACAGCGCCTGTGGGTAACATGTACCTGGTCACCCTGACCGTATGAAAAGGTATTGCCAGATGATCAGAGGGAACCTCCCATACTTCACTTTGCACCCATTGCCTCTGGTCCTGTCATCACCACTGGAAATGGCCCAGCAGCATCCCCTTTGCACCCTACCTACTGGTACTTATAGGCATTTATAAGATCTCCCCAACTTCTCTCCCCACTGGAGAGAAACATAGGAGACCTTCCAAGGAGTTTGAGGAAAAAAAAAACAAAACAACAAAACAACAAAACAAAACAAAACCACAAACAAACAAAAACAACAAACAAACAAAAACACATACACAAAAACAAACAAACAAACCTCTAGTATAAGCTACCTTTTTTCTGCAGCTACATTCTTTGACCCCAATATATTTGTTTAAAATTAACTTCAGGGTGTCTTTATCATAGCTCAGTTTGTCACTTCTGAGGTCAGTCCTGACATATCACTGTAACTACATAATTTCCTATATGTAGTATCAGCAAAAATAAGATTCCCTTTAATTACAGGATGTGAAAGATCACTTTCATCTACTTCTGCTCTCTTTTCCCTCCTCTCCTCCTTGACCCTGAGGCTAGGCCCTACTTCTCAGCCTTGTCCTCATATTCTAGACATGTAGCAAGGCTTCTCCTCCTCTACAAGATATTCTCAGCTTTGAGCAACTGCATCATGTATTCTCATTAAGGAACAGAAGTTGAAGCATATTCCAAAGGGAATTGAGTTGAGAAAACAAGTATATGCTGTAAAGTACAAAAATTATTAATTATTACTATTGAAAATCATCAGAAAAACAGCAAATAAATAATGTACTGTTGTCAAAAATAAGATGAATTCAATAGCTTCACTTCAAGATTTAAGGGCATGGCTGAAGGAAGGCACTTTAATTGCCTAGCGTAGATAAAACCTGTGAGGTCAATGCAAACAAGGCATTAAAAAGGCACAGGGAAGAAGAAAGTGTGAGCAACAGAATAGACTGATGTCATCATTACCAGGAAGGGAAAAAAGATGGGAAATAAAAGATGAGTAAATAAGGCAATATGCATATGAATCTATGGCTATATTCTTTACATATATTCTTTTACCAAATATAATTTATCAGGAAGCTGACAAGATTTCCAATAGGAAACCAGGCAGAAAAGAATAAGCCATCCAGTGGGAAACTAGGCAGATAGTTCTGGCCATTTAACAGGCATCAACGATGTGAAACTTGCAGTCAAGTCATTGGTTATCTTGTAGCCACCCATGGGTATGGCACCCATAGCAAACTCAAGAACTTGTGTGGCTCTGAGGACTAATTATGTGCACATGAACCCTGGTAGAACAATCCACATTACCACAATGGTGCCCACCTAGGAAGAAGATGAAAGTGTAAATTTAACATACCCCAGACACAAAGTATGGGAATGAGAGTAGAGTGCTGGAGGTAGTACTCAGATATCTTGTTGAAGCATAGAACAACAAAATCAATTAGCAATTGTGATCAAAATGTATGAGACTTTGCTGGAAAACTGGGAGCTGTGCAGGATCATGTACACAAGGATAAAACTCCTTTCTGTCAAGTGGCACATAAGTTGCTGAATTAATTGCAGCAGTGGTGCACAACAGCATATCAAGGCATCATTCTTGCTGAAATGACTCACTGCACTACCTCTACCTCTACCTCTATGTAGAAAGTACACAACTCCACTAAAGTATATCTCCCACTGTTATCTTTGTCAGATGGCTGCTGTCAGCTTCTGGACTATTATTTCAGCATTACATCCTATCTTAACACTGTTCATAACTTCTACAGTGTTAGTCTTTCCATGGTTATAGCCTTATTGTATTATACATTGTATTATGCTGTATGTAACAGCATAAAGAGCAGGGAGTGGGCATTACATCCAAAGTGATGTCTGAACTCTGAAGTAGCCTAGGGCAGATTACAGGTATGACAAACCACGTTACAAAACTTACTGCTGAGAGAACAATCTCTTTGGCCACTGTCCTAAACAACATGATTCCCTTGGGAAAATCAAGTAGTAGATTGGTGCACAAAGTCACTGATACATTAATCTTTGTAATGATGAGGACTCTTCTATTTGCAATTCAGTGATTTAACTTTCATCCCAGTAACCCTCAACCTAAGCTGTTGTGGCTGTATTTTTCTGAAACTTTTGTGGCAGTGTTTTTCTCCTGTTGCTTCCATGCACAGGAGTAGCTGTCTATGGGTAGCTGTCTAGTAAAAAATTAGTTGAGTCTATCAAACCTTCTTGCAATAAGGTGTTTTCTGCTGATTTTTAAAAGATGCCAATATCTTTTTATGTCTATTAAAATGTTTCGAAAAATCAAACTATGTGAATATTTTTAAAAGTGGAACAGATGTTCTATTTTTTGTTCTACCTTGATTTTCTTTTCTTCTCCTAATTTTTTACTATGTCTTAATCTTTTAGAAATTCCATCAGTCATCTTCAAAAATTATCACGTGTCTTGTCTCCAAAAAGTTATTTTCTGAATTAGGTGAACAACTTGTATGCTTTTTTTTTTTTTTTTTTTTTTTTTTTTTTTTTTTTTTTTTNGAGACATCAAGGTATCAAATACCTGTACTTCTGTTCAACACTGAAAGCTCCTTGGAATTATTTGTGTATTTGCTTACCTCTCAAATATGGTTGCACTTATGGTTATCTGACTATGCAGTTTCAAAGAAGCGGGGCTTTTGCTCCCTTACACCTCTTCTTCCAGAAGACTACATTCAAACAGAAATACTGACATGAACCACTTGCTTGGGAATATGTGATCTTGGGTTTTGTTGACTGCTTGGGCACAGATGAGAGAATAATTACCTACTCCAGTAATTATTATACATAAGTATAATTTTACCATTCACATATTAAGAATTTTAAAACAATTGTAATTAAA
>WEIU01018718.1:12359-31796 GCA_013389925.1 Aegithalos caudatus | reverse complement strand
AAAAAAAAAAGGTCTTCTCCATTTTTGTCCAGACCAGGATAGAAAACTGTAATTAAATAGTTTCAAAACACCCTTTGTATATCTACTGTACCTAAGTATCGTATTTGCTGAAAGCTGCCATGTTTTCCTGATATGATAGGTGTCATTCCTGCTTCAAGAATAATGGTGTTTATGGAAGACCTATTCCCATAGGCTTTAAATATGAATTTTTTTTGGAACTTCAATATATTCACATACAGTATACATACATATTGATTTAATTCTAGGAAATCCATAGACATTTTCTGGGCTAGTGTTTTCAATATGTTATATTTTGACAATTGGAAGCAAGTCAAATTTGGGGTTTATTGATTATCAATTCATAAAGCATCAACATAATTTTAACTGAATTCTATATCTTAGAATGTTAATATGAAAAAAAAAATTCTGACCACATAATAATTTGCAGAAGAATGAGACTTCTCTCTCTAAAGGTATGAAATTAATACATAAACAAGTTATAAAGAATTTCAAAATCACATTTCCCTCCAAAAGTATGCATTCGTGACTTCAATGATGTGCATATTTGACTAATTGCATTGTAGGACTAAAAAAATAGAAATATGCAAAAAAACTTCCTTACTGTGCACAGTTGTTTTTAAACTCATCTAAAAAGCTTACAGGCATTTAATATTATTGCTGAATTTCTCAGCCGTCTTTAGATATTGTGTGGGTGGACTGAAAGAAAAAAAAAATGATTAGCTGCTTTATTTCTCCTGACTTTTAAATTGTGGATTTTGTTCTATTTATTTCTCAGTATGTCCTTTATGACTAACACCCAAGGATAGATTCTATTGATTAGAATTTTGTTCTTTAGGTGTCATAGAGTAGTGTAGATTACCAGAATTTTGAAGTATCTACAAAAGAAAAATGAGCACAATTCTACACTTATTGTTTTATTAATAATATTAGTGAAAAATAACTGTAATTTTAAAGATTTTACACAGGGAAAAGTTTATTAAAAAATATTATGGTGGTATGTAGGATTAACGTTGAAGATTAAAAAACTAAGCTAATATCCTCAAAATGACAGTAGACGAGCATGAAATAAACAAAATTACACTGGCATGAAATAACCTCTGCTGTGTAGGAGGTGAGATCAGATGATCTAATGGTTCTTTTTGACCTTAAATCTGTGGTATTATGAAATTTCCCATCTTGTCATGATGTAAAATTTTTGTTGAAGAAGTGGTATGTTCAGTCAGAAACTAGGGATCAGATGAAGAAGGCGACTCTGTCAGGCACAATAGAAATGAGGTTTGGGAAATCGAATCCAATACATCAGAAGTGTCAAAAGAGTTGTAAATTTAAAACTGGGGAAAGTAAATGTCAGGAGTAAAGGGGGACATTAATAAAGGGAGGCATTAGAAAGTTTAGCTGTCTTAATTGATCTAAATGCAAGTTATTAGAGTTCTATATTCCTCTTACATCTTTCATAAAGTGCATATTTCCTTTCACAGATTGCCATGCTTGACTCCTTGTTGCACAAACATTGATAAATGTTCTGCTAAATGTTTACCTGTGCTGTGTATAACCAGTGATGTGCAGGTAAATTGATTAGCCCTACCACCTTATACAGTCACCATCCAACTCAGCAAAGATGACCCTTTTTGTGTGATCCATCTGTTCCATTGGCTGGCAGCTCTCTGACATGGCAGGAATCCAAGGGCTGGCCAGGTTTACAAAAGAAAGAAGTAAGGTTTATAACAGCCATGCTATCTGGAAGGTTATGACAGGAACCTGACAATGAAAATTAAGGGCTTCCTGTGAAATATGATCACATTAGCACTGAACTATTCAATGTGCCTGTTGTGATGAGGATCATGCTGTTTCATGTTTAGTGTTTATTCTGTGGCAACTATGGCATCAGTATTCATCTCTCATCAGTAAATAGTAGCTGTCAGTATGCATGTGGTTTGGCAAAGTACTTGATAGACTTCTGTGACAGACAAGCATTTCCTAACCCACAGAGAAGCAAGTTGTTAACAGAAAGGCCCAAAGATTCACTAAAGGTATTGGGAACAAAAATCTGGAGTCGAATGCCAGTATAAGCAGGATATTCTACTCTGCTGGCATAATTATCCTCTTCACAAAAAAAACCCAGCTTTTGTCCTGAAGCCAGTTCAGACAAATGCAGATAAACTTCCAATTTATGGAAAGACACAAGCCACTTTTTTTTTTTTTTTTTTTTTTTTTTTTTTTTTTTTTTTTTTTTTTTNCTCTTTTTTTTTTTTTTTTTTTTTTTTTTTTTTTTTTTTTTTTTTTTTTTTTTTTCTTTTTTTTTTCTTTTAGTGCATCCACATAAAAACAGCTGAGAAATTCAACTAAAATATTACATACCTGTAAGCTTTTTGGATGAGATCAAAAAACAACCGTACACAACAAGGAAGATTTTTTTTGTAATATTTCTGTCTTTTTAATGCCACAATGCAATTAGTCAAATGTTCACAGTTTAGTAGTTACAGATCTTACTTCAGAAACTGTTTGTCAAGTCAACAGCAGCTTTGATGAATTTGAGCAAGTTCTTCTGAAAGGGAAAAAGAGAACGGACAATAGGACAGGAAGTATCCTTTAATGTTTGTGCTAGGTTCCAGCTTTATATAAAAGGTCGCCATTACCCCTCAGCACTTCACGTGTATTACCACATACACTTCACTTTCTGTAAATCAAAAAGCAGAGCATGGGTACCTGTATGCTTACAATGGTCACTTTTGTGCCTGCAGGATTATCACATGCTTATAAGTTTAGTCACCTATATGTTTAGACAGTTTTGAACTGATCTGTTTTTACAGTGTTTACTGAGTTTTAGGCAATTATGCCCAGCGTGACTAATGCTATTTGCCTTCTTAATATAAAATACCAGTCATTAAAAGCAGAGCTTCTTTGAAACCTTTCGATGAAAATATACTGCTAGACAAAAAGAAGCATCTGTCACACATCAATTCTGGTTGTATTCAAAGCATTGTTTGATTCTCATCTGTTTACAATAGGACACACATCTTCGGTATATTCTAGAAAAGAAACAAGTAGATCAAAAATGCAAATAAATATTTGAGCATCACATCAGGTGCCTTCTGTCTCCTGGAATTACTGGCTATCAGCAGTTGGTGCGTTTGCCAGACTCATGTGCAGTTTGGCTCTCTTGATGCTAATAAAAATGTAAATCCTCCATTGAAATCCAAGTCACTGGCATATTTCAGAACTTGCAACAATATCGTGCTTACTAATTTATACTTACAGCACTTGACCTGTAGCTTTGTACAGCCCAAGCTTTCTGAAACCTTTTGGTGATGCAACAGATACAGAAAGAGGCACTTTTTCCTTCATTTTGTACCAGGGAATGTATAATCATGCAAGCTGAATTTGCCCACTCTGCAGCTGAAAATACCCATAAAATACCTCAGTGCATGTGGCATTGTGTATGTGTTTGCAACAGTAAAGGTCATTGTCACAGCTCAGTAAATCACACTGTACACTCACTTTTTCCCCCTGGCAGCATAGTGCTTCATATTACCTACCATACTTTTTGCCAGGCATCCTGTACACAAAATTACTTATTCAAAGCCTATTCTGGGAAGCAAAAAGACAAGAACATTATAATAGCTTAGGTTAAAAACCAGAATAATATAAAATTCTATGATGTATGCACGGACTAGGGAAAGAGATGGTGAAAAGCAGCACTGTGGAAAAGGATCTGGGGATCCTCATTGGTGAAAAGTTGAACATGAGCCAGCAGTGCCCTGGCAGCTGTGAGGGCCAACCCTGTCCTGGGGGGCATCAGGCTCAGCATGGCCAGCCGGGCAAGGGAGGGGATTGTCCTGCCCTGCTCTGCACTGGGGTGGCCTCACCTCAAGTGCTGGGGGAAGTTTTGGGTGATACAATATAAGACATTAAACCATTAGAGAGCATCCAGAGGAGGGACATGACAATAGTGAACACATACACAGGGAGGATAAGGTCATTTGGGCTGTTCAGCCCGGAGGAAACTGAGGGGAAACCTCATTGCAGTTACAACTTCCTCGTGAGGGGAACAGGAGGGGCAGACACTGATCTCTTGTCTGCGATGCCCAGTGACAGGATCCAATGGCCTGAAGTTGTGTCAGAGGAGGTTAAGGTTGGCTATCAGAAAAAAATATTCTTCACCCAGAAGGTGGCTGGGCACTGGAACAGGCTCCCCAGGGAGTCACAGGACCAAGCCTGGCAGAGCTCAAGAAGTGTTTGGAGAACACTCAGGTACATGATGTGATTCCTGGGGCTCTTCTGTCCAGGACCAGCTAGGAGTTGGACTTTGATCCTTGTGGGTCCCTTCTGACCCTATTATTCTATATTTCAGTGGTAGTCAAGAGTAGTCCACTGTGTTAACATATAATAGTAAGCACTAATATGAACAGGAATATCTTTATCTTGTGGTCAATATCCATGTTTGCACTGTGGAGAGATCTTGGGATGATACTTTGTTAAAGGGCAGGCAAGTGTATGTATGGAGATTTCTGTGATTTTTTTTTTTTTTCCTTGCATATAACACTTTTTTTTTTTTTTTTTTTTTTTTTTTTTTTTTTTTTTTTTTTTACTAGATATTGATCACTGTGATTGCAGTTGAATATTTCTAGGAGTGGTTGAAAAGTATAAAGTACCTAAAAAGTAAAACATATATATTACAGTAATATTCAGGAAAAAATTTCTTGAACATTATTCTCTATGAGGTCACTGTTTAATAATTCCATATAAAATTTGATTTCTGCTTGACCTTTTTTAAAAAAAACGCTTGTTTCTTTTTAATGAAACTTAGTGAAATCACTTGAAGAACTGAAAACATCTAGTAGGTCTATCTTTCTAAATATCTACAGTTCATGATAAGAAATTATTCTTTTTTTTAAAACAAAGTTTGTCACAATTACCTCTGATTACTATAGAATAAGTTTATGTGTTTTACTAATCATTTGGCTTTCCTAGTGAATTTGAAAGATTTTTGATACCTTTAGGTTTGATCATATCACTTTGGGTTATAGCTACTTCAGTTCTTTATCAGCTTTTTGCATAACTTAGAAGACCATTAAATATACCAAATGGATTTTAATTTTATTATTATTACAGCAAGAGTGGTAAAACTGGAAGCAGTTAAATTTTACTGGTGAAAGATTTCAGAAACAAAAGGAAAAAATCAGGCTTTGTTATAACTTTCAAAAAAATAAATTAAAATAAACATAACCTTTGAATGCAAAAGTTCAAGAAGCTTTTAAAAATGTTGATTGTGTATGAAAATAAAATTATAGAAAAATCCAAACAGCAATTTCTTTGTGTGTTTCAAGCAATAGTGAAGGACATACTGGGAGTGCAGTGTGTACAAATACAAAGGTCACTACTCTGAGTGAGAGGTCTCTCTTCTGCTGGAGATTGACAGCCATGGTGGAACAATCTAAAACAGAACAGTATTTGCAAGGCTGAAAAACAAGAATTTATTTGAATTTTAAAGTACTAGTGTATCAAGAAAGAGATAAGTTCAGTTCTTAGTGCAAGACAAATCTGTATGCAAAACAGTCAGGAAGTTTCTTGTCAAGGCAAGTAGTAAAAAAACCCATTCCATTGCATTCTTACAATGATGAAAAGATGTATTGTGAGTACCACATCTGTTAGAATATGTTTAGTGAATATGACGGAGTGATTCTTTCTACTTGTCACACCACTTATCTTGCCATCTGTGTATATAAATTATAAATAGACTTTAACACTGAGGTTTTCCTTCTAAGTCTTCTTACGTTCTTCACTGCAGTAGTCACCAACTTCCTTTTATCAAAACTGAACTATTTTTGTTTCTTGAAAGGTGTTAAAGTGATCTCTGCTAAGATATAGTACAAAATCATTTAGGTAAATGATTTTCTGTTGTGTTTTTATTTATGACAGATCATGTATCTAAACATGCATTTAGAAAAAACAACAGTAAAAAAAATATTTTCTGTATTACTGAGAGTCCACCAAAATTCACTTTTAGATTAACATCATTATGTCATTAGATTATTTTACCTTATGACTATGGCTGATAGTTATTCTTCAATAAAAAAATAAACAATTTCATTTGTAACAAGGGAAGTTCAGTTCTTCTTTAAGAATACCTAAACATTAAAAAAGCAAACAAAAAAAACACCTTGTAGCTCTTGAAGTGCAATATTTCTTTTTTTTTTTTTTTTTCACTAGTTTATATCCTTTAGGCGTTGTTTCACAAAGGTCCTGGAGAGGAATTGATATGACCTGAATTTGTCATCCCCACTAAAGGCGACTATATAGCCACTGGTCACATTTAGCTTCTTTTTTTTTTTTTTTTTACAGTTAAAGAGCAATAGCATTCTTGGGGTGGGTTATCTACATCTTGCCACACTGCTATAAAGAACATAAAGGCTCAATTCAATTGTCTAACTTTATGCTTTCTAATATAAATTACAGCCTCTAGAGCATCTGTCCAAGAGTAGCAGAGAGGAATCAGAAACACACTCTTGAATAGGCAGAAGGGAAACTAGAAGAACTAGCCAAGTGTCTTAAATGGTGCTAGAAACCTAGATTTAAGCAGCAAATGACGCTCAGGAACATAAGCTCACATGTAGGTATCTACATATGCTTACACTTAGTCAAAAGAATCATATCCCTTTACTGACACAGTTGTCCTTCATAAAGATGCTTCTCACCATGAAATGGATTTGGTTTGGTTTTTTGCCTTTGATTTGTCAATTTTCTTCAGTCTGATTTCTAGTCTATAGATCCCTTAAGTTTACACCATATGGTAGATGGTTGAAAAGGGTGAGGAGTGAGTTTTAGAACTGCTTTTATAGTCAACCTATTCTTGACTAGTCCTTGACAGGATGTCTGACATATTCACACCAACATATATAGCTCACTCCCTCACAAAAATGGAAAAGGCTGTCCTCAGAGGACAATCTTCAAGCAGGCTTAAATAATGCTTGGCAGAGTTCTCCATCAGTCTGATTCAGGAAACAGTGGTTATTCCCGTGTCGTGCCCATACAAAATAAAAGAGATCTTATGTTTCTGAGTGCATATGTGTGCTACCATATGGCTCAGTTCATTGACAGTATATGTAATAAAATAGGATTTTTGTGGGGACAATTGATTCAATTGTCAAAAACAAAAAAAAAAAAAAAAAAAAAAAAAAACAAAAAAACAAAAAAAAAAAACAAAAAAAAATCCAATTTTTTTGATCTCTGGGAGCACCTAACATCAACACTATTATCACTATTTCTCCCACATTTATTGATCTGGGCTTGTCATGGTAATTCTTTTATATTAAATAAATATGCACTAGTCTTCATTGTTTCGTAGTGTTGTTATTTATCTATTAACTTCTTTATTCTTTTTTTTTAAATTTCTCTTCAAATACAGAAAAAAACTTGCACTTTTGTGTTTTTGCTGTTCCTGCATACCTTTCTTATTTGAGAAAAAATGTGAGTACTATGTGTATATACTTTAGAGTGCCAAAAAGAATTTGAAGAGTGGAAGGAAGAATAAGACTTATTTTTGGTAGTTATTACTTAGATGTTTTTAGTAAAGACAGGTGTGAATACAGAAGACATCAAAGCCTGTCAGAAAATGCAATTATTTTCAAGTCTGAATGTTTGCTTATTCTTCCTGATACTCCAAATGTGCTGCTTGCAATTTATTTCAAAGGATGAATGCTTCACAACAAAAACATGACAGAAGAAGGTTAGAAATGGAAGGTGCTAAGAGCTGGCATATCTAGTTAGTAAAAGCAAAATTATAAATCTAGTTAGGAATCTGCACATTTGGAATGCTAAGGGTATAGAAAGCTACCCTTGAAGCTCTTCCACTCACATCTTCTGAGGATGACTAAGCACTGCAGAGGTGGCTGTATAATAGCAGTAGGAGTAGAAGGATTTTGAATGCTAAAGCAAATACTGTTTAAAGTGACAGATTGGAAACTAAGATGTTTCTCTTTTGTCTATAGGTAAGCATTTCTATGGAAAAGTTTGCACTTATCATTCATGATGAACTCTGTTGAGTGTGCTGCTTTTGAAGCAAATCCAAAACATAGTACTGTACCAGCCAATATGAAGAAAACTAACTGTATCCCAATCAAAACCAAATATGAAATACATAACAAGCACTGTAGAGACCCTTACAACTGCATGATTATAGTGGATTCAAGTTTCCCATGACTTTTTATTTTGCTAATAGTAGCTAAAACATGGATAATTGCCTTAGAGTAGTATTCTTGTTAAGAGATAGATGAGAAATAGTCATGGATCCTCCTATTCTCACCCCATCATAAGATAAAGGAATAGTAAGAATTTCATAGGAATTTTTTATGACCAACCCTAACACACTGAGGCTAAAGAGGAAACTCCATGCTACATTTTCTTCCATAATGAGTGTAAGGACTAATTAGGTCTCTTGGATTAGAAATTTCGGGTTACAACATATAAGGAAACCAAACATCCCTTTTTTCACTCTGGTTTCAAAGTTCTCTTCTTTCATCTGAAGCTTGTTAATTTTTCTGATTTGGCATTTTGTTTGATCTGTTTCATGCCACAGATATGTGACCAAAATTCCTCAGTAAGAGAAATTTAGAGTGGACTTTATACTGACAAGAAGCAGCACAAATATAGAATAACAAGGGTTTTTTTTCCTTTCTTTTAAAGTGCTTTTAAAAATATATTAACATATGATCTATTATGATTAAGAGAAAAATATTGAATTAAATAGTTCATTTAAATGAGAATTGACCACCTCCTAGTTCTTTGTGTTTTAATTGTTACCTTGAATGTCATACTGCAGGAGTCTTTGAAAATAAATCTTAGGAGGCCTATCCAGGAAAAAAAAAAAGTGCCATAATATATCAGAACAAAATTTTCAGCTCAGTCAGTGGATCTTGCTGATACAAACCCTCAGGTAACCAGACTCAGTTAATAAATACTTCAGTATATTTAGCCACCTTTTATTTTTACCTGGAGCATTAAAATCTTCCACTGAATTGCAGCTATAAAAGCCTTAATTTCATAGTTCTAAAGAAAAAAGAATATAGATGTTCACTGTGCATACAAAGTAAAAAATCTTTATCTATTCCATCTATAACTCACATTATTTGGTTAAGATTCAAGTTCATCAGTAAGTCTTGGATCTATACTTAAACATCCACAAGACTGTATTTTAAGTATATGTAGCATCAGACTACCTGATTTGTGCCCTTCCTGTATTTTCTTCTTAAAAATTGTTGTGAACTGAAGTACACACAGGCTAACTAAAAAAAAAAAAATAAAAAAAAAAAAAAAAAAAAAAAAAAAAAAAAAAAAAGAAAAAGACAAAAAAGGTATAAGCACTGACAGCTTCCATGTATATTTTCAGTCATTTGCTGTTATTGTTGTCCCTTTCCTTCTTTGCCACAGATGAAAAAGAACTTCTCAGCAAGATATCTACAACACAGTTAACCCTAGAGACATTTCTGAGCAACCTTTCTTACGGGGGGGTATGAGATCTTTTGCATTTGTTTGGAAATGAATCACCAAGAGAAGCACCAGCTATGCTAAAAGTCACATCCAAAACCAAAATGAGAATGTAGACTGAGAGGATAAGACTTTTATTCCCAGTTTGTTGGAGATTGTGAATGTGATAATGCACGAGGCAGGCAGAGTGTATTCAAGACCGATTTGATGTGTATGTCTTCGGCAGGAAGGTGGATAGAGGGGGAAACCAAGGTTCTACATTAGGCTGTGCAGGGAGAACAGTGATTTCTTTGGGAGGGGAATGCCATCTTGCAGACATCAGGGGTTGCCCTGGACAGTGGTGTATAGTTTACTTCTCCCTTGGCTCTTCTCCCACAGTATCTTTATCTCAGTGTCACTCCATATTTCTTTTTTCCTCCTCCTGCCTCCTCTCATTACACTTGTGCTTTCAATGTCATACCTCCTTTCACTTTTTTCACCACTGAGCCCATAGCTTCCATAGCATTTAACCATTTCCTACTAATACATATTACTGACGTGTTTGTTCTTAAGCTCTGCCTTAGACTAATGTCTGACCTTTCCATTTGGATCATCAGCTCTATCCAATGAATGTGTTTAATTGTAACAAAACCCATATATGGTTCATTTGGATTAAACAAATTTACTTTGAATTCACGTTAGAAAGATTTGCTCACATGCTTTCTCCACCTCCTAGAAAATTAATCAGCAATATGTACAGTTTCAGATTAGCTTTTTTTTTTTTCTTTTTTTTTTTTTTTTCTTTTTTTCTTTTTTTTTTTCTTTTTTTCTTTTTTTTTTTTTTCTTTTTTTCAAATATTTTTTATTTGCTGCCTGCCTAATTAGGTCACTTTAGGGAGGGAATTTTTGTACTGTTTGCTACCATTGTACCACAGAGATAATACAGACAAAAGAACAATCATCTGAACAATGTGACTGATAATGTAGTCTTGTATTCATTTTCTCCTCTGGAAATTATATCTTCTTTCTTATTTTGTAAAGTGGGTTGTTTCACTGAGATGGTTTACAATATGACTCCAACAGTTACACCATCAGCAAATGTCAGCGCATTTGCAGAAACACAGAGCCAGAAAGCAGGCATAATCAGAATGAGAAAAAGTTCAGTTCACCCTCAATTAGATATCTCTGCTTGGATGGATGACAATCCCTCTGCACATTGTTTGTTACATTGCCTAGAACTCAATTCACTTGTGAGAACACAACATTTTTAGTGGAGATGATTGACCTAACCTCTAGTGAGTCTAGTAGCTTGGAGCAAAGCAAGAAGAGGTTTCATCTGATATTTTCAAGCCCTGTGTTGATGTTTTGTATGACACAGGGTGTTTTAAATCATTCTGCACATGTAAGTTTTGTCAATTGGGTTAAGCATTGAAGTTTATGTAAAAAAATTACATTGCAGATACATTTAGATTTTAGTATCATTGAAGATGTTGAAAGGGCTAGACCATACTGTAAAACACTAACCTTGCTGTATCTGTGGATCTAGGTTCTGATTTTTTTTAAATTTTATTTTTGTAGTATACTTACCAAAAGATGAATGACTTATTCAGAAAACTGATAGATCACCTAACTTTATAATTGTGGAGATTTTTTTTTTTTTTTTCTCAGAAGCCTGGTTGACAGTCAACTCTCTATTACCTCTGAATCTGGAACCTAAAACTGGAAGATCACAGCCATGCATTTTGGTATTGGCTAAGAAATTTTTTCACATTAGATGGGAATATTAGAAAAAACAGTCAAAACATATTCAAAATATTCAGAGAAGTAAACCTACAATTACATTCATATATAAACAGATTTTAATGCACTAAGTAGTAGCCACTTGCATACTTTTGTGTTTCTAAGACCATGTTTACTTTAATTTCATTTTATTTTTTTATCCAGATCCAACACTTCATATTATATTATGTTAACTATAGTCTTGATTTTTTGTTGTTAATTGATGTATTTTAACTTCATATAATTCAGCAAAATAGTAACAACAGTAGTAACAAAATTAAGTAAACAAAAAATTTCGAATGGACACCAAATTATTTACTAATAGGATAGGAGGACACAAAAAAGGAGTACTTTTACTTTTAGACTTATAGCCTTAAGACTTTAGTTGAAGTGATTAAACTGTTTTGAAAAGGTTAATGCTTTGTGTTGTTCTATCCTTAAGGAAAGAAAGATACATTTAAGATATGATGTCTACTAAAAGCTACCAGAGTTTTTCTCAGAAATGTCAGACATTTATCAAAAATCCTTGAGTTAACAATCTCATTATAATTAGAAAAGGTTCAGAACCTGAACCTAAATGTTTCCTTATTTTCATGAAAGTGACATTACTATCAGTGTCGTGAAAAACTGCCATAAGTATTGCTGCATTTCAGTTGCCATCCTGAAGCAGTTATACACAGAATAGAAAAGGGGAGTTTTAAAAATGTTGACAGTTCAGACAGCTTCTTTATGCTGCAGGGGGTTTTATTCCTTTCAAAACTGAGAATTTGAAAGTAAAATTATTACTTCTTGGTTTTTTCCTATTTTTTTCCCAGCAAGACTATTTTTCTTAGTCCTGTTGTAATCAAGGTAAGTCTCATAGTGATGAAAGTTATCATGATTGTAAATGACCTATATGCTTCAAACATTGTCAAGATTGTTCAGTTAGCATGCTTTTGTTAAAGTGAAAGTAAGTAAAGTTCCTGGAGCACTGAAATGCCTTGGACACAGAATGTTAATTGGTTGGAATGGACCAAAGATCAGCTTGTCCCAAGCCCTCATGCCAAGGGCAGAGACAGCTCCCACTGGACCAGGTTTGAACACCACCTGGCTTGGGGCATCCACAACCTCCTGGGCAACCTCTTCCAGCGTCTCACCACCCTCAGTATAAAGAATTTCTTCCTAATAGCTAATCTAAATTTTCCCTCTTTCAATTTGTTCCCATTACTCCTTGTCCTACCACTACAGCTCCTGATGAAGAGTCCCTCTCTGGCTTCCCTGCAGGCTCCTTTCAGATACTGGAAGGTTGCCATGAGGTCTCCACACAACCTTCTCCAGGATGGACAGTCCTAACTGTCTCAGCCTGTCTTCATAGGAGAGGTACTCCAGTCCTCTTATCAATTTTATGTCTATCCTCTGGACCTGCTCCAAAAGTTCAATGTCCTTGTTATGGTGGGAACACCAGAGACAGTATTTCAGGTAGGATCTCACAAGGGTCAAGTAGATGGGGAGGATCTTACATCATGTGTAAGAACAAAGCACACAAATACAACCACATCTCTCAGACTCGGTCATTTGGTGATCTTCATTGTTTAGGGAAATATTTTGATTTGCACTAAGTTGTTCATAAAAATGCACTTAACATTTGCTCTACAAATATTCCCTTTCATCCAAAAAACATGTTGGATTTATTGCAAAACCCAGGGACTGTTGGCAATATTAGACACTTGTTACACACACCATTCTTCTAGAAAACTTCTTCCAGCCTCAAAATCTTGCAACCAAAAGAGCAGTGCAATCTAATGTCAGGAAAAAGGAAGTACCACTCTCACCATTTACAGGTGGTAAGATATAGTAAATTAATTAAATTTTCTCTTGAAGCCATATTTGTTCACTTACACATTAGTATAAATACCTGACTCAATGAAAGGTTATCCCCAAATCACTTTTCAGTTTCCTGACTGCAGAGTAAGCCTCTAGATGTCTTTTTTTCAGACACATTTGCATCATGTCTTACATGGAACTGAGTTCTCTTACTAAAGTACTGAGATTTTTCCATACAGTTAAAAGCATTATTTGGCATAAAAAACCCATTATTTCTTGAAATAATGATTATGGCAACTCTGAAAATATATGTAAGATATTCATTTCTCATAGATATGACTGAACCACATTTTATTTATGTTTTATTTCAAACTTATTTAAGAAATAAACACATTTGGATTGATTTAGAATGTTTTTAGGATGAAAAGTTTTTAGTTAAAAATTCCTTTACAAAAATCAATAAAAAAACCCCTTTTTTTGTTCAGCTGTAGTTCTTGTTATTTCATGCCATGAAGTTGGGATTTAGTAATAGTCTTTCATCCTTACCATTCCATAATACTGTATGTGAGGGGATATGCTAAACAAATGATAATGGCTTTGTTATGCATATAGGAAATACCATAGATTTGAAATATTTCCCCAGAGAATTAAAGCCATCTATTTTTACTTTGACTACTTCCTTATTTTCTTGATTATCTTCTCTTTTAACAAGTTCTTTATTGCACGTGTTTAATTTTCTTGTCTCATCTCAGGTACTTAATTTTTTTTTTAATAAATTTCTAAGTTACAATTGTGTTTTGGTAATGTTAAATTATTTTCTACAAATAATCACTTTGGCTTTTTGATTTTCTTCTGTTTCTGTTTTTTTTTGTTTTGTTTTGTTTTTTTGTTTGTTTGTTTGTTTGTTTGTTTGTTTTTTTGTTTTTTTCCCCACTGTTAATTGTGAAAAAAACAACAACAAAAAATATTTACAATGAACCATTTCTAGAAATTCTGTTGAATTTATATTTGAAAAATATTAGCTTAAATCATTCTACTATTATTTTCAAAATCAGAGATCTGCTTCATGTTTAGTATCTTGTCGTGTAATATTAAAGCATCAAGTAAGGAAGAGCACCAGGTCCCCATGATTTAACTTGAACAGCTAATTCTACGATGCTTTATCCTGAGTTAATTCACTAGGCCTATGCGTCTAACAAATTTCAAATCATAACCCATATCAAAGGAGGACAAAAAAAATGTTTGCCACAAACATAGAGGGGATTAAAATTTAGGGAACAGCAATGTGTTTATGTACTGAATTGAATACACATTAAACTGAAAATTGCATAAAACTTGTAGTGGGCAGGAATGGAGCATGTCATGTAGACAGAATTTCAATTTATCATTACAGTAATTGCAATTTTAGCAATCTCACTAAATTATAGCAAATAATATAGATACAAGTATTCCAGTCCTATAAACTGAAAATTGCATAAAACTTGTAGTGGGCAGGAATGGAGCATGTCATGTAGACAGAATTTCAATTTATCATTACAGTAATTGCAATTTTAGCAATCTCACTAAATTATAGCAAATAATATAGATACAAGTATTCCAGTCCTATAAACTGAAAATTGCATAAAACTTGTAGTGGGCAGGAATGGAGCATGTCATGTAGACAGAATTTCAATTTATCATTACAGTAATTGCAATTTTAGCAATCTCACTAAATTATAGCAAATAATATAGATACAAGTATTCCAGTCCTATAAAACAAAGATCTGTGTTTCCCCCCCGCCAGGGTCTTTCAGGCCTTTGATCCAGGCTTTGGCAATTTCACAAGTATTTGTATCCTCCTCTTCCTTCCTCCATGAATGACAGCAAAAGACTCATAGTCCTGCCTTAATGTGGTTAATTCAAAGTTCCTTGGAGGAATGTTAAATGGAAAAATTATTCAGAAAAATTTTATGGAGTGACTCCTTAAAGTGCCACAGACAACCTTTATGGTGGTCTATGAATAATGAAATTGATTTAAAAGAGCCTTGTGATTCCATGTGTGGTCTGGTTGATTAGAGTTAGGACTTGATAACCTGTAGTGAACAGCAGGACAGAGCTACAATAAGGTATAAAATAATACTGTTAAAATTTCTAGAAAAGGGGAAATGGAGTCATTAAGAGGATTTGTAGGATGAAAGGGAAAGTGTGGATAAATGTCCCTGTAGATAGCCACAAAAATACTTTGAAGAGACCAACGGAGACAGCATTTATACCAGCTTGATCAAAAACTATATTCTGATACTAGAAAGATACAGAATACAACTATGAAATCAAGTCTAGTGGAAGTATGAAGTCAGAAGGATTACATCTAGGACATAATATAGTGCTAAAGAAAGACCTGAAAATATGAAACTCTCTACAGTACATCTGAATGCAACATCGAAAGGTACCTAACACTTTATAGGCTTTACTAGAAATACTTTTTATACAAAGTTTTCCAAAACTTTATCACTGAAAAAGTTCAAACGCTATTTGAGCTTCATCATTATTAAATCAAACCTGAACATTTATTCCTTCATATTTTCATCGGAAGTGTCAACGCTCTCTGCTATCTCCACTGGAACAAGAACCCCCAAAGTAAGACACTATTTTTTTATGCCTCTCTGCCTCTCATTCTGCTTGCTACTACATCTTTTTTGATATTTTTCTTAAGGGGAAAACCTCAGAAAAAGATAACATGTCAAAGACCACAGGTTTCACTAACATCATAGCAGAGGCTTGGGATGGTGGCTGAGAAGTAAACTCTTTTCTACAGATTAATGTTGGGTTTTTATTATACTTTTATGTGCTGCCTCTAGCTAGGTCAGGGTCTAGAAATATTGAGGTAGGCAAATGTGGAAGAAGTGGAGGAACATAAAATTGCTTTTTGGTTTGCAAATACATATACATAGACAGAGAGGTATCTATATCTCTCAAAGCTATACTGCCTTTAAAATCTCTGGATAAAAACATGTTTGGTTTTCTCTGGGTGGATAATTCTTCTAGTAATTTACAACTGATGATAAAGGTATAAGAGAAGCCGTGCACATACACTCTAATGACAACTAATAAATATGATAGAGAACTATCAGAAGAACTCTTTACCACCTTTGACATCTACTACTAAACAGCTTTAAGATATTTCCTACTGATAATTCTTTTTAAATTCTGCATCTCCACACAAGAATCACTGTATATCACCTTTGGAGAATCTTTAATCAAATAATCATCTACACACATGAACAAAGGAACCAAGTGTGCTGAACAGCTGGGTCTGGCTGGGATGGAGCTCATTTTGCCTAAGCAGCCCTCACAGTGCTGTGCTTTGCATCAGTAACACCCCAGAGCTTTGGCTACTGCTGAGCAGGGCTGACATGGCATCAGTGCTCTCTCTCCAATATTCCTCCCCTACAAGGGGCTGGGGTGAGCAAGATCCTGGGAGGAAAACAATCGGGCCAGCTGACCCAAATTAACCAAAGGGATTTTTCCATATGACATGAGCTCATATATAAAAGGGAAGGGATGGGTCTTCTGAGATTTGGGATCAATTTTTTTTTTTTTTTCAATTGATACATGATAAAATATTTTGGACATAAGTAGCAGCAGAGGTAACCAAATAATCTGCTACTATTTTCCTACCTACATTCATATCACATTGTAACCTCTCTCAAAAGAGAATGTTTATTTTCTTATGACTGCCAAGGATATGGAAGTTTCACAAAGTGTAAGGATTCCTCTTAGTAATCATATTATTAACAGATTATTTGAAAACAACTTGGTGTACATATAAAAAACCTTAAAAATGTCATTAGACTATATTTTTGTTAGAAAACTGTCAGAAATACTGAGTTTACTCCTAATTTATTAAGTTCTCTCCCTCTGTCAGGAAAGAAATAACATACCAAAACCAGAAAACAAATAAATTTGGAAGTCTGATCCACAGACAATCCAGAAATACAGACAGGTATCTAGGTCCAAATAAAGATACCATCATAACCTCAATCAATCTTCTACAGCATTCTCTGCTGCTTGAAAACAAAGGGCTTTTACATCTCTTTCAAGGAGAGAGGTAGTGCTTTTAATACTATAATTGATTATTTGATAGAAACAGCTATATATCCCTAGACTCATATGTAAATGCATCCTTTGTGTTTCTCCCTACTTTGTCTAGATACTTTGAAATTTACCTCTCTATGTCTCCAATTTATTTGGATATAACAGCTGTACATGGTGTATTTCTGATAGTTAGGTCCTGACTCTGAACAAGGCATCTGAACAACAACATTCCGAGTGACATCTCCATTGGGAAAATATGGATAGGGGTTATCTATACTGCAAAAATATATTTTAGGAAACAAAACCAACCAACCAACCAATCAAAAAACACACACCAAAACAAACAAACAAACAAACAAAAACAAACAAACAAACCACAAAAAAACACAAAACAAACAAACAAAAAACACAAAAAAACAACAAACAAACAAACCAAAAAAAAACCCACAAAAAACAAACCAAACCCTGTTATTGCTTTATGTGTTGTATAGAAGGAAAGATAGGATGTTACTTTCCAGCATATAAAGTATAAATATATAGGGAACATAGTCTGAGATTCATTTAAAAGCGTTAACTTTTTGTCTGGTTTTCTGTTTCATTGCCTCAATATATGTCTGTGCATACACATTTATATTTAAACATATGATTGAACAAGAAAAAAAAAAAAACACATATCTCTCTAGCAGATTAATTCTTCTCTGAGAAAAAGCTATATAAACTGTCTGTCCTACTGATCAAAACTAATATAATTTATCCCTCTCCTTTGTATATCTTTTAACACATTATTTTTAATAGTAACTATTTCTGTTATTATCATCTTTTCATTTTTCTTTATTTTTCTTATGCATAGATCTGTAGCTTAGAGAAACAAAAAAAAAAAATGTAAAAAGGATTAAGTAAAATAGATAAATGATCTCTTTATTCTTTTTAAGTTTTGAATATAGTAGAAGAGAAAATTTCTCTGTGAGTGTGTTTCTTCTGTTCCAAACATTCTTGGATTTTTTTTTTCAAAGCTAGTATGTTAACATTGTTGCCAGGAAGGAAAAAAAAAAAAAAAGAATTGCAAGCACAAGCTGCTGTTCTGAAAACATCGCTCTTGTAATTTCAGGCTTGTGTTTAGTGTGCCCATGAGTGCCATTCCAGCACCATTGGCTTCTCTTCTGTTCTTGCAATTTCTGTTGATTGTGTGTGCATGGCCTTTTCCATCTGCTGACAGTAGATCAAAGAAATAAGCAACACTGGTAAATATTTTTCTTCACATAAATACCACTAAACTTTGAGTTTGACATGCACACACACACACACACATGAAAAAAAAAAATTCATTTACTGATATTAACATGCTAGCAAATCAGCAATACTAATTTGTATAATATATGGAGAAAAAGTTTTAGGGAAATTAAATTATTTGGATGATATGATACTACTACATGTAGTTTTCTTAACAATTTGCTGCATCCAAATTGAAAAGTAAATTATACAATCTCAGATCAAGGCTGGGGAGGGGAGAAGCAGAAGAGAAATCCTATTCTAGCTCGTAATGTCAGTCAAGACTTACTGGATAACCTACACTTAGTTCCAATGTGCTTTTTACACACACACACCTGCACACATGCACACAGGCACACACACACACACATTAATTGAGGCAGATGTACATGATATATCCATAGTTACTGCAACTACCTTTTTCACTACATAAGCAGAAATTTAAACCAAATATTCATGTACAGAAAAATATCTATATTGTTTCCTAATATCTGTAATAGTTTCCCCAAAGCAATATTAAAACAAGCTTATTCAGTGGTTGCAGGATTTGTGCCTTCAGATTTTTCAGGTCCCTACCTTTTTCATCCTACTACCACCAAATCTGGTTCTAGCTTCTCACTTTTCATCTGCCTGAAAACTGTAATTGACACCTATAGCCCTGAGGCCTCTGGTATCATCATGCACCTGGACTTTTAAGGCTTCTGATATCATCTTCTATGCTATATTTTTTACTTTAGAGTCATAGACAAATCATTCTATATAAAAAAAAAACAGTGTTATGTCTGTCTGTATGTTTATTTTCCAAAATTACTGTATCCATAAGCACTACATTACCTAGTTGTATTGCACTGAAACCTAAAAGCATTTATCATGCTACAATTTGAAAAAATATTTGTTCTTAAATTACAAATACTATTTCTTTCCACCCCCCTGTGATCTCTGTATTTATCTTTTTTTCCCTTCTGTTTCTTTGGGGTTTATTTCAACATAAACTAACAGTTTACCTTAATCTACTTCATACTTTTCCTG
>WEIU01018717.1:2298-19089 GCA_013389925.1 Aegithalos caudatus | reverse complement strand
TTTTTTTTTTTTTTTAATAAAATAAAAGGAAATAAAAATAGAAGGATAGAAAAGAGACATTAAAGAGACATTAAAAAGACAATAGGACCATGATAGGATGGTCTTACCATCTACATTTACTTTACAGTACATCAAGTCTTTATCTATTCATCCTAGAACCACCAAAGATTGTTTTCTTATTATGCTTATTATGCAGCTTGTAGGATTGTTCAACTAGGTCAGGGGTATTGCTGAGGTTAAGTCAGCCTACTCCCTGTGTACTACTGCTTTCATATAGAAAAAGAAAAAAAAGACATTTCATTGTCATAGGAGACTTTCTTCTGAGAGGAACAAAAATCCCAGTATGCACACTGGATCACTTGTTAAAGAAAGTCTGCTGTCCTCCAAAGCCTTTGTTAAAGACATTAGAGGACATGTTCTACTCTGGTACAGCCCTCAGATTATTAACTATTAATACTTTTTCAAGCAGGCAGTGATGAAATTGCAGTAAGAAGTCTTAGTGCAATCAAAAAGGGCATTCAGCACCTTGAGACTAACTGGTTAAGGCATAGGAGCACATGTAAAATTCACCTTTATTGCTCCAGTTGCAGCAAATGATGAAGGAAGAAACAGGAAGCGGATCAAGAGAGTAACAGATCAGTATCTGAATCTGAGAATGATCAGACTGGTCCCTGGCAAAATTTTGTGGATTTTGATCATCATATGTGCTCCCATATTTCTAGTGAGATTGTTTTTATCCCCTCTCCTATTCAAATCTAGTTTTAAACTCCTTTAATAAAGGTGTGTTAATTCCTGAGTGAAGATCCTTTTCTCACAAGACAGGTGCACCCCATTTGTCAGCAGCAGGTCTGATGATCAAAAATATTCAAAGGTGGTGTGCCTGCAGACACTAGCAGATTTAAGTTGTCCCTGTACTAATTTGTGCAGCAGGGGTGGGTTTTGAAGTGTTAGAAACCATGGAAGCGCCTGAGAACAGTCACATAGGAATTAGGTTTTCTTCCCCTAAAAAGGTGACAAGATTGATAGCCCAGCTAAAATGCATCTACACCAATGGAAAACATTGTGAAGCCCCAAAATTACAGCCCAAGCAATCATGGAAAAATGGCGGGACAACTTCTGCTTCTGGAATGCTGAAACAAGTGGCTATTCAGGATCATCAGAGAAAGAGAGCCATCTTTAGGAAGTGGAGGGGTTAAGAGAGTATTTTGACTATCATTTAGAGCTTGACAATAGTGATGGAAGAGTAAAACAAGCTTTCTTAAAATTTGCTTTGTCCTTTTCTACATGCATTTATTGACTCCAAACTATGAAAACTACAAATAGTACTCCAGCCTAATGACTCTCACACTTCAATAAATGTACGAGACTTGGAAAGGCATCTAAACGAAACAATATAAAGACAATGCTGCTATTAAAAAGATTTTATATATTATTGCTATTCAGCACACTTCTTTCTAACCTGTGACACTGTTTTAATCTATCTGAAATTATATAGACATAAAAACACCTAAGATACTACTGTAAAAAAATCCAGTCCACTGAGAGCAAGTCGTGAAATGGCCTGTTTTAACTACAGTTGCTATTACATTATATTAATGTGTTTTTCCATTTTGATCTTTTAATGCACTTTCAACAAATTAATGTTATTATGCTTCTCTTTTAGTAACAGAATTAGAACTGTATATATTAAACTATTTATTTGTCAATTTGTACTCAGATTTCTATGAGGACCATAGAAACTGTCCAGTATCTTTTGCTTCACTTATCCCACACGTCTAAGGAAACAACACAATTAATTCAGGTGAATACATATTATAAGTTAGCTCATCAAATCAAGAAGTTTGACTTACAAATTTTTTTTTCGTGTAGACAATGGTTAAACTAATTACTGAGTTAATAACTTAAGAGTGCAATTATTAAATGCTTTCATCAACACTTTTTATGTTTGTCTCTGTTTAGACCCTATTAAGTTTTAACAGTTCTTAATTATTAAATTATTTTTCTTGCCATGATTATTTTATAAATCACAGCTTCGGTTCCCATGGACATGACATGTCAATTTTTTTCTCCATGTTTTTTCTTATAGATCATTTTACAAAGTTATTAATTTTGCATTCTTTACTTCATTCTCTTAAATTAAAAAAAAATCAAAATATGTTTCTATTGACATTGAAAGATTTTTCTAGCTGCATTTCTAATTGTCTTTGGATCATTTATTTATTTCTTATTTAACCTGTCTTGGAACTCCTTTTACACTTGAGGATTGCTCATGCAGAGAGAATAATAAATAACTGTACTCCTTTGTAGCAGGGATTTAAATTGCATGTAAGTGGAATATGTGTTCTAAAAATAGTCTTCTTATGGTTGTTTGATTACACTTTGGAATACTTTTGAAGTATCCTTAAGTTCTATTTTTTCTATTATCCTTAAATTCTATTGTTTCTTATCATAAAGCAACCTCAGTAAGAGCATAAAGTTACATGAAGTTTGAATAGGAGAAACAAATTTTAAATACTGTCTTTAAGGCAAAATTTAGAACTGGAATCACTGATCCACAGTGTATGACCTGAAGGAGAAAAAAAATCATTTATACAGAGGATATTTGAATTTAAGAAGAAGTGAAGCTGAAGACTCTTTTCAAAGATTAGGTTAGATTAGATTAGACTAGATTAGATTAGTAGTAAATTTTACTCTTCTGGAAATGGGAGAAAAAAGGGTGAAATATATTTCTTCAGAAAAAGTAATAAAATATTTTTTCTCCTCCTCTGACAGCTGTGGTTCATGTAAATAGTGTCAATGTCACTGGACAGTTTATTGTGATGCCTAATTCTAGTCACATGAACTGTAGTCATGGATATCATGTATCATGAATATCAATGAAAATTAGAAAATCTTCCTTGGTTTGTGGCAAGGTTTTTGCAGTGGGGGCTACAGGACGGTCTCTGTGAGAAGCTGCCCCCATATCCAACAAAGCCAAGCCGAACTCACTGTTGGCCAAGGCTGAGGCCATGAGGAATGGTGACAGCACCTCTGGGATAAATGAGTTAAGAAGGGAAAAGAAATGGCTGTGAAACAGCAGCCAGGAGAGACGAGTGAAAATACGCGAGAGCAGCTGCCCTGCACGGCCTGCCCACCGCGGCCTGTGGAGAGGGAGGTGGCGGGGGCGTTGCCGCGGGTCCGGAGCTCAGATTCCCCTGCAGCCTGCGGTGCAGCCTATGGAGAGGCAGCTGTGCCGCTGCAGCACATGGAGGACCACGGGGGAGCAGGGATCCACCTACCGCCTGTGGAGCACCCCACGCCAGAGCAGCTGGAAGTGTCTGAAGGAAGCTGACCCTGTGGGAAGTCCCCATGTGTGGTGATCTGACCAGAGTCCCCAAGGGCTCCAGCCCCCGTTCCCTGTCCCCCCGTGCTGCCGTGGGCAGGAGGCAAGAAGGTCATTAACCTGAGAGAAAGGGGAAAGGGGAGAAAGGTGTTTTAAAATTTTGCTTTTATTTCTTATTCTTACTCTGATTTAACTGGCAATAAAACAAATTAATTTTTTCTTAAAGTTGAATCTGTTTTGTTCCTGTCAATAACTAGTGAATGACCCCTCCCTGTCCTTATACCCTTTTTGTTATGTCACTTCTGCCCAGTTGAGGAGGATAGTGATAGAGCAGTGGGCACTTGGCAGTGGATGCCACAGTTAACTCACCACAACTGTTAGAAGAATCAGATCTGTAAGGAAACAGACAATTACATGAATGAAAAATTAACAGAAAGTATCCCTTGGAGATTTCCAAACTAGGCACAAAACGCTGGCTTTGTTCTTTTCTCAAGCCTAGGACTATCTAGAACTCTATGTTGAAAAATAAAAGCATTCTGAAGAATTTTGGAATATATTCTGCATCTCTATTAAGCACTTCTGTGACAGTTCTAGGACTGCTCATGTAGCTGACTAGATTGTTCCTGTTAAATTTTCAGGCCTTTTCAGTAAAAGTAGCAGGTCAGATCCTATGTGAAATTGTTGGTGACAGAAATTTCTAAGACTGAATAAGGCTACTGGCTTTGAACTAAAACAATGTCACATAATGACTGGTCTTTGGTCTTCTGGTCTCCTACTGTTTGGCTGCTCATTACTCACCTAGTAAATATTGCTAATACTGAAGAATAAAGAATTACCAAACCCTAGTTATTTGGAAGGGGAAAGACTTTCAGTAATTATTTGAGGGGGGAAAAAGAGATTTGGTAAAGGTGAGAATATTTCATGGGCTCTATTTTTCACTTATAGTATTCTTAGAGACATTTACATTTTTCAAAATTTATTGTACTTAGTGAAAAGTAAATGTTGTAAAGATTACTCTATGACTTAAATAATTTCAGCAAATGGCATTTCCTTATGATAACATTGAGGGAAATCTCTTGTCATCTGTTTCCCTTTATCACTCTTTAATTCCCAGGAAACTCCTGGCATATAATCCTGAAAATGCTAGTAAATAATACAAGTTAAAAGAAGGATCTGATTCAGAATACATATGAGTTAATCAGAAGGGATGCTATCTTTTTCTTTGAAGCGGTAACTTCAGTGGATTTCAGATCTTGTTACAAGTGACTACAAGCATGCTCCTACATCTCTGCAAGAAGAAAGTTTATCCATGCAGTTCAGGTTGTATTTGAACAGCAAATATAGTGGATTTTTTTTTCATTTAACTAAAGAGAATAGTATCATCTTGGATTGCAAAACCTGGCAGATCAGTGAAAAACTGAGAACCTTGATCTCCCAAATCTTAGTTCTTTCATCTATGTATTAGGCCTTGCTGCTCTTAATGTAAGTGAAGACATTTTCTTTTTTTGAAGATAACATTTTATGAAACTGAATGTGCTATATAAGAGTGGAGAAATCAAGGACAAAAACATCAAAATACATCTGTAGTCTGTGATAAGTAGCAGAAAAGATCCTAAAATGAGATCTTTTTTAGAGTATTCTAAGAAGAAATCATTTGGCTGTGGTATTCCAGTTTGGGCTGCTACCAGACCCACTGTTAACAATGGGATTTATGCATCTAAATAATTTATTTAGGCTTCATAAGTTAAGAGTAGGTGGGACCACATCCAGTTAAAAAGAGAAGGGAAAATTGACTCAGGGATGACTTGAAGGCTGCATAGCTGTTTGGATCAGCTTGTCTGCTAAGGGTACGTAGTATCCTTTGGACATTAAGTGAAGAAAAGAAAAAGGAGGTCAGTTCAGTGCAATAGCTTTCTTTCCCAGTTCCTCTATCACAACCAGAAATATAAATTTAGTTATAAGAAAGCAAGTAGAAGTCTCAGAGTAGGCATCAACAAAGTAGTTATGTAGTGCTAATGAACTAATTATGATAAAAAGCACAAGTGCTGTTCTGCCCTGAGGGAATGATATTAGTCAAGAACTGCTGATGCTCAATGACTTTTCTAACATGTTTCTTCCCACAGATAGGTGATTTCTAAGATTGTATCTGTAAATATGTACAACCTAATAGTCTTGGAAAATTCACTATTATTCTGGGATAATCAAGTACATAGAAAAAATGACAGTGAATGTCAAATACATCTTTGTGATTGTGACACTAGAATCTAGTGATGCAAGTCACATTCAAGTATCTGTGTTAGCCTGTATAACTTCTTAAAGAGAATTAAATTTAAAAACAGTCTTTGCAGTTTTCCTTGAATAACAGAACATGAAGGATATCTATATAGCCACTACATAACAAAAAATATAATGGGTTTGTATATTATAGTTCCAAAGACCAGAATACTGAAAGTGTTCTAAAGCTGATCCTTGAGATATGTATAGATGATAGAAAGTGACACATGGAAAAGGCTGTCTGAGTCTAGCAATTTGTATGATTTGACTTTGTATAGATTCACTCATACAAACTATTTCTGTAGCTGGTAACTATGACAGTATGAGCTAGCATCTGGTCTTAGATGGAACAGATGGACAGAGAGTAAGAGACAGGTTTTTCAATCCCATTGTGGAGATGGATAACTTTAATAGAAGAATTATATGCCTTGCCCATAGTTGCTCTGGAATAATAAATACATTAGTTTACTTCTCCACATCCATTACAATGTCCTATCCATAATACATTATGTGCAAAGGTACTTTTGGAGCTAATTACCATGTGCTGTGAAGTTCATTTGCTTCTAGACAGTTTTTGCTGTGTTATATATATTGGGTTTTTTTTGTTTGTTTTTATCTTCAAATTATTGTACAGATTGGAAGTGAACTATTTTCTAAATTTCTAAATTCTCAAAATTGTGCAAAAAATTACAAATGCCACATAAATAAATAGAATAATTTCTCTCCTTCAAAAGTTAATGTAAATTGCTGTTTGAGTGAAAAGTACTTGTGAGATAGCTAAGGATCCAGAATCACAGAACTGAAATCCCTGAAGTGAAAGAGACCCATGAGGATCATTGAGTCCAGCTCCTATAAGACAACCTAAAGACAAGTCATCCCCTTCTTGAACACCAACAGGCCTGGGGCCACTTCCCTGGGTTGCTTGTTCCAGTGCTTGACCACACTCTCATAGAAGAACTTTTTTCTAATATCTAGTCTTATCTTCCCCTCATATTTCTTATATCCCCCTTCCCATTCCCTCGTGTCCTATCACCAGACATCAGAGGAAAAATGTGACTCCACTCCTCTCACTCCTCTCCCTTAGTATGTGTACCTAAGCATTTTCCTTAACATGCTCCAGGAATTTCCTGGACTTCTTTTTGTCTGCTGTATGACAGATCCAGTTAACCTTTGGGAATTTGAAGTCACCTCTAAGGACCAGAGTAACTGCTCTGGAGATTTCCATTAATCCCCTTTAGAATAATTCATTGGTGGCATCACCCTGGCTGGCTGAGCTATAGTAACCTTCCCCCCTCATCCAAAAAAAAAAAAAAAAAAAAAAAAGCTTTATTTGCTTTTCCTTTAATGCAAACACTGTACAGTCCAACCGCTCTACCTTGCCTGCCCTACCTGAACCTCCTGAAGGGTCTATAACTGTCCATTCAGATCATCCATAGAGTTTTGGGGTTTTTTTGTATTTCTTCTTGAGTGCTCCAAAGATAAAAATCCTTTATGTGTACATTAATTTTGCCACCATCCCCAGAAATTTTGTACATCCTCCCTGATCAAGAAGGCAAAATCAAAGGCTTTCACTCCATTGAGGGACCTGGAGAGAAATTCTCTAGGAGATATCCAAAGAGAAAAGTTGGGGTTTTTTTCTCATCTTGCTTTTGGAGCTCAAAAATTTTGTGTTCCATTAAGTCAGTCTATAAGGACACAGAAACCAAAGCTTGACCCAGTTACCCACTTCTGTCATCTCTCAGACTGTTTTCTATATTGTGGTAGATTAAAACAAGAGTTAGTGTAACAGAATATGCTGTGGTGAAACATCTGTGTTCTTTTTCATGAGCTTCAGAATCACTTCAGAAATTTTGTACAGTATGCAAAAATGAGATGCAGAAAAGGACAGATTAGGTCCTGCATTGCACAATCAGCTTTTTTTCAAGTATTCAAAGCTCACTGGAAATTAGCTTGTACACTGAATGCAACCACATGTTCCTTTCATGCTGCTGGAAAGCTCACCAGACAGTGACAGAAGTGCTACCCATATTTTCAGTGGTTATCAAAAAGAACTGCAGACAGGATACAGTGTGGACACATTTTATTTTTCCTAGTCTAGCTAAAAAAAAAAAAAAAATCCCCTTTGAATTTTCATGAGGGAAAAATGAACTAGCAGATATAAATTCTTTTTAAGTAAATGTGCAATGTATAGCCTTCTACTTTATCAGGAAGTTATGCTCAGAAGGGTTTCCGTAAAGAGGTTTTCAGTTGTGCTTACGATTTCCATTACAATCCTTCTTAGCAGTAAACAAAGGAGTGTTACTTTTTTACATAATTGTTAATATTATTTCCAAAACTAGTTATCAGAATTTCATAATCCACCTAGTCTTTAAGAAATAGGAAACTGAAGTGATGGAATATGGACATGTAACTCTTTATTTTCAGTGATGTTCACACAACAGTAAAATAGGCATCTTGCCTCTCAAGATCTGTTCCTTGTTATTTCCTGTATATTTAAAATCCAGCTGAAACAGACTTTTAGTAAAAGATTTGTTGTTAAAAGTATGATGTTATCAAATTCTGGACTTGCCAATGTTATACCTACAAGAGATGTATATGGATGTGCAGTTGACTTAATCATATTGGTACTTCAGCACTTCATAAGGGATTTATTTTTACATTCAGACTGGAACATGAGAGAAGAAATGTAAACAAATTTTTTTTTATACAGGAATAGTATGAATTTTACCCATTAAGTATCATTAAAAAAAAAACAAACAAACAAACCCAAAAAACCAAAAAAACCCACCAAAACTGCAACTTTCATAATTGTGGCCTGCAATTAGTTTGAATTAATTGCAGTTAGTAATAGTTTAATATTTGCTTGTATTGTTAAAATTATTTTAGTAGTAAGTCCTTTTCTCCACTATCAGAATGATGATTTTCTTCTCTATACATATTTATAGACATTGCAATACCATCAACCGTTGCTGAATCCGGTGGCCAGGCTTCACATGATCTTAACGTGTTTTCTGGATGACTAATAGCACTCAGCAAGGTGAAAAAAGGATATATTTTAGGGATAACTAGGTTTAAATGAATTGTCTTAATCCTACTTCATTACATCATGCCCAATTAAGGCAGTATTATTAATTGCAAAAAAAACCTAATAAATAAATTCACATTACAAAAGCCATTCTGATTTTTTTTTCTTTTTAATGTGTAAAGTGATGAACCATATTGCATATGGCTACTGATAAATATTTATTTTAATGTGAAAAATGAAATCCAGGTAAAATGGCTAGGTGAAATGCCTAGTCTAAAACAACAGAATGTTTCTCTAGGCCTAACAAAATTTATTCAAAGTTTGCCATTACCCTGAATCAGCCTGGCGTGGCGTGCTTATTGTTTTCTGCGCGAGCTCCCATGGGGATGCATCGGTCCAGTAGGTGCACCTGTAATCCATGGTTGGCAAATACCCACCTCAGTCAGAACTCCTGTGTTGGGGTTTCAGAGTTTTCAGTCCCAGTCCCGGGGGTCATCAGTCATCCTTGGTGATGGTCGTGAGGCAAATTCATGGGCTTTTGGGACCAACTCTTACACAGGTCCATCAGTTCACATTTGTCTGTCTTGAAGTTCACCTGCTAGGTGATTTGGTCTTACAAGATGCAGGAATTTTTATCATTAGATCATTTAAAAAATCAGATTGGTGCATATTTCTAAGATACATTTAAAGTACAGATCAAGCTTGGTTTCATGGTTATCTTTTGTTTTGAAAAATAAAGTGCCACTATCAGATGAAAAAGCAAAGGACAAGACATCCTTAGAAAAATGGAAATTCTGTCACACTAAGTATAGTATAGAAAGCCATTGTACCACTGAAGATTTATCTCTGTGCATCTGACACACAAAAAAAAATTAAACAAAATCTCCAGCAACACTTCAACAATTTACTCTTTTTCAAAATATTGCAGTTAACTTATATTTTTTTCCCCATTTAAGTTGACATTAAGTTTGTATCTTTGTTTTTCCGTGTGGGAAAAAAAATATCTCTGCCATGTAGTTTCAGATAAAACCCACACTTCATAAAGGCATTTAATCCCATTTTCACTGCATACCTAAAGGTTCAAAAGCGTGTGACTGTCCACTTCATTACAATAGCAGCTACCTAGCAGGATGTGACTCTTTAAGGTTTTTGACATATTTGAATTTGAGGAATAACGAAGATAAGTGTTAAGACAAAGAAAATATAGGTAGTATGGAAAGAACCAAGAAGGATCATCCCGATCCCTCACCCCCCTGATCATGGGAAGAGAGGTATTGGATTGTAGAAGATTCAGAGGAGGGTAACAAGCATGACCAATGCATGTAACAGTTTCTTTAAAGTACTTTATAAAGAACAAGAGAGTGAGGTGGGATTTTTCAGGCTGGGAAAAACACCCCAAACCAACCAAAGGATCCCTTCCCCCACACACAAACAGTTTAGTAAGGCTTGTTTCAGAGGTTGCAAAATCACTTGTGACATAAATTAAGCAGGACTTCTAACAAGAGTCAAGGCAGAAATGAGCCAGATTCAAAACAAGCAAAATTTCAGACAGGGGCTACATTTTCTCTGATCTCCCCAATACAGGATGTTGCCAATGCACAGACTTGACATGAGTTCAAATGGAACCTGGACTAATATTGCAAAAAAGATCTATTGAGGGCTACTAAACAGAAAAAGCAAAGGAACTCCCTGACTTGAAAGCAATTGGTGATTTGGAAAATGCATGGGGGCAGTCTCATATTTGACTGCTATATTCTTAATTCTTGGGCAGTGATGGTTCTAGTCCTTTGGAAAAATAACAAAGATCCAGTGGAATGCTGTTTGCATTTGTTCTCATATAAAGGCCAAGGACTGATTTCAAAAGATGCTGCAGGCTTCCAGCCTTGCTGGTTCAGGTGGAAATCCCTCTGTATACCTTTAAATCAGACTGGTGCTATCTTACTGTTAGAGTTTCTTCAGATGGGGTTTCTATGAATAAAAAGTGGTTACAAGGTACCTTATTGAAGTAATAAAAGTAGGGGAAAACTTTGGGAAGTTTTGCAAAAGTCAACTTTTTTTTTTTCAGATGGAAATGGGAAGCATGTGATGATACCTCTGGGCAGTAATACATCTCTGTCATCAGAAGTAAGAACAATGGAAGGAAAACAAAGATATGTATGAACCAGTCTACCCAGGGATCCACTAGCTGTTTCAAGACAGAGTATTATATTGTCTCAATTGTTCATACAAGAGTATAAATCAGGATATATTTTACCTTTTGAATTTTAAACAAGGATAAAACATGATTCTTAGAACTAAAAATGTGCTTGTGTGATTTTGGATTGACAAAAAAATTCTCTCAAGTTTAATTGATTAAAGTAATAACTCCATTATTGGGACACCAGCAAAACAAACTGCCCCCAAACAAACAAAACTAATCCAAACCCCCTTCCCCAGAAAAACTCCCCAAAACTTAAAGAAAACAAAACAACACCCAAATACCTCTAGTAATTTACATATAGCAAGTATTTGTGAAAATAAAAAAAGTTCACATTGTATTTATTTCTCTGCCTTTCCCCACACAATCATTTTTTTCCAGTATAGCAACATCTGCCAGAATTTTTAGACTGCAAATGCAAGGATTTTCACAGAAAAGCTGTTCACAGAAATGTCTTTGATCTTGTAATAGTAATCATCCTCCCCTGAGCTGAGCATTTTGCTGAATATGCTATTATTCTTCATGAATAAAGAAGAGTTTTATGGAAATACATATTTTCAGAACATCATTGGCAAGTTTTCAGAGAAAATGATATAATATCAGCAACACAGAGCACATAATCAGCTCTTATAAACAGATTTTTATTGAATTAATGAGAAGGTAGTGATGTTAAGGCAGCCAAGCTATTTCATCCTTTGTGTTCCATCTGATGGTATAAATGGTTTCTCTTTCCGGATTGAGCAGGAAATCTTATTTTGTCCTCCAAATCCATGTGAATCCAATCCAATTTTCAGAAATTTAATACTCGTATCTTAAAAAGATACATAGGTCGTTTTAGGGTCAAAATTGGTGGAATAAATTCTTAAGAAATCAATTGCATAGATGGTAACATAAAGCCAAGAGAATGTCCTTTTGAAAGTGATTTAACAGCAAAGTTATTTTTTAGATTCAGTTCTTCATGATTTTCTATCCATAAAATAAAGTCCATTGATCTGAATTTTCAAAGAAAATGTAAAGTACCATGACCAATCCAGCACAATATTTATATCTGGAAAACCAAGCAAAAGCCATACAAATCTGAACATTCATTTTACTACTGTTAAACTAGTTACTTCCAACAGAAAAGCAATATTTGAGTAATGATGGATATGATTTCTTTCTCTTTAACATTTTAATGAGAAACACACATTCCCATTAACTTTTGTAAGAGCCAGTACAGTACATAATAGGATACAAATCTTCAGAGAATTATCTAGCTTTTACTATACAAAAGCCACTTGGTCTGGGTAGCACAACCATAATTTTGCCTTGTAGCTCTGTATCTGATCAATTGTTCTATTTCAGGAAAAATTTTTAGTGACAATGAGCAGAATGATATTGACTGGGAAGACAATTAGAAAGCCAAAGCCTAATGTGACTAATGTACTATTGATTTTCTAAAGGAGCATTCAAACAATTAGTAACCTAGAGAAGAGATTTGAGGGCAGAGTCTTGGGTGTAACAAGGGTAAAAATCTAGATTCAAAGGATTATTTGTTTCTGCTCTTCAAGGGAAAGGATTGGGAAGAACTACAGATATTGGCAAAACCAAATTATGAACCTTTTAGCAACTGGCATAAAAATCAAGTACAATTTGTGTATCAGCAAATGTAGCATTTCAAAAACCTTGGACCTTACTAACTACTCATATGAAAGGAAATATTAATTAATAGCTTGAAACACATAGTTTATTTGTAGTTCTTTACTGTTACAGTAGAGGAGGATTTGATTTCAGTACCTGAAAAAGACTGAAAAAAATTACATCATAGCAGTATTCTTCTGGGTTTTGGCTTGGGTTTTTAAAATTAATTTTCCAGAATTATGGAGGCTAAAACATACTGAAAACAGAAAACAGCAAACTTCTAAATTATATTTAAAACAGAAAATTGGATAAAGAGAATATAAGGAAGCTTACATTGCTGAAAAACAAAAACTACTCTTAAAAATACTCTATATAAATAAAAGAAGGCTCAGTTTTTTAAAAAAGCCTGTATCAGCTTTAAATTAAAAGAGTTATAGTTGGAATCCTGGAAGGAAAACAAAGAAGTAGTTTTACAATGAAATCAATAGATTTATTTCTAAATATTCTGACACAAGGGTCTAGTTTTATTTTCAACATTTCCTGGGAAGCTCAGCTTTCAAAGTGCTTATGAAACAGAAAACCTTTCAAATGCCTCTTTGATTTTTTGCCAAAAACTTTCAATCTCCATGTTTTCTTGTCCCTAGATTTTGGACTTTGATGATCACTCTTAATTATATGAAAAAATATGTGTGTTCTGTTCAACCCTTTGGATAAATGACAAACCGATTACAATAGGTTAAGCAGGTCTATGATGAAATGCTTAACCCAAAATTCTCTCTGTACATAAAGCAGCGTTAGATCAACAATCAGATCACTGATCACTATCTCAAACTCCAGAGTTCTAACTTTGCCAAAGTGTCTGATTTTTCATGTGGTTCTTACGTATGTGGCCTTTTCAATACTATCACTTGACCTGACTCACATTTTTTTTCATTATACAAATTAATGGGATAATTCAGTTGTATGGAAACAGATTTAGATGCAGTTGAGGCATATCACCAATGAAATTCTACATGTCCTCATGTCCTTTTTTGTTTGTTTGTTTTTGTTTTGCTTTCTTTTCTGTACAACTCTGATTTCCACCAGCTTTTAAAAGCCCATTAGTATGGAGGGTATCAGCCTGATCGCAGAACTTTTCCACATCTCTTCCTTATGTAGGAGTAGTCTTCCTTGGCTATAGGGAGTTCTTCCAATGAAAAATGGTGACCAGTAAACTGCTGAGCACTTAGCTCAACCAACAATTTCAGGATTGTGAAGAGAAAGCAGTAGAACATTTGTACATGGGTCAGATGACATAAACAACCAAAGTGAGTTACTATTTTTTATTTAAGGTAGTGACATTCTTTCAATTTTTTATTGTTGTATGATATATGAGATTGATGTATCAGAGGGAATTCTAGCGGGTCATATAACCATCCTATATAACCATACAACAATGACAGCACTACACCATGAACTGCACAAGCCTTACAGTTCTCCCATATGGTATTAACAAAACCAGGTTATTTGCTGTGCTCTCTACATTTATAAAAGGCCTATAAAATGCTCCTTGTGGTCCTAAAATTTTGGAACTTACAAGTGGACTCCAGTCTGCAATGCATACTGCCAAGTCCAGCCAGGTAAGGCTTTCTCCTTCACATCAGCATTGCTGCCAAACTGCATGAACTTTAGAACAAATGAAAGGTACCCAGAGTTGTTTGTTTTCTCTGTTTGTAGGCACACATTTGCAGCAGCCAGGAACGGATTATCTCCACTGCCTCTCCACACTGACCTAAAAGCTGTTAAAATGCTGGCTTGTGACTATGTACTTTACTATGTTGCAGTAATTTTTTATCACACACTGGTAACTTTTTTAGTCCAGAACAAAGAATTTAACTAAAGTGTAATTAAACATAATTTGGATGGTCCATTAGAAATAATTAATTTACTGCAGCAGGTTATAGTACTGCCTGTTCAGTTCTATTTTTAGGTATTGAGATCTTCCTAGGTATATGGATAAAGTTACATTATCCTAAATGGAAGAAGTTTTAAGGGACTGTGTTTGAGATACTGCAGTGAGAACAATCATTCCAAATGAGCTCGATTGGCTCAAATCTTATGCCAATGAAAAAGAGACCAATATTTAGAAATCAATATGAGTTTAAAACACAGTGTAGCAGGAGGAATCACAATTATTTATTCCACATGTGTGAAATGAACAAAGACCTTAAGAAGCTGGAAGAGCGTTTAAGATGTGAAGGGAAAGCAGAACTATAATACTTAAAAGCCAGATATTATGCTTGTGTGTTTCTAGTGCAAGAATTTATTAGTATCTAGTAATTAAATAGTTCAGCATGGCAAGGGGGTATAAATTCATTAGAGAAATACAGCACAAATAAAATAGTGTAGGCTGCTGGAAACAGGTGTTGAAATACTGCCAAATGGTGAATATTAAAGCTGATATATTACAGGGAATGAAACATCATGTCATTTTTATAATAAAGCACTTTTTATAAAGATAGAAAGTTTTGGAAAATTAAGAGGTGTGGTACCTGGCAACTTCTGTTACTATACTGTGTGTGCAGGAATTGTCAAAGGATTTCATGAGGGCATTAATTCTTAGTCTAGGATCAAACAGCATTCATGTGTACACACAGCAAGTTATATCACCCTTTTGGGAAGTTGACATGGTGCTTTTGGCTGGGCTAGAGTAATTTTTCTTCACAGTAGTTAGTATGAGGTTGTGTTTCACATTTGTGCTAGAAACACCACGTGTAGTAATGTGTATTTAGTATGTTTACAACTAATGCTGAGGAGTCCTTACAAGGAGTCAAAGCCTCCTCTGTTGCTCACGGCTGCCTGCCTTCCTGTGTGTCACCACTAGAAGCCTGTGGGTCTACAAGGAGCTGGGATGGGACACAGCCAGGACAAGTGACCCCAAGAGGGATATTCCCTATCATGTGATGCCATGCTCAGCACATAAATCTGGCTGAAGCTGTAAGAAGGGAGGATATTTGGAGTGATGTTTGTCTTGCCCAGTCATCATTATGTGTGATGGGGCCTTGCTTTCCTGGAGATGAATTAACACTTGCCTGCATATGGGAAACAGTGAATTAATTCCTTGTTTTGCTTTGCTTGTGTGTGGCTTTTGCTTTCCCTATTAAACTGGTTTATTATTTATCTGAACCCACAATTTTTCTGGCCTTTAATCTTCCAGTTCTCTCCCTGATCTTGTTGGTGGGACAGGGAGTGAGAGGCTGCGTGGAGCTGGGTGGCTGGCTGGGATCAAACCATGAGAACATGATAAAGCTTAAGCCACAGATTTTTCTATTTCATGTACTTGATATATGACACGGTATGTCTCCGTTGCTCTTGAAGATTAAGATTACATATAGCAATCATCCACTTTCTTCACCACTGCAGCCCGACTGTAAGTCTAACTACCCTAAACTGATTCACCTTTCTGTAAATTCTGACATGTGGAAGACATCTTTCTCTTGGCCATATGTTCATCACCTAAATCTTAGAATTACAGGTCAGTAAATAATTTGTTGGGCTGAACTAACAGCTAACGATTTTTTCAAGTAACAAATCATGACTGGAAAAATGTCTTACAGCTTTTACATTTAAAAAAATCTGCACTTATTTTTTGTTTATGAGACTTTATTTAGAAAAGGTTGGGAAAACCAAACTGTGAATATGTGTCTGTTTCTGATTAAAGTTGATGGAAAATTTCAGGACGGTTGTACAAGATGAACTTGGCATCACAGTAATGCAAGACTTGTTTTTGTCTCTGCTTAGTTGCTTGTGAGAGTGGAATGCTTGTGTCCATCAGGATCTTGAAAAACTAACTTGAACTAAGTATATGCTCACTCCTCTTTGATTAAGCCATCTTTTACAGAGGGGACACTGTCTGAGCAGAACACCAGCTCTCTGTACTGTCCTAAGATTGCATCATTAGAAAAGTTGAGATTAATTGCTGGAAGAGAGAAGTTCTAAAGGTGAATCTGTGCTCCATAGTGTTATGAACAGGGCCAGGAAAGGAATCTCCCCTTTAAATGCCTTTATTAGAACAGCTTTGGGTGAGGAACCAGAGGGTTCGCGCACACCGCCACTGCTCCCTGCGGCAACAAGGAGGAACAAGTGAGCAGCTCTGCCAGGAGACAGAGCTGGGGCTTTTGTCCCCACGAGAATCACAGGAAGACACTGTCGGCTCGATGTCTGGGGGTGTCAGTCTGGTCAGGTGCTGCTCAGGTTATGGCGAGGAGGTGGAAAGCCCTGGTTGGTGGTCTGATGTTATCCACTGTTTTCCTCATCTAGGAGCACCACTCTCCTTTGACTAGAGGTGTTGTACTGGCTCATTGTTTCTAGGGT
>WEIU01018716.1:637064-733506 GCA_013389925.1 Aegithalos caudatus | reverse complement strand
CAAATCCATCTTCCAGAAGCAAGTCTGTTTCATTGCAGCCAGGCTCAAATCTGTGTCCAGGCTAAATTTGTAGTGTGTATTCATAAGGAAGATTGGAAACATGAACATGAGAATCCTTGCATAACTATCAACCTATATTTTGTTAATAAGGAGAACATACAGCAGTATGAGGAAGTGGAATGTGAAAGGCTTAGGCAGCATTTAATTTACTGGAGGAAAACTCTTGTCATGAATGTATTTGGGTGTCTAGGCCATATAGTATTTGTAGAAAGATCAGAAAGGAAATAAATAAAGAAAAAAATCTGTTGAATCTTAATTTTTATGGAGAGGCAGGACCAGATTCCATGATGTAGATCTTTTCAGTTATTAAGGAAACATTAAAAGTAAATTTAAAACCCATCTGTTTCATGTGAACTTTGAGGTGAATGAAGTGGCACATCTGCTTTGGAGAAGTGTGGCACTGGTCAGTCTTTTGTGAATCTCTTTTGCATTATCTAAATTTTGGAGACCACACAAACATGTGTCAGAGAAGTACAAGTGCTCATCTAAGCTCTAGATATAGTCAGACTGCTGCACAGTCCTTCCTATAATACATCTTTCCCAAAGATCCCAAGTAAATTGACTACAAAAACCTGAAACCATTTCTGCCCTCCCGCTCCTGTCAATGCACTTAAATCTCCTCCAAGTAAAAATATTAGGGAGAAAGAAAGAAAGAAAGAAAGAAAGAAAGAAAGAAAGAAAGAAAGAAAGAAAGAAAGAAAGAAAGAAAGAAAGAAAGAAAGAAAGAAAGAGAGAGAAATTTTATGGCATCTCCCTGACATTATTTTTTCTGCAAAGGCATCATAGAATTGCTCATTTTGAGCTAAAATATGCCTAGAGTTGGGCTTAGCTCCAAGGCATGAGAAGGAAGCCTTTTTTATTTGGTTTGTGTTAGAGGCAGAAGCCAGAAGGATAAAAAAAATCCAGAGTGAAAAAGCAGCAGGTACTTTGCAGCCTAAGGGAGATGCCAGGTTTCTTCAGACACTTTCAGCCAAATCTCAACAAGTGTAGACCCCCCTTCACTCCTTCTGGGAGAAAGTATCTTAGCAAAGTTCTGATCCAGCTCCTGTCAATACCAGCCAGCCAGTTTTCACTGAAGTCAGTGGGTGAGAGGTCAGTCCCAGATCACCATGTATCTTGCAGGATTTGGCCTCTGATCTGCATCCATGGAAATGTTCCAGGGATAAAAGGGACAGATAAAATCTGTATTTCGTACTGTCTGTCATTTGCTCCTATAATAGTTCCCCTCCCATATTTCTTTTAAAACTATCATTCCTTCTCAGTGACTATTTTGCTCCTGATCATATTTCTTATCTTCAACAACTTCTTTACTCCCCTGAGGCCCAAACTGCATGAATTTCATCCTCATCAGAAATAAGAAGAAAAGATAAAGCCCATCTCAGTGGGGTGGAGCATCTCTTTGGTGTATCTCCCCTTCTCCCACCTCTTAGCCCAATGGGTTGGCAGACTGAGACTGGAAAAGATGGTTTTGCCAGTCTCATGTTCTGACTTCATCTTTTTTGCCAGTGCTGCCATCAGTTGTTATTTCAAGTCCTTTGTCAAGAAGTACTGCAGGGTGAGGATTGTTTGATCCCTTTGATATCTGGTCCCACTCATGTGCTGGGGAAAAAAAAATCAAAAAAATCCAACAGCTGAAAAGCTGAGCATCATTTAGATTCTTGTTTCAGATCTTCACTGCTCAGCACTGGGAGGAAGTTGTCATCCACATTTGTAAGAGCCCTACATAAAAATTTTGCAGCTGGATCCGTGCCTCCACTCATGTTCCCCTTTATAAACTTGTGAACATTTGAACCAAAAAATTTGGGCTGCAGCCACTTGGCACTGACATGCACTTTTGTGATGTCCATGGTCATTCCTAGAAGAGCTTCCCAGGTGGAGTCTTAGCTACAGAATTAAACCTCAGCAGCTTGCTCAGGTCCCCCACATCAGCTACCTGTGATAACTGGTCATGCATTTGTTCTTGAACCCCTCAGTGCAAGGTAAGACAGAATTTCCTAAAATCCCTTCCCTTCTGTAAATTATTTTAAAGCTTATCCTTTGCCAGCAAGCATGAATTAGCAGAAACATCTTTTTTTTTGTGAGGTAGAACATGATCTGCTTGAAGCCATGCCTGTCCTTGGAAGGCAACATGAGATAGGAAGAACCTCCTGACATTTAAGCTGTACCTTGTTGTCTTGCAACCAAGTAGATATGCCATAACTTGTGTAATCAGTGCAGCTCACTCCTGTGACAAGGGTCTGGTAGGGATTGCTTAATTCCTAAAACCTCTTCTGGGGTTCTTGTTCAATGTCAGGAGTACTAGTGGTGAGTCAGAGATGGGCACAAGTTTCTGACTCATGCCTCTTCCAGGAGACTTGGGATGAAAATATCAAATTCTGACCCCTTGCTGTTCTAAAGGTGTCATCACAGGGAAAATACTGTGTGAAACAGTGAGGCTGTGATGAAAAGTAGCAATGCAGGACTTCAATGAACCCAACAGCTAATGCAGTAGCGGCTTCTCTCTTTAAACAGTGTTTGGATTTACACGCACCTTTCATTGGAGCAAACATCCAGTGAAGGAAGATGATCAGCATTGACATCCTCAGTGCTGATCTGTTCATTTATTCCAGAGGAGCATCCCAGTCTTTGACTGCAGCTTTCTGTCAGAGCTAAATTTATCTCAGTTAACTGCTTGGAGCCCTTGGTCATTGGTTTGATGAAACCAGTTTACAGTGAAGTGGTGGAAACAAGCATGTGTTTACTTCTCAGCAGTCAGATGGGTCTGTGACCCATCCAAAAACTGGGATGGGATAAATCTGCTTAGATTATTGTGTGTCCTGCCCAGCCTTCACTTGACTGTGATACATGGGACCCAAGCTTCATAAACCTTCCCTCTCTAGCCAATGAACTGAACTACTCAGTCACTTTCCCAAGATTGTTCTATATAAACTAGGTTTTAAGTTCTTTGGAATTCAGGAAGTGCAGCAACACAGCAGGTGGGCAGGAATGCAATGAATCCCATAAGGGAGTTGTGTACAGCTAGTAAGTAGGTTTTTTTCCTATTTTGGAAATTCTTGAAGATTTGTGATAAGCAGCTTCAATATTCAGGAGGAAAAAAAAAAAAGTATTTTTAAAAGCTTATTATGGTCAGAAACACTTTGATAGGGGAGGGAGAAAGTTCAGGTCTGAATAACATTTATGATATTGTACCAGGTGCTTGCAAAAATCCAAGGAGAAATTTTTGTACTAGAGCAAGAGGATTTGCCACTCTTTTTCCTCCAACATAAGTCAGGTGCAACTTCCCTGGCAGCAATGCTGTGTCAGGGCAGAGGAGGTCAGTCTTCCTGCTATTACAAAAAGGTTGGTATAGATATATTTCACAGAAGATTCTTTATTTAAAGCACAAAGAACTTAGGCCTTATAGAAAGGAGTTGATTTTAGGTCTAAGCCTTTTCTCTGTCTCAGTCCCAGAACCCCTCTATGGTCTTTAAGAAATCAGGTCAAATTTCTTTTAACCAGCTCCACTTTAGAAAAAAACACCTGAGATAATGACCCTTCTTCCCACCCCACCCCTCCTCCACCCCTCTTATGTGCTGTCACAACAAAAAGGACATAGCCTGAGAAGCGCCTGCTACCCATCCCCTAATCCTGCAAATGCCACCACAGAAAGTCTGGTCCTGGGGGATTTCCCTTTTCAGAGACTACGGCTGTTTGCACTGTGCCTGTAACAAGGGTGTCCCAACCTCACTGCAGATCCCAAAGGGCCTGAGTAAGAATCCCTCCTTACCATTTCACAGGATGTCCCCTCTACTGGATGATAGTTAGAGGTTCCTCTGTTCACCACTGCCAGCAAGAAGATGATGTTCAGTTTCATGGTTCTGAAGGGAAAAGCAATTATGGTTAGATTTCAAATGGAACACAGTGGTCAACACATGTGAAAGCTGGCATCAGATCATCATCTAATACAGGGATGGACAGAAGCAGTGCAATAAATTAACCCATCTCTGAGCGTACTACACTTATGACTTACCTGTGTAGCTTTACATTTCTTCGAGCCTGGTGGGAAAAGGAAGATGCAAGGCATTTAGTGGGTTTGTGTGGTTCCAGATGCTGCCTAGATGATATCCAGGCCACCCAATGAAGTCCAGATGCTCATGTTGGGCAGTATGTCTGGCATCACATAGAAAGAGCTCTCAAATGGAAATGGTTTCTGCTTAGATCCAACAAATTAAGCTGAGGACAGTAGCTACAACAGGACACCACCCTGATAGACATTCTCTGTCATGCAGAAGATGATTTCAGATGGCTTGTGAGTTCAGGTTTGTATTTATTACTTTGTGCTGCCCTCTAGGGCTGAAGCAGCTGTCCAATTGCTTGTTTCCTCCCTTCCTTATGCTAACTAAGTACTGCTGCTGGAAAAACCACCTTTACACAGGTCTTCCCATTGCTTTCTCCCAGAGCCACAAGCCTGAACAGTTGCAATGCAATTTTCCCATGGCTGAAATAATATGCCAAAGAGCTGGACTCTTAACACCTCATTTGCTTTGCAATTCACCCTGCAGTGAGAGACATAAATCACAGAATCAGAGAATCATAGAATGGTTTGGGTTAGAAGGGACCTTAACAATCCTCTGGCTCCAACCCTCTGTCTGCTGTGGTTAGGGACACCCTCCTGCAGACCAGGCTTCTGGTCTAGCCATGAAAATGCTATGAAAAGACAACAGGGGAGGGCATGATTAGGTGCAATGGATAGAAAAATCCATGCTAAGCTCTCAAGAGAACAGTCTGTCGGTGAGATTATCACAACCCCAGACAGGTTCCCCTTGACTGGGCTCTTGTCAGACTCATTTTGACCATCTTCCCTCAGGAACGTGGTGTCTTGAGCTTGCCTTGCCTGGAGCTGGCTGCAGTGCTGATTTTGGCATGCTTCCTGGACTCAAGCTCTCTATCTGCAACCCCCTTGGGGTGAGCAGGGGACTTATGTTGAAGCTGGGGACTTCTGTGGTGTCCAGAGGTTTAAATTCCTTTCAGATGCTCTGTGTTTAGAGTTTGCCTTGTCAGCAGTGTGCAATAGCACTTGCAATGCACAGACACTTTTGCAAGACAAACCTCAAATATTTGAGGCCTCTGTGAAAAAAAGATGTATTTTTAAAAACAGGATATTTTGATTTAATTTAGGGATGGACTACTAATATCGTGCCTGTAATGAAAGGCAACAAGAGACCAGGATGACTGCAGCTTCATGTTTTCTACATATGGATGTTCAGAGCACTCTGGGAAGTTTGGATTTGCAGGGATAAAAATAGCCGAAATTTTGTTGGTTGTGCTTTTTAAAAACCCAGCTCAGTTCTTCAAGCTGTTTTAGCTGAGTGACCAAACAGTTTTGCCAGGTGAACTGTGAAGAAGAGCCTAGACAGAAACAAATGCCAAACCAGGAGGGAAGGGCATGCACTGATTCTGCTGCTCAGGACTTTGCTTCATTAAAATCACAGCCAAGTCAAGTCTGCATCCCAACATAAGGACTTCTACATCTCCTCTAAGCCCAACATGGCTTTTTTTTTCCTGTACTTTGAAGCTGCTGCCTTCCTTGTTTCTCACTCTGTCCTCTCTCTACTTGCACCTGTATCAGGTGTTTAGCCAACAGAATTTCCCCACCAGAAATTAACATTTTCAATTAATTGGATACATGGGGTTTAGCCAGATTCTCTATTTTATTCATTTTTTCCCCTACTCCTCTCTACAGGAAAGAAAAAGAAAAGAAAGTGACAATTGCATGAAATTCACCAGGTGAGGGGCTGGATAAAGGGATAGTAGGAGATGGGAAAATTAAAACACATATCAACAGAAAGTGATTTGCAGATTAAACTATCTGACCATGAAAACAAACTAACACAGTTCCCAGGAAAACTCAAATTCAGGAACTAAAATATAATAATTTCTCATATTATTTTAGTGCAGCAAAAAGAGAGGAAAAAAAGGCTTTTAGTTCAGCAATTTGTTTTCATTGACAGTCTCATCAGTATCTGGGAAAAAAAAAATTACTCAATTTATGGGATCCAAGAGGAGGAAAAATGAAGTGAGTGTAGTTATTTCTAATAGATTTGATTGCACGATACTGATACCCACCCCTTGAGTCCGTCCATCATTATATTAGTAAAAGGTGAAGCTCTAGCCACTGAAATGGAAATATCTGCTTTAAAAAGAGATTACTTGTTGTGACTTTCTATCACTGAAATTAAAGGATTTCAGCATTTTAGAGTAATAAGTTGATTTTAAAGTTGAAATTATTCCATCTTAGTTAAAAAAAAAACAAAAAACAAAAAACAAAAAGACCCCACAAAACCAAAAACCAAACCAAAACAAAAACCCCACAAATTTCTGCTGTTGTGGAAAACATAACTTTTGATTCTATTTAAGGAAACATATCTGCACTTTCATCAAAAATACTTTTATCAAAATACAGCAGGGTTTGGCTTTATAAATTTATTCTGTGACTTTTACATAAATAAGGATTTTCTAAAACTTTATCAGTTCCAAATACCGTCTAAGTGTTAGTTCCTGTGGTAACAATCCAGATGCAGCAGAACCCTCTCAGTAAGTCATTGTTCACCCAAGGTGACATTCAAGCTGTCAGGATCTTAAGAGTAGCACAATAATGCTGCCATCTCACACCTCGTGCTCCAACAGGGAGAGCTCAATGACAGCCCTGATAGTAAGAAAAGCGGAGGAACCGAGCAGCCTTTTTCCCATTTTACCCGGGGGCTCTGTGATTTGCCCAAGGCTGTGTTAAGATTCAGTGCCTGGGAGCTGGGCGAGTGGCATTTAATCAGTGTACGAGGCTGATCTCTGCAGCACTCCTGGTTCAGAGCACTATAATGCAGCAATTCCACAAACAGACTAAAGTCCTGTAAAGAAAGGAAAAATACCCAGACTTGTCCCCATCTTTCACTACTGTAAACACAGAGAACAATAGCAAGCCTGGCGTATGACAGCTGCATTGTTGTAAACTGATCGGTGCCTCCTTAACATGAGGGATCTGACTCGCTGCAGTGCAAGTCCCCGATGGGTTAAACACACAGCTGTGTGGAGAGAGACATCCACACTGTGTGTTTAGCCAGATCCTCAGCCTATCCACAAACACGGTATATTTTATTTATACGGTACCTTCCTCGTCCGTGTTACTTTTAAAGGCTGCAGCTCTAAGTTGCCAGAGCCCCCATCTCTCCTGCCGGCAAAAGCTCAACTTTCCAGCATGCTCCCAGGTTCGCATGCATCTCCACATACCTGCTTTGTGGCTGGAGGAGAAGGAGGAGCAGGATTCACCTCTGCTTGCAGCCTTCTGTCTCACAGACTCTCCCAGCAGCTTTCCCAGGGCAAGTCGAGGAAGAGTTTCCTTAGGGAAGTCGTACCTCTATTGCATGCCAGCTGACTAAAACTCTGTGAGCTCCGAGAGAAGTTTGAAGTCACAGGGAAAAAAAAAATACTCCCCATAGACTGGTCTGTGAATTCATTCCTTTGCAGTCACGATCTCTTATGTATTCCCAGGCTCCCACAAGCATGTGAATACATACCTCCGTAATAGTTTTTAAATGTGCGTGTCCTCTGCGCTTCTCTTTATTTTCCATTTCGGCCATTCAGTCTTGGCTTGTTTCCTGCAGTTTCTCAGCTGGTAATTACGCTCCTCTCATACTGACATATGAAGCAGTCTGTAAATTCCACAAAAAGATCCCCTCTGCAGTCTTTGCAGACACATGCTTGTCTCTGAAGTCATCCTCCATGCCTGTCCCACAGCTGTCAGCTTGCAGATTCCCAGGGGATGGAGTGAATCAGGGGTATTGAGCTAGTTGCAAACCCAAAACTCCAAGTTCATACAGAATGGGATGCACAGGAAAAGAGTGTATGGGAGGGAAGCTTTACAGTAGGGACAACACATATGTTTGGCTTCCCAACAGCTCAGTTTTGTCTCTGTGGCACAGCACTGGGATGACCAAATGCATCCTCGGGGGAAAGGATAAATTCAATTTAATGCTCGAATGGGAAATAATGTAAATGCCTTCCAGAAAGGGCAGTGGGATGGATTTTTCCTTCTTTTCCTTGGATATGAAGCTCTCTTTTATTTCAGGAGCAATGCACTTGTGTAACTGGTGGGGTAGCAGGCATTGCCTGTGTTGTCTTTTTCTGCCTAGGCGTGCCCTGGTCCCAGGGCAGGGGTGCGTTCGCCTCTGCATGAGAGTTTGCAGCAGTGCAAACCTCTGAGAGGGTTTGGCCAGCTCCACACTGGGTGTCTCAGGACCAAACTGAGCGTTGGGTTCACCAGCCAAGGCAAGCCCTACCTGGGCCACCCCACCAGGGAGCTCCTGCCAACATCAGGGACCAAAGCAAGCCTCCCAGGGACCACTGCAAATCTGCTTCCCTGGATGCATGAAGAGTATCTCAACTGAGTGACCTCCTGCCTGGAGGAGAGTTTTGCCTTCAGCATTGTGTGTTTTTCCCTCTTTGCACTGACATCTGCCATTATGGACAAGGATTCTGGATGGGCCAAAAAAAGAGGGGATGCTACTGACTCCCTTCTACTGGACAGCATCAATTCTGTCCAACTTCCTTAAAATCAAATAAAACCCATGTCCTTCAACAGCATGTGTCAAACAGCTTTGTGGATTCTGCTAAACATATGCTGGTTCCTCTTCCACAGGTTACTGTTCACTCTCTTTAGCACACCAGCTCCTGACAGGGTTACTTCAGATCTCCACCATACTGCAGGATTCAAGATGAAAATGTCTACAGATGTGAAAAATGTGGTTTTTTAAATGTTGCAATGAGTACATTTTGCATGTCACTGCAACAAGAATGTAACAAAGACAATCAATTTAAAAATAATATGTATATTATGGCAAAGGAGTAAACAATAGTCATATATGTTCTTCATTATATCATGTATGATAATGAACATGTATAGCTATATATGCATATTTTTTAAAGGCCAAATGGTTTAACAATTTGTAGGTGAACTATTTCTCATTGACTTCTCTTGGCAACAGAATCAGTTTGCTTATGTACAGCAGCTCCAAAACCTCACTGAGGACCTCAGAATAGCACTTATATGGGACATTGGTGGTCCAAAAAATACAACACAGTATGAACAAGTTAGCATGTGGTCTGAAAGCCCCAACAACCCTGTGCTGTGCTTAAAGTAGGAGTCCACTATAGTTCTATCCTGTGGCACCGTGCCTCATGATTGTGGTGGTGCTGTTTGCTTTGGCAACAGCTGGACACTGATGTGTTGATGTCCATCTCCCACCCAAGCTGCACCTCCCCTCATGGTCATTTGGCTGGGACTGACAGAGGGAGATCACCAAGGAGATGCTGTCTCCCCTCCTGTAATCACACCAGGGCAACCTGATGGCCAACTCAATGTCACAGCAGCCAAACCTGCAGGATGGCTGCATTTGTGCTGCTCAGAGATGTGGGGCCAGTTGTATTAACCAAGTAGCTAAAGAAATATGGCCAGTCACAGAGAGGACAGGAAGTCTCCTGATGATGAGTTCAGACATACATGGAAGCAGAATAAATTATTCATGCAGATGCTGCTGCTGTTAGAGGTCTATCTCTGGTGTGTGGGCCAATGGTTGATACCACCTGAGTGCTGATGCTTCCCCAGTTACATCTCCCAGTAAAAACCACTCTCCCAGGGAGTGATCCCTGGCTGGACCCATGCAGACCTGTCCCTTCTCTAAAGCAAGTTCAGTATTTCCCAGTGTGTAGCACTCAGATATCTCACTCTGGATGGTTCCCCTACAGCCCTGAATTTGTTGTTTCATTACTAGCTTTCTTTGAGAATACCCTGAATATTGTGGGGACAGTCTGCAAATCTCCTTTGGAATAGTGTGGGAGGACTGTGTGGAACAGAGGCAACCAAATCTGATGCAGACCCTGAAGGAAACCACAGAACTACACCCAGCTTGGAGAGAAAAAAGAACTATACCCAGCTTGGAGGGAACAAGCTGCTTTTGTGAGAAAGGGTGCCCTTGGGAGAGGTTACCCTCGGTGGGATTGATTCTGGGGACCTGGCTTATCTGACAGCATCAGTGCATCCAAGCATGAAAGAACCTGAGGTTACAAGGAGGGACACCACACCCTGAAAACTTGTAGGATCTTGCCACAAAAACTGCTTACAAGCACCAGTCCTGCAATAATCTCTGCTGGTATCCACCATGCACATATCCTACATGCCTCCATACTGAGGCATGGCAGGATGTGGCAGCCAGCAAATCCCATTTGAAAAAAAAAAAGCCAGAGGTCAGTTCTGTGTCACACAAAGTCAACCCAGGGCCCTCTTCTTCCCTTCTAACTGTCACAGGATTCCCACTCTTCCATGGGATAGGGGAACAGGCCTGGTTGGTGGGACTGGCATGGAGACAAGCTGTGTATGAACAGAAGGAAAAATTCCCAGCTACTGAGATGCTCCAAGACATCACTGCCAGTATAAGCATCATTATCTTGAGCTGACGTTAGCCCAGCTTTTTTAGAAATGTCACTTAAAAAAAACCAAAAAAACCCAACAAAACAGCCAGGAAGAGAACTGTCTGGTTTTACTAACTTGTAAAAGATTAGAAGTTGATCATGTGCTCACCTCACAGTTAAAGTAAGTTGTATCTTGTCTACAAGATGCTCATCTTTAATTATAAATTCTATTTTCCCAGCCCAAAGAAAGTTTGATATTTATGCTCCATACCTCTGGGTCTGATTATAGCCTTTCCTTTTTTAGAAAGTACATGAGGAATCGGGGTTCCAAGAGCTTTGCTCTAGCCACTCCTTTTCTGTTTCTGCTGCTGTTGTTAAGGGAAGTTTGTTGCTGGGATGATGCTTCCCACACTGGTGCCGATACAGGTGGTGATCCCAACAGTGAAGTTGTCCTGGTCACCAGGCCTGCTGTGATTCCTATCCTATCTCAGCCCTCATCACATGGTGCCTGCAGATCTCAGAAACTGTGACTTTAGCTGAACTCCAAGAAGATGTTGCTCTTGGTGTTTCCCCAGACTAGGTTTGTGTCAGTCCTCTTTGGTACCAACCATAACCTTCCTGAGGTCTACACAGCAGGATAAAACTGAATGTCCAGTTCCTATGGGACACTCCACACTTGCCAAACCAGATGTGGCCAGCTATGGAGTTAGATGCAACCATGTTAAGATGCAGTGATTTGAAGGATGGACAAAGTCCTGGCTCATCTGGTTACTCTTGGGTGCCAGGGTCCTCAAATACTGCTTGAAGCCTAGGCAGACAGTGCCAGAAGATTGAGCAAGAAAGAAAAACGCACGTAATGGTGCAAAAAATCGTTAATGGAAGCCTTGAGGGATGTTGTACATCACTTGGAGTGGCAGATATGGTGGAGACTCCCAGCATTAGCAGATATCACCACAGAATATAGATGGGGTGACTTTGGTGGTAAGGGTCTTCTGCAGAGTCTTCTGAGAGAAGATAACACAAACTGGGGAGAAAACAATGCTGGATGGGGTGGGGGTGCTGCTGGGGCTCATGGCAGTGAGGCAGTAAGAGAAAAAAGAGAGGGAAACCATGTGGAAAAGACTCCCAAACAAGTAAACTGATATGACAGGAGCTGCAGAGAGTCTCATAATTTTGGGGGAGTTTAAATGGTGCAAGTGGAATTTGTGTTTGTATTATGGGAGGCCAAAACAATCTCCAGGCTACTCTGGCTTTATTTTTCAAACCTTCTGGTCCTCAGACATGCACCATCTTTCAGTGAGGCTTTCAGCTAAGGCTTGCAGGCAAAGTCAATACCTAACATCTCAAGAAGACAGAAATAAGGACAGAGACTTTCTGCCTTACACTTGCCCTGCTCTAATGGTTGAAGTTTTTGAAGTGTCTCTGGGTTTTTCCTGCTCTCTGCTCTCTGCTAACTTCTCCAGGGACATCTTCTAATCTGTGACAGAAACATCCCAAATCTTTATCAACAGGTTTAGGAAACTGTGTGGCATGTGACAAATCTGAGTTATCTTGAAATACAAGCCTAATTAGATTGGTGTGGTTTCTCTTGCAAATATTTCCTGTATCTCTGCTCTACCACTGCAATAGCAGAAGGATCAATGGATCAGGTGGTGTGGAACAAGCTGAAGAACAGTTTGCTCTGTCTTCTGTGCTAATGGGGCTAAAGATCACATTTCTCTCTAAATCTCCTGTTTAATTTAAAGTGTATAATAGCATCCATTCTTCCTCCTTCTTGTTTTCTTTTGGTTGGTGGAATGAAGAAAGTTGGTCTCTCTCTCCCCAGCATTTTCAGTCCCTGCTATTGAATCAAACCTTACAAAAATGACTCTTACTTATCAACCACTGTTTAAATCATGAATTTTCCTTTGTTGTTGTCCCTTCTTTCCACCTCTTTACCATGTTTTTTTTTTGGATAGGTGGTGTTCTACTGCAGTGAAGCTATAGTGAATGGATTACTGGAATTATATCTATGAAGGCTTGGAGGTGATCACGATACAGGTAATTTTCAGCTCTTGCAGAAAAGTTAGTGGAAGATATTATCTACACTGTGTTTTGCTCCTTCTGGCCGGTTTTTGGCAAATTCTGGAAAAAAAGAAGGTTGGAATCATGGAGAGAAATGAGTTAGAAATGCTCTATTTTTGTCATGTTTCTTACACCCTTTGATCTTTCCCACAGCCCCCCGATCCATCACTACGTCATCACTTACTGAAATCAGGAGGGTTTTTTATAGCCCACAGTGGGATTCTGGGTTATTTCCAAAATGTCTTTCCTTACTGCTCAGGCTTTTTTTAAATAATCTAACTCCCACCCCCAATTATGTATTTTCGACTTTTTTTTTTTTTTTTAATGAATAAAATATATTGAAACCCTCAATTCCTTCAGGATTCTTGCTGAGCTACAACCATATATCATGAGAGTTCCTGCATGAAGTGTTTTAGGTGGAACATACGACTTTTGGAGAAAGGTACCTGTACCATCTAACAACCCCTCTGAACCAAATGATGAAAAAAAGATTGGGAGTCACAGGGGAATATTGAAGTTATTTCAATGGAAACAGAAAGAAACAATAAGTCAACAATCTGAAGGAAAAAACCCTGCTCGTCTATCTGTTTGATTTTTCAAAACACTGTAAGCATAATTTGCTTCTGAGCACATCCTACCAGATTTCAGAACAGGGGTGCACCTCAGGTAAAACTTTGAATCCAGTGCATGGACTACAATTCCTGAAAGTTTAGTGCATTGAATGGTGAAGTATGGGGAACACAGAAGCACAATTGTGCTCAAACATGTATCACCTGCCCCCTGCCAAGCCCAGGTGGAAGTAGTTATGGCATTGAAGAGCTGAGTAAACTCCTGGTCTCCCTTTTCTCATAAAAAATTGTAATCCCAGGATGATGTCACAGATAAAAAAGATAAGCTGTATTCATCAGATGTAGACATCTGCAAGGTTGGGACCTATCAAATGAGCCACTAGTCTTGATATCCTCCACAGCTCAGGGAGGGAAATGAAAGACTGTCTTGCTCATGATTCATCTAATTGTCCAGCAGATGAGTCACCTCCACAAGCTCTGACTTTCTCTTGAGAAGATGAAGGGACTGGTGCGTGACTTCTGCAGACATAGATTCAGAATTAAGGGAAATTAATCCCTCTTGTCATCAGGAAACAGAAAACTGGTTCATTCTGAGGGCTGTGAGTATACATCCTGCTGGTGTAAATCCCAACTTTCCAGCCCAGGCTGGATGTAGCAATCCCTTAAAATACTTTCCAGGTTTCCTTGAGTGAAGACACTTGGGGATGGTATTACAGGATTTGCTACAAATATTATAAGCAATTCTGCCATTCTGTTGTCATTTAGAGGGTCTGACATCCACATTCCCATTGAGCAAAGCCTGGAACAGGATTTCTGCCCTGAGGGGCCTCTGTACCCCCATAAATTTTCATCTTCTTGTACACATCGTAAAGATCTTTGTTTTGAAAATGGGATGAAGCTTCTGGATAAAACTGTCCACCACTTTTCCTCCTCAGGTCAAAAGCACTGGCTTTTAGACAATGATCCTTATGGATCTCATGACCCATAATACCTAGAAGATGCCATATCTGTGCCATATCATAAGCATCTCCTGGTTGCAGGTATGTGTGGGCCTGATTTTCTGAGTCTGTGGAGTTTTCATCCTGTAGTAGCTGACTTCTTTTTCCCATGAGAGAATCCATTCCTCTCAAGGACAGTGAATGTAAACAAGTTTTTTCTCTCTTCATAACACAGCTAGGTTTCTCGTACAACCCTCTCACAGGTGTTGTTTCTATTATTTAACCAATGAAGAGAAGTGTTGTCTTTACTGACCAATTATACAGTTCCTTAGCACAGCATGTTATAAAAGGGCTGTGCAAAACTGTAAATAAAGCCTTTCTGATCTTTCTTCTACACAAAGTCAAGCTCTTAATTTCGTGTGAATCAGAGACAGGTATGTGCTTTTAAGGATTTGCTTTATGGCATCATGACTTATTTATTTTTATCCTTTCCACAGCATGAATGGAAAGAGAAGCTCTTCTTTGCTCATTGCACCTTTCCAAAAGTTCCTGGGACTCGAGACTGTAGCAGTGGACACACTGGTTCATATCAACATTGCTAGATTTAGATCTCAGACAAACAAACAAAACAAAAACTAGCCATCACACTGTGAAATACAAGGTAGTTGAAAGGGTTGAGAAGGGCAAAAACATTTTAGCAAGGGCTGTTGAAATAGAAAAAGGGGTAATGATTTTAAACTAACAAGTCGTTGGTTTAGGTAGTAGGAAGAGGTTTTTTACAGTGAGGGTGGTGGAATGCTGTCACAGGATGCCCCACCCCTGGAAACATTCAATGCCCGGCTGGACAGGGCTCTGAGCCACCAGATGCAGTCAAATGTGTCCCTGCACATTGCAGGAGGAGTGGACTAGATGAGCTTGAATGGTCCCTTCCAGCCCAAACTATTCTAGGATTCTGTGATAAGCAAGTCAGTGGAGATGGTCAGAGAAAACGTTGGTGGTATCCTTCTGCCCACTGAGCAATTTGTTCACTGACATGTGCAGGGAAGCACAAGACAATAAATTTTCATATTCTTTGTGTGCCCTCTGGTGGTGAATGGGTGCTGCTTAGTTGAATGTGTGCAAATACATTTATACGTACATATATGTATATGTATATATACATGTAAGCACAAATGCATTGACATATGCAACATAAAATGTTTACATCTGAATTGAACCTTGAATTTGAATATTACAGATGTGAGCACTAGTTAACTGTCCTCATTGGCTGTGGTTGGTCTTTTTAATGCTAAAGATTTTCCTGTGATTATGTTAAAATTTAGTTCAGTTAAAATATTTCAGAATGACAGTAATAGGAGTTATAGTGAAATATTTGCACCAGCTTGATAAACCAGCAAGATATTTTCCTCTCTATAAATAAACTCTGCAGAAACTGGGTGAGCTGTACATAATCAAGAGCAAAAGGTTTTTCTAGGACCAGTTCTTGTAGCAAATAAAGAACAGCAAAAAAGATAACTGCTGCAGCATGGATGTTCCTTTTCCTACACCATGACAATCTGGGATAGCAGGAGGCCACAGAGAGAATGGTGAAAACTTGGGAGACATATACTCACAGAATCACAAAATATTCAGATTTGGAAAGGATCCACAAAGTCATTGAGTATGACTCAGGGATCAAATCCACAGCCTTGGCATTTTTAGCATGATGCACTAACCCATGGAGTTAATCTCAGTACTTCTTCACCCTGGTGAGATTTTTTTGGATTTAGCAAGGATTCAGCCTCATCTTTCCACTCATTTTCCTTTGTAGCTGCAAAGAGCAGAAGGCTTTGCCATGCAGCTCTTCACAACTCCTAGGAAACTCCAGCACCTGGGCACAAGCTAGTGAGGATAAATGCATTCAGCACTGCAGCTTTCAGGACTCACACAAATATAAGAGGTATTGGCTGAACACAATGTTCCAGCATTGTCTTTTTGAATGACCAATTGCAGTGGGAAGGGCAGCAAAGGTGATATTCACATTAATGGGCTTTGTCTATATCCAGAGGGAAGTGAAACACAAAATTTTCCCATCAACACCTTAATTCACCACTCAGTGCTTCTGAGTGAAACTACAGATTTCCCCTCAGGGGAAGGGAAAACAGCCTTTAATCCTTGGAGCCTTTGAGATCTGCAGGCTCATCTCTAGATTATTACCCTGATTACCCTGATTTGCCATGGAATTTGTTTTGATGCTACATGCAGGGATGGGCACACTGTGTCTCTGGGTCCCTGTAGAATTAGGCAACATGAGTATGATGTCCATAGTCACAGGCTCCCCAGGGATGTGGCCACAGCCCCTCCAGATCCTTTTCTGCTGCACAGCTTTTCAGCCACTCTTTCCCTAGCCTTTATCGCTGCCTGGAGTTGCTGAAACCAAAATTCAGGACCCAGCAACTGGCCTAGTTGGACCTCAAACAATTGGCCTTGGCTCATTGACCCAGCCTGTCCAGATCTTTCCTGCCCTCCAGCAGATCAGCACTCCCACCCAGCTTGGTGTCATCTGTGAATTTACTGAGGGTGCCCTCCATCCCCTTGTCCAGAACACTGATATAGATATTAAGCAGGACTGGCCACAATACCAATCCTTGGGAAACACCACCTGTGACCAACTGGATTTAACTCTATTCACCACCACACTCTGGGCTTGGTCATCCAGACAGTTTTCCACACAGAGAAGAGTACACCTGTCCAAGTCATGAGCAGTTTCTCCTGGGGAATGCTCTGGGAAACCATGCCAAACACCTCACTGAAATCTAGATAGACAATGCCAAGCTGGTTCTTCTCAATTCTTAGGTCTCCCATTATTCCAGATATGGGGAATGATTTGGTGGAGATCTCACAAGATATGAAAATTTTTGTCCCACCAGAGCTGGAGGACCCCCCAATCTGGGGAGATTCTTCACTCAGCTTCTTTCTCCCTTCTGCTGGCTGGTTCCTCTCCACACACACCAGTGTTGGACCATCTGTACCCATCCCAGTATGAAACACAAGGACAAAAGTACAAGAATAGAGAGGAGCAGGTTTTCAGGCTGATCCCTCCATAGCTGGAGAAATAGAGCTACCTGGATCACCCTGCAGATTGGACTGAAGTCTTGGACCTACCATGAGCATCAGGTTGTATTTGCCTTTTGTCCTGACTGTGTTGCAGTCCTGACAGGTGCAGTCAGGCAGAGAAACCTTGATGACATGAATAAATGAATGAACTTTGAATAAACTTTGAATCCACTTAGAATCCATGAATAAACTTTGGCACTTTATTTGGATAACAACCCGCAGTTGTTGCCTCCAGTGCTTTCTATTTGCTGATGGTGTTTGGGGAGCTAAGAGTTACAGATTTGGCTGGGCAGGCAGTCACCTCCTCAGGGAGCCCACACAAGTAGGTTAAACAAAAGCTTTATTTCCACACTTAGTTCTCGGGACACAGTGCCAAGATATCACAGACAGCTCAAAACAAGGAATGGAAAGGAATGCTGTGCCCCTGTCATGCTTTTTTATTGCAAACAGCCCTGAGACACAAAATGCATTAAAGCAGTTAATTGCAGCACGTCTGCCATCAGATATTATTGTGTGATGTTTGGACAGTGCATTTCTTCTGGTGAGAAAAGACCTCGAGGCTGGACATTTATTCCTGCAGAGTCTTTTTGCTGCCTACTCTTCCTGCCCACGTTTTTCTGACTAGTGTGGAGAAAGGTCAGTTGGTTTCCTGCAGGATTTCAATATTTTGAAATGCTATTTCAGTTCCAGCTTTTGAATGAAAAAAAGAAAATAAAGGCAGAAATTGTATGTAGAGATGGGAGCAGAGACGTCTGCCTCCAGGGTTGCTTTGGAATCAGTGACTGCAATAGCCCGGCAGATGGGTAGCTGAGGTGTCTGGCAAACAAACTCTGAAAACCAGGGCAATTTCCACTTGAAAACTGCAGAATGTTTTCAATTTGACAAATTTTAACAACAATAGAAAATAAAAAGGCTCCAGCACTTAATAAATGCCTTCTGTTCAAGACCAACTGGGATAATGTGCATGGTTTTGCAGTTTTCATCTGGGCATTGGGCCTATGTGGATATAACATATTTCAGCATTGGTCCTTGGCTGTGGATCAGCTTTTCCTGAGCTTCTCTGTATATGTTAATGAATGTGTTTCAGACACCTAGATTAGTGAAAATGAGTGTGTTTACTTTCATAATCTGTTGTTTTTTTAACTGTGTCTGAAGTCTGTGCTATCAAGTCTGGCTCCTGTACAGCCCCAAGTTGAGAACAGAAAATGGCAAAGGGAGGGTTAATTCCTTTGAATAAAAATTTGTAGTGTTTCAGTGAAAGCAGTCAATAAAAGAGAAAAATCTGATAAAATTTTCTTGACTAAACAGGTCCTGTGCAGGTCCTTGGTGCAGGATACTTTGCACCAAGTAATAGCAAAGTGAAGGGGAAATGTCATGGGTTAGGACAGGTGTGGAGTCAGGAAGCAAGGCAGACAATTGCATTATCAGGCTGAATCTTGTGACAACTTTTGTGGGTGGTCCTCGAAGTCCCTCCACTGGATCCTGTTCAGCAGTATTTAGGGATGCTCAAGGAAGGAAGGAGAACCATGGGATGCTGACATCTGCAAATATCATGAGGTCAGTCTTGGGAAGGATTGTGAGAAATTCTAGTGAATGAGGAAAAAGCTGGCGAATGGAATTTAATACCAACAGCTGTAAAGTAACGAGCATCAGAGGAAAAGCATAACGTGCTTCTTGCACTGCACAGAACATGGATTCTGTTTCAATTGCTGCAGAGAACTCTCTCCTATGGTCATTTTAGGAAGGCTGGAGGAGTACCCTGGTGTGGGACGAATACAAGAAAGCTCCCCTTGCTCACCTGTCTCAGTAGTTGCTGGCCTAGGAGCACTTTGTCTTGCTGCTCACACTGCAGCTGCAGGAGAGGATTGCAATCATCCAGGGTCTGGAAATAATCCTTAGTGCAGTGGCTCTCTGCATTTTGGGAGGTCTGTTTTAACTCCATGTGCTAACCCAACCTCCCTGTATATAAAACTCTGTGTATCCCACAGCTGACTTAGCAATCCTATAGCTCTTCATCCATCTGGGTTTTACCTGTAAAAGCTTTTTTTAATGCCACCATTTCACACAACTTCAGTTTGTGCTGGTGAGCTGTAGTTTCTCTGCCTTCTCCCATGTATTCTTTTATTCTGATCACACTCTACAACTACTTCAAAAGAGGTTGTGTCTGGCTGGGGGTCAGCCTTTTCTCCCAGAAGAAAAGCAATAGGACAAGAGGAAATGGCCTCAAGTCACACCAGGAGCGGTTCAGATAGGGTATTAGGAAATGCTTCATTGAAAGGGTTGTCAGCATTGGAACAGGGAAGTGGTGGTGTCACCATCCCTGGGGGTGTTTAAAAGACATGCAGATGTGTCTCTTAGGGTCATGGTTCAGTGGTGGACTGGGCAGTGTTGGGTTAATGGGTGGATTTGATGACCTTAGGGGTCTTTTCCGACCTAAATGATTCTGTGATATAAATTCCATGATATCATTCAAGCTGTTACTTTTAACACAGACGTGGCTGGTGATGAGTGCCACACCAGGGCATTCAGGCACATCTGAAGGGGAGTGAAAGGATGTGTGGCTGCAGCAGCAGGTAATCATCCTTAGCCCACCTGCTCCAGAGATGCATCCCTCTGATGACCTCTGTGTGTGAACAGGTAGGTGAAGGCAGGTAAGTCTGCCTGTGTCCGGGTCCTTGCCAGACCCTGTCCATTGCATGGATTTAAAGGAGACAGTTGATGTGATGTCTCTCATGCATCTATTTGACAGATTCATTGCTGGTGTGAGGATGGAATCACAGAAACACATTATCCTGGGATTACTTACCCTTAGCTCTACTCCTGCATTCACATGGTTGTATTTCCAAACCCCAGAGGAGCATCTTCACATTTTTTAAAAAGAGAAATGTGCTGTGGGGAGTGGTATTGACCCTTCCTCACATTAACATGCCCTGTCATGGGAAATTTTCCCAGACTTGGGCCATTGCAGCTGTTTGGACACTCATCCATGCTCTGGCTGCTCCATAGCTTCCTTGGATTCATTTACATCTCAAACCTTGTCTGCCTGATGGTCCTGCCACTGGCTTGTGTATCTTGAGACCTGCTTTTAACTTACTGTATAATCCAGTGAATATGTGAAAGGGGGTCTCCATAGGTGCCTTATTTTCACAGGGAGATGAAAAGTAAGCTAAGTCAGATGAAGGTTAATATACAAACTTTTGGGTGGAGGGATTGTTCTTCAAGGATCTTTATTGTCATATACTATAAATTGACTGCTAAAAATACTCTATGAAATACAAATTATTCAGATATTGTTTATTGTATGTAAATACATTTTCTACAGCTCTCAGTGGTTTTGCATGATTACATTAAAATTCATTCTATAACATTAGTGGTAAGCATCTAACAATCATGTGCTATGTTATTTTTTATGATGGTTACTACAATGTGTGCTTCCCTATCCAAGAATCCATCAAGTGCCTTGTCCACAAGCACCCAAGAAATCAGATGTGGAGTTACAAAAATTTCCATTTGCTGATTCCAGCCCACATTTTTGTCATTACAACATCCTAACACTAGTTTTAGGAGCAAAGTAATAATAATAATAAAAAAAAAGAACAAGGGGAAAAAAAAAAAAAAAAGAGCATGGTACACTAATCATAGTTTCTATGGGAAGAAATCTCATGAGTGAACCTAAATCTATCCAAACAGAACAGTACCAGGAAAATATAAATATGTTTTATATATTTCTAACAGCAGAGGTAATCACACTCAGGGATGAATCCTTGGCCTCTTCCCGTTGAAACTAAGAGGAAAAATTACCACTGGCTCCAAAGAGAATAAAGAATTATCCTGGGATTACTAAAGTCATCAGAACTTTGCTTCTCTGCTACCCTTTCCCACAGATTTACTATCTTAATTTTTAAAAGGAATTCAAAGAATGTTGTTTATTTTAGAAGACTACAGGCTGAAGAAAGAATTCAAAACTGTAAGAGGAAGTGTGGGTTGAAATCTTGTTTCAACCATTTTCATGGAAAATTCAGGTTGATATAATCCACTCTGCTATGTATAACAGGATAGCAATGATAGACTTTTTTTTTTTTTTTTTTTTTTTTTTTTTTTTTTTTTTTTTAATATGGGAAAATAATGGAGAAGACATGAATTATGTGGAAGTTGTTTGATTTTAAACCCATGTTTGCACAGACCAATCCAGATAACATTCCCCTCTGGAAATGTACTTTGTGGTGCATAGTGTCAGAGTGACCTGCCCTATGTCTCTTCCATGGGACTTTTTTTCTAAATGGAAAACAGAAGGTGGGCTCAGGACAGAAAGGGAAGGCTTTCCTAATCCCTGCGTGACAGCTTGAGTGTTGTATGAGCCTTTTGACAGATGTCCTTCAAGGGCCAACTTCTCCCACATGGAATATTAACTCACCACTAAAAAAGCAAAAGCTTCATTTACAAAACCAGGTGTCACAGAGTAAAAGCTCATATTAAAGAGCATTAATGAATTTCCCTCCTGCTTTTGCATTTTAGATGTTTATACTTCCAACAGATCTTTGACAGTGCAGGTTTTACACTTGATACAGTGAATTAGTTGTGAAAATACTGTGTTCCTTAACTCTGTGAAGTCAGACTCACCTTGTTTCATAAAGATATTTTCAATATCCAATGAAAGTTTGTCACGGGTTTGTGAATTCTTATTTATTATCTGAATGGTAAACATCTGTTTTGATTGGTCTGATGAGGAGGGTTCAAAGTGAACTTGAGAAAGGTCTCAGTATTCTCAGTTAACACCTTCTGGTGGTAATACTGCTTCAGTTACCATACCTACTCTTCTCTTCAGCCATGCAGAAGAGAGAACAACAATTCCCAGAAGATGTTAGGAGCCAGATGTTGAACAGGAGTAAAAAACTTGGAAGAAGAAGGGCCCAACACCAAAATTATTTTACTTTGAGGAAGTGTGCTCTGGTGGAAGTGCCTAGAGGCGAAATTTTGACCCTTTACTGAAAACTTTTTACCCATAGGGAGGCTTACTTTATATACAAGTGCCTTAGAGACCACTTGGAGATTGGAAGGGAAAAAGAGTGATGGGTTTTAGGCTTTCCACTGCATTAATGATGTTCTCTTCATTCCCTCAGCCCCACTTTTGCAGGAAAAAATGTTTGTATAGTTTGTATTTTATTAGTACTACTCAGCTAATGGAACTGCATCTCAGTTTCACAATATCTTGGCATTCCATTTTCATCCTGCTTTGGGATGAAAAGCATAAAATGTTTTATATATCCTGTATATGTGTGTGTATAAAGCAAAAGATAAGTTCTTGCAATTTTGATCTGGATTTGCAAATATGACATATTTTGACATTTTGAGCAGGATCTCATTTTGGCATTTGAAACAAATATTGATTCATACCAAACTGTTTCAATTCAAAACTGTTATTTCATTTTGAAAATAGCATTAAATTGGCATTTGCAGCTGAAATGTCAATTTGAAAGAAAATATTTCAGCTTAAGTAGACATAGAGGAACAGAACATTTTGATTCAAAATTTCTGTGGGGGAGTAAAAATATTCTTTGTTGTTTTCCAAAACATTTTCTTCTCAATTGCACTCTGTTTCAGGAAACCATGCCTTCCCACAATAACAACAGTAAAACAACTACTTAACATAAAACATTTGAACCTTTTAGCACTTGGCATTATTGTTTGAATCCAGGCCCAAGGGCAGCTGGACTTGTTAGTGCTGCCATGCAGACCTAGCTAAAATATTCTGTGAGTTCATCCTTGTGATGTTGCACATGAAGAGCAGGAACTGCCATCATGATCACCCTCACTTTCCTCCCCAGTGCACCCCTCCCAAAACCACACACATATACAGCTCTAAGTCAGTGCCCAGTTTCACAGGAGATGGGGGTCAGGATACATCTGTCTGCTCAGGTCCAGCCTTCAAGAGCTAAGAGGCTTCATTAATTATACTGCTTTGGGCTGGCTGGGAACTAAATGGAGAAGTGTGAGCTCTGTTGAATTGGCTTCAAGGTGTCCCTCCTGATCGTACTAGTTCTTTGCTGAGTTCTTCTCAGATTTCATCCTCTCCAAAACTTATTCCAGCCTCCTTCGTGTTTCCCAGCTCTTTAAATTTTGCTTTTCTTAGTGTCCTCTTTGTGTCCTTCAGGACAGATTTCAGTTTCCTGGTCAGTACATGTGGCCAGTTGTGGCTGCAAAACAGAAGAAAAGAGGAGTTAGCAACTCTGCTCACCAAGGCATGACTTTTCATTTAGCATCATTTTGTTTCAGCCAAAGCAGAAATGTTAAATGGTGGAGTTGAAGTGGATCTTTTGCTGCAATACTTCAAGTGTTCCTCAAGCCCAGGTTCTGGGCCACCATCTGTTGGTGAGTGCAAACTCATTATAACAAAATGGGGTTCTCAGAGACAAAATAAACATCGAGGACTTGTAAGAGGCCAGAAGCTCAGCAAATGGCAGGGCTTTAGGAAGGTGTCAAATCTACAACTGCCCTGTCATGGATAAAGCATCATGTGGAATAAGATTTACTGTGTATAATAGAAGAAAATATCATTCCAACTGCTGTAGTCTCAAAAGAGATAAATGCTAATCCCTACTAATAACACCATTGCTATTTATATAGAGATTAGAAAGAAATATTTAATAGATAGTTGTATATATACATAAATGTATGGTTTAAACTGCATGCAGCATCATTGTGTGCAATGAAGGTGCAATTACTTTAGAATAGAAATATATGTTATAAACCAACTATGTGAAGGAGATATCCTGTAGAAATAATACAAAGGGTAATGTTTTTAAACTAAAACAGGATAGATTTGGAGTAGATATAAGGAAGAAAATTTTTATTATGAGGGTGCTCATTGCAAGGGAGAGTGGACTAAATGACCTTGAAAGGTCCCTTTCAACCCAAGCTATCCTATGATTATGTGATCTTATCTGCTGGTCAGCTTCACCTTGCCAGCCAATGGTTTGGCCAGCAAGCTGCAATTATTTGGGTATTTACTGTATTTCCTGAACAAGAAAGAATGTCAAGGGATCTCCTGTCACTAAACTGAGTTCATAGGATGAGGGGTCAGGATGCAAGGAGACTCAAATACTTGAGGACCCAAAAAAAAAAAAAAAAAAAAACAAAAAACAAAAAAAAAAAAAGAAAAAAATAAGAAAAAAAAAAAAAAAAAAAAAAAAAAAAAAAAAAAAAAAAAAAAAGAAGCCACTACCAATCACACTGGGATGAAATCTCACCCGTGAGAACTCCACAATGAATTCTGACTGACTTGCATGGGGTCTAAGTCTCATCTACAAACTGAGACTACCCATGGATGCTAGGGAGTCACTGACCTCTCTGTGGCATGGTTCTCTTTTGTGTTTTGAAGTTAAAGAGAGAAATCCCTTTCTCCTTTTCAGAAGTATTGTAAGATGCTATGGATGGGATTCATCTGCCTGAGGATATTATCCAGCAGCATTTGATGCCATGGTTTATCCTACATTTTCTTCAGCTGTTGTTTCATCTACCAGCCTTACACAAGTGTCTGTGACAGCCATGGTGCTCTGGGCTGAATCCCACTTACATGGGCAGGTTAGAAGGTCCATGTTAAGGTCACAGACCCCACCACAGGACAAAAGAGAAGGGTCAGTAATGATACAGCCCAGGGCTTTATCTTCAAGTAACTGGAGGTGCACTCTGGTGTTTCTCATGCTTTGCTGAGGTTTTTATCAAGGTCCAGCCAGAACCATCACTTCTCTTTGAAATCAAGAATACACCAAGGACAGCAGAGTCCACAGCCATTTTTTCAAGGTTAAAGGATTGACTCCTGAGCAGGAGAAGAAGAGTCTTGACCTTCCTCTAGACTCCAGACCAAATGAATACTCCAAAATACATGATTACTTCAAGATGGGAATCCCTATTCTACTGCAGCAAGAGCCCTGTGGGACTGTTAGCATTTTAGTGTCCCAGACTAATAGGACCATAAATTGGGCAAGTGGACTATAGATCACTACATCTGAGATCCTTGTATAATGTTCCTTTATTGCCATCAAGGAAAAACAAGGTTATTTGCAGCATAATTCCTTTCATCAGAAGCATCTAAGATAGATTAGCTGGAAACATCACTAAAACACTAAGCAGGCCTGTGGGAATAAGTGGCTGTTGAAGACTTAGTTGCCTCCATTAAAAGCTTCCTACACACAAGAAGGACTGAACTAGGACCATTAAAAGGTCCAGGTATGAATGTCTTATTTATTTTTCTGCTATTTCAAATGAATTAAGCCAAGCTGACTGATGAGGACCTTCTGATCACCATAATACACTGCTGATCAGCCTGCTTCAGTGAGAAAGTCTGTCTGTGGGTGACCTATGTACTAAATACTTATATATCAGTATATGTGCAGGTTTTGTCAAGCAGGGCTAACCCAAGTGTGAGACCCTCTTTGTCTCTGGCCTTTGAGGATTAGCTGGTACTCTTAAATGTAAGTCAGCAGGGTGATCTTCTCTGCATCAGAGCTTGTATTTAACAGTGGGTGTTCACATATGGTAGTGCTGATGCAGGCCTCTTCAGATTGTGTCCCATATTCAAATAATTTTGTTTATTTAGTTTTTTTAATATGGATTTTCTGGCCTTAGGTCCTCGATAGGAAGAACTTCAGACAAAGATTTAAATATGAGATAAGAGAGACAAACCAGCCTGGTAACACATGCTGAATCTTTAAAAGATGTGTTTGGGGAAAAAGGAACACAGCTAACAGTTACCTGCTGGGTTTTATCCTTGTGAGAAAATTGGATGGGGCTTTAGTCTTGATAGCAATCCATCAGCCTGATATGGTGTGTCTGTAACCAGCCTATATCTAGGCACTCATCACTAGCTTTCATCTACCCCTCCTTTTTTAGGGAAGTGGAAATGAAATACACATTAGTCCAGAGGAGTTGAGCAGAGGCATTTCCTCTGTTTTTAGACATATTATTAAAAATCCCTGCTCATACATAATTTTCAGGGGACACCACACCAGTGGAAGTGTGGCTGTGAAAGCTTCTGTGCCAGCCTTCCTCTGATAACACCTACTTGATCAGGTCATGCTGTCATATTCCACATGACTTCCAAATTCCACCCATTATCTCTTGTACCCATCAGTACCATAATGATAAATATCAAAGCTGCATCCTGTTTCTGTCATGACGTATGGAATTACACTAGGCAGGAGATGTCCATTACACAAAAACAACAGTAGGCAATTTGGATTTTTCCAGGCTTGAACTCCAGTTTTATCTCTGTGTTTACCATGTACTGGGCTCTTCCTGGCACTGTGAACATCAACATATAATGGATTGATAATACACTGCAGATAAAAATAATACTTGATGTCTTTTAGGAATTAATAGGATAGTAGGTTATAAACTCACTAGGAAATCACCCAACAAGGCTACAGCTTTGCTGCTGTTCCAAGCACCTCTTGAATGAGATGTTAGAATAATAACACATATTATTAAAAAAAAAATTAAAGGGAGAAAAATAGAAGGAAAGGGGGGAAAAGACACTAAAACCAGTAAAGTGCAGACAAATAACACACAAGCAGACACTAAACAGCAGAGCTACATGGGGACTGTCCTACAGCTACTACCTCAGATCTAGGCCCTTTTGCCAAGGAGTTTTTCAGCTTTCCTCCTTTTGAACTCTGCAATTTCTTCCGGGAGTAACCCATGAGCTCTATACCTGCAGTGAACAGGTAGGCCATTAGAGAAAGAACCAGTTCAGTTTCATCTGAAATAAAGAACAGACTGTAATGGAGACTGAGGGAAAGGTAAATGTCTTCTGGTGAGAGAAAGGAAAACAAATATGGGCCCTGGTTCTGGCTTTATTAATTCTTCTCTTGTACCACTCAACTTACTGCAAAGTATCAGGTCAGATAATTAAATTTTAAGTGTCCAGAGAGCTCTTGGCACTCTTAGACACTTCTGCCAGGACAAGATGAATGACTTTGTTGATTGAGGAGTACAAACTATATCTTTATCAAGGCTGTTTCCAGAATCTATTAAATAAGATGAATCCTGGGAGAATGATTCCATTAATCCACTAGTCCTTCCACATTCATTAAAGTGAGGAAGAGAACAAAACAGCAGTGAAGACCTTGCATTTGGTTAGTTCAGTTCCTGCTTCAGTGCTTCCAGGGATGTTGCTTTCAGAAACTCTCAGCTTGCTAAGCTGTGGGCACATTTCCTAGTGGAAATCCTATTTAAGAGTCCCTAGAGATAGTCAGTTGTCTCTGAATCCTGAACACAAATTTAACAGCCTTTCCTGAGGGAGATTAGGGTCAAGTTTCAGGTCTTTGGCTAGTTCTGCTCTACAAATGGAAATGCCTAGACAGTTGTCCTCCCAAGCCTTATCTAAACCCTCAGCTCTGGGAACATGTTTCTTGTTTTTCGAATTATTGATTCCTGTTTATAAACTTCCTCATGAGTGATGGTGCCTTTAGGGCTGGGTCCCAATGACGGGGAAGCCAGAAGGATATAATCCTGATGGATTCAATGAGGAATTACTTCTTGTGAGAATCTATATCTCAGGTGAGATTTAGCTCCCTGGTATTTTTTTATCTGCAGAAGAGCTGTCTCCATCTCAGCCTGGTGTTGCTGGACCACAGCAGGAGTTTATCCCAAAGCAGAAGATCAACACCAAGAAATGTCTGTTTCTCTCCATTGAGTCTTAAAAGACACACAAGGTGACCAGTTCAGATCAGGGTAAATAACTTTTAATAAGATTAAATCCTGCCTGTTGGAGGGAGAAAAGGAATCTTTGTGTCCAGACCCTTTATGGAAGCAGTCACAAAATTCAGCCACACATGGGTGAGAGTCAGGGCTTTGGTTTTTGAGTCCACCCAGCAGGACTTCACCCACAGGGGAGTGGAGGAGGTCACTGTCAGTGTCTGCACAACAGTGCAGCAGGTTGGGACCCACAGAAGGTGAAGGCCTGGCCAGGGTATTTTGTGATCCAGCATGGTAGTAGATTTCCTGAGGTCCATCTCCAGACACTGCTCACACAAGTATCAAATAACAGTTTGGCAGTGACATGACTTTCCTCCACAGCCCAACAGCAAAAAGAAAGATCCAGTGTAAACAGAACTTGTACATCTCCTGAACTCACAAGTATCTGAGCAACTGGAGAAGTCTGGTTCTGCATTATTCATCCCAGCCTCAGGCAAACCCCCTATTTTTGGAGACAGCTGTTATTTTTCCAAGGTCCTCTCTTCCCATCACCTTGTTTGCAAAACCAGCAGGAGAAAATCTGTGAAGTTCTGACTTTGCTTCCTTTCTGAACACTGCATTTAGGGTTTCTTGCTATTAGCACAAATTCTGTAATATTCCATCAATTCTCCAATAAACTTCAGCTTGCTCAGGAAGACCTTATTTAAATATAAAAGCTGATGCAATCACATCACAAGTCAAAGTTTTGTCAAAAGGGAGATGAGTCACCAACTTTCATTCCTTTTCTCATCCTCCATCAGATTTCAGAGGAAAAGTCTTCTTTTTCACTGTCATTATGCCACAGCCATGATCAGAATACTTCTTTGTCTTCATTTTGCTGTTGTGTTAGGTGGTCAGAAGACGTTTGGAAAGAAGGGACTGAGTGTGAAGCAAAATGCATCTGTCCTGACATTGCATGATCAAGCCTACGAGACAGAGGATGCTTTGACTTCCCTGAACAGCTCCTGTTAAATGTTACATAAAATTTATTTAGGAAATGTTTTTATGCTGTTGTATAATTCCAGCTATGGGAGGACAACCAGAGTTTTTCACTGCTGTTTGGTCCACAAGCTCTTTTATTTTTGATTTAAAAGTGCATTTAGCAGACTTCAAATATGAGCGCAAGTGGAAATGATTTCACTTTTCTCTTCAGAAAGACACACCAGCAGCAACAGCAACACTAGAGATTCTCTATGGATCCATCCTACTAGGGTGCTCCAACACAGACAAAGCAATGACAACCTTGTACTGGGTAGAAGAAAAAGCCATTTTGTCCTAATGAGTGTCTATTTCCTGGCTCATAAAAAGGTGTTTCTCACTTGGGGTTTGGAGATGGATTCTTTGAGCATCTATCACTGTTTCTCACCCATTTATCTTCAAACAAGGATCTCAGTGCTTCCTCCAGGGCTGATCCTCATGGATGTGAGGATGAGAGAACCCCAGAACTCTCACCTATTCCTGGCTGCATCTCCAGTTTTCAGTGATGTCACACATCAGGTTGCACTTATCACAGTGAGTGGTAGTGGGCAAGAAGACCCATCAACCCTTCTGGACTTAGGACTTACTGCATTAATTCATACAAGGAAAGGGACGTGGGTTAATGTAAAAAATCAAAAACTCTCGTATGTTCTTTACCTAGGCATTAGATTAATGGTTAAAAGCCTTTGAGAGGATTGACAATATGTATCTTTGCTGAATTGTATTAATTTTTTCTTCCAGTTAACTTTCCATAAATAATTTAAAGGGAAACTTTCTGAATAAAGCTACCTGCTGGGATAGAGGTAGCTATTTGATGCTTTCAAATACTGTATTCAGTACCAGAGAAAAGAATTTCTGAACCAGGATGGTAAAAGTTGGAAATTCAGAAGATCAAGAATGTCACTCATTTCCTTGGAATGGCAAATGAAAATCATCCTGGCTCATGGTTTTGTTCTCATTTGGGGGTTTTATTTGTTTGTTTTGATTTGGTTCAGTTGGGTGGAGTTTTTTTCTTTCTGATAGATATTTTTTCAGTGCTTCCCAAAATGCATCTGAGATTTAGTCCAGGTAAGGGTTGTGTCTGGTAGTTTTGCATAACCTCACATCTTTTATGCTTTTTTTGGACTAGATGAGTGTTCCACTGGAGTTAGAAAGATGCTGCCAGTCCCAAAGCATCACAGGATGCCAACTCCAAATATCCTATGTTTATATACTCTCAACTTTGTGCTTTTTCCTTGTCTGATAATTCAACCCCTAGGTAGTCACCTGGTATACCCTCAAAGAGACTTCACATCCTTGCTTTAAATCTGACTGAGATCTCAAAACAACTTCTATCCTACAGGTGGTCTGCTGCTTGACTGCTTGGCATGCTTGGTTTGCTGTCTCTTAATTTTGTTACGCCTTCTCTATGTCCAATCTGCCATTATTTCCTGTGGCAGTACCAGGAGTATGTGTAGAAATCTGCCTTGAAGCAAGGGAAGGTCAAGAGAGGTTGTAGAACTGTCCTGTGCTGTTCTATGTCATACAAAGTTAACCCAAAGCTCCCACGAAAAACCAAGTGAAACTGAAATTTGACCTGACCAAGAAAGAAGGACTTATCCTTTGAATAGGAACTTCAAAAACTTCCATCCATAGGATCTGACCCTTAAATCCATGACCCACAGGTTTGCAATTCCATAGCATGGACATAAGACCAAGCATGATGTGCTAACCTTTACTTAGTAGGAAACACCTCCCAGCATGGCCACCACAACTGTCCACCTGTAGTTGTTTGGGCTGCTCAAGTCACAATATAAAGCATGAGATAAAAACAAGTGCTCATAGACCTCATGGTAAGGAAATACCCAAGAGAAGACAAGTTGCCTCAGGACAGAGTGAAAAAAAAATTAGTAGAAAAAAAATTTATTTAGTGTTTCCTTCTTCAGCTTTAAAGCCTAGAAATAAGGAAATCCCTATGGAATTATACAAGGCAGTGACTTGAAACCACCATATTGGCCAAATACAGAGAAGCAACTTTCAGCCTCCTGATTTTGTGCCAAAACATGAATCATCAAGATAAGGCTGGAAAACAGGACATAATGTCTGATACAAATCTGGTAACAGCACAGCCTATGCTTGAGGCAGTTCTCCAAATATTTGCTTTGTTTCAACATCCAGTTGCTTCTTTCTGTAGCTTGATGTTTGATTTCTATAGGGTATAAGTTTAATTTTGCTCCCTTGCTAGGACAAATACGGTTTTGTGTAACTTTACTTTTTTCCTCTGATTACTGTCAAAATCACTCAACTGCTGCATGACCTGTGAGGACAGAGATACTGCAAAAGAACAATGAAGGTCTGGGCCTTGGGACAAGAGTAGATCACCTCTGTCTCTGCAGTATTATGGGTGTACTCTTCAGAGGTTACACATGGATGCTCAAGATCCTCTAATTCTGAGTATGTGGGGAAATAAGGAATTTTTTTTTTTTTTATTTACTAAGAGGGAATGAGGCCATACATAGGACAATATTGATCAGGAGAAGCCAGAGGTACATTAGAACAGGCCTGATTTTCTGTCAGACATTGATCTCTAGGGTAGTTACTGTAGGACCTCAACAGAACAGGCATCTTGCAAGGGCCAATCAAACCAGACCTCTTAGCAAGTATTTCTCTTTATTGTCTATAAAGGGAGTCAAGGCTGACTGCTTTTAATGTGGGTGACCACGCTGTTCTTTGTTTGTCAAACAAATCAGACTCCTGGTTTTTATGTCCTGACCACAGCATCCTTTCCAGGCATATAGCAGGTGACAGCTGAACAGGGAGTACTCTGTTTGCAAAGTCAGGCATTGTGGAGCTAGAAAACAGCTTAATGAATTTAGAGTGTTCAGTCTTTGCTCGCCACCATTTGTATGGAGGCAACATCATTAAATCTTCAATTACATAACAGTGCCATAAATTTGTAACACAGAGCTTTCTTATTCTTCTGTTAGAATGAAAGGGAAGAAATGTGTTTATACATTGAATGAGGTTGATGTTTGCAGCAGGAATTTGATGGAAGAGGAGAAAAATCCTGAGTGTCTCCCACACACTGATGACACCAGAGACCTGAAAATGTCCCTACCTGTGTGTCTCCTATATGCACACAGAGCAGGAAGGAGATTCAGGGAGGAACTCCCTGGTGTTCAGTCTCCAAGGGAGTATAGGGGAGAAGCAGGAAGGGAAGTTTCCATGGCACTTCCTGGGAACTGTGAATAAGGAGAGGTGCTGAAGGAACCCCCTCACTTCTGAGTCCCAGTATTATGCCTGAACATGTAAGTCACCTAAGGAATGTGATACAGACTTTGCAAACAGATATCATGGACAGACAGATATTCAGCCTGTGAGCTCCAAAAGAGACCTTTTAATTAATGTCTTGGACAGTGATAAAGTCACACTTACCCTGGCTTTATTTCAGGAGGTTTAGGTAAGGGCTTCTGGAAACCTTTTTTCCCAACCAGCCAATATGTTTCTTCTACTCCTTTACCCTAAAATAAACACAAAAACCCAAATAAAAAGCAGCTTTCTGACTGGCCTCTGCTTTATATGTAATTTTCCTCACTAGGTTTCTCTGGCTTCATACATATCCAGAGGCAGACCATGTCTGAAAGTCTTGGGCTGTCCTTCAGAACAGCTCAGGGATTATTTGAGTTTCATTTTCCTGAAAGAGGATATTCATTATCCTTGTTCCAACTGTCATTTACAAATTACCCTCATTGATCTGGGTCATTGAAACTACACAGCTGAACAGAAATTGGAAACTACAGGATCACTAATCATCTTATTTGGCAGCACCAGCATTATTAATTGAGAGATTTTACAACTCATTCTGAACTGAGTATCAGAATAATAACTTCCTCTCCCACCACCGATGATTTAGCTTTTAAAGTGTGATGCATCTGATGAACTGTAGGCACCTATATGAGATTCAATCACCCTTGACTGAAGAAGGGGAGGAAAACTGACATTCATCTTCACATAAACTAGATCCTGAAAGTATTTCAGGTCAATAATTTCCTAAAGGGCCAATTTATCTCCACTAACTATGTAAAGGTTTCATTCCATTAATTAAATCTGGAATATTTACCCCAGATCTCCGCTTGCAGACATATGGATGATTCCACATGCAAGATTGTTGAGGGACCTGAGGCCATACTCAGACATTTTATTCTAGGTACTTAAGGCAAGCAAAGCTCCTAGTTCTGTCTATTGACTATGAAAGGGTAGAAATGATGTTTGAATTATTTAGGACTGTCTTGTTTGCACATTGAAAAGTTGCAGCTTCTGTCAAAGGTGGACTAAATAGACTACTATATAAATACTTCTATCCAGCACATACAGCTGATTGCTTGATCCCGCAGCCCTTCAATAACTACCTAATGTATTGAAACAAGTGAAAGAGACAATTTTGGAAGGATTCAGCTGAAGATTGGTGTATGAAGGCCAAAAAAGATCTTAACAAGAAAATTCCTTAAACAAGATGACTCCCCTGTGAAGTGATTCACACAGCTCTGGCCTTCTTACCCTCAGTTCTGTTTTTCCCCTGGGTATGATTTCATAGCCTTCATTCAGAATCCGAAGTGTATCCACTGTACTTTGGCTGACATGAATTCTGTAAGCTGGGAACAGAAAGCAAAGCAGCTGGATCATTGTACTGCACTCATGCTGTGAGTTCCCCACTGCTTCATCCTGACAAGGAAAAGTGCTCCAAGGCAGGAGTGCTCCAATTCAGGTGTGTGGCTGGTGTAGCTGTGCAGTGCTCCTCTATGCAGAGTTTAATGCTGACTGATGGATTCTTCCAGGCAGGGCTGTGAAGAGCACAGGGGGAGAGGAGATCTACTCTGGGGTCTTCCTGCAGAAGGATACCAAACACACTCAGTATAGAAGTCCATCTCTTCATAAAGGTGGTAAGTGGTTTTCCAGTAACACTGTCAGCTAGATTGCTTTTTTATCTATTGCCACAGTATAACTAGGGAATGAGAAAGAAATGAAAAATAGCCAACTGTCCTTCTCCAGACACCCAACATAATTTGAAAGCTGGGATGAAGAGCAGAGAGATGAAGTTTGCAAGGGAACATAAAGAAAATGTGGCTATGCATGTAGATATGTCTGGATTTTTAGCAATTTATTCCACCCAGAGCTGCCATTTGGTCTATGAACAGAAAGGGCAAAGGTGGAGAACTTTATTGCATTCCCGTCTTCCCCAGATTGTTTTACAGTCACTGCTGGAACTCACTGAAATTCTTTATTGTTCTGCTTGTGTGAAGAAGCCATGAAATATTTCTAAAATATTTTCCCCCAAAATTGTTTTGTTTTGTTTTTAGCTTTCATTTCAATTTTGTCAATCACATTGTCTTCCCCTTTGAAGGATGGGGTATGAGCTGTTTAATTTTTTTCCCATAATAATAAGAAAGAAAAATATCAGTTTGAATATGTAGAGGAAGATCACACAGCTATGAGCTACATTTCTTGAGAGACTAGATAACACAGCTATGAGCTACATTTCTTGAGAGACTAACCTACAATTTTCCTATTTATCTATATGCATTTCTAGTAAGGTGTAACAATGTTCCTGTACCTGCAGTGCTCCTGGTGTCCCCAGTCTCAGTGGGACTTTCTATGGGTATGATGGAAGCAGTGCCCACATGTGCTTTAACCCCTGCTTTGTACTGGTCATGAAAGGTAAATGCATTATTTTACTGTGCAAGAACTGCTCTGAATTAAGGGTTCTTAGCACTGACTGAAAGCAAGATCCAAACCATATTGGAGGAAAATAGGGCAAGATTCATCTTGATTTTGGTTGATGGGACTGTAGTCAGAGGAGCTGGATGGCAGGGCCCTAAAGGCCAACCTACAATGGCAAGACTGGTGCCCTCTCCTTCAGGCTGCTTTGAGTTCTGCCATTTGACGTTCCCCTTTCTTTGACTGTCCCAAATACTCACGCAGGCCCGTGGATTCCATCCTTGATGCCGTGTTCACCGTGTCTCCAAAGAGGCAGTACCGGGGCATGGTCAGCCCCACCACGCCAGCCACGCAAGGCCCTGAAAGGGTAATGTCAGCTGCGTTACCTGGATGGGCCTGCACAAGTGTAGGGGTTCACTGACAAACAAATCTCATCTTCTCCTCTGATACTCAAAAAACCTACTGGGAGCACAGAAGAAGGTTTTCTAAAGATCTCATTGGCTTTAGTGCTTGTTACAAGCTGTCACAAGTTTAGCATTGCTCCGGAGTTCATGCTGGTGTTTCATGTCTGAAAAAAGGTCCTGTGTGGTAGGCCTTCAATTCACCATCATCTGGGAGAAATTTGTTCATAGTTCATGGAAACTCAAGGACTGTCATGGTCTCAGTATAAAAAGGTCTTTTTTCCATGTGAGAAAACTAGAGTTCAGATCCTGTGATATGCCCTGTAACCCACTGAAACAGGATTAAAAATCAGCCTTGGGAGTCCAGAGGTGCTGGCAGCACTCTGGACCACCCTGTCTCCCCTCCTTGGAAATAAAGACACTGTTAGCTGGCCTATCTAGTCGAGAACTCTTTTTTCCTTCTTTCTCATTCCTTATACAAGATACATTCACTTCCTAATTAGCTTTCAAAGAATCATTGCCAAGTCGTCAGGGAGAGGTATGTGTGCAGGATGCACATGAACATGCACAGATTTGGAGATAAAATGTGTGGAAGCCAAACAGCACAGATAATTCTCATCTGGGATATTTGGCTTAGTTAATGTTTAGACTGTACTCTGAAAGAGGAGGTGCCAAATTTCATTGTCTACAATAGAAAATATCAGGCCTGCAGAATAAGTGCAAAAATAAAAATAAAAATCAGTGGGATAAAGTGTGGGGCTTCCTGCAGACAAAAGGCAGAGCTCTTTGTATTTTCAGATGGATTTATGAGATATGCCTTTTCAGGTCTTGCTTGCCTTTTCAATATCATTATCCTTCTGAGTTAAGATTTAGTATAACTGAAATCTAGGAAATCTTTCCCCATGCAAGATTACAAGAGACATGAACATTGTACATCATCAACAGTACCTGAAATGATGCTATAGAGTAGGGTTTTCATAACATAAAAAAGTTATAGGTTAAAATGTTGGCTTTAAAATAGTAATAACATAAATAGTAGCAACTGTAACCTAATTTAGGAGTGATCAGTTACTTAGTTTAGTACTGATACAATTTTATGCTGATTTCAGCCTTATTTTAAAAGTTTGATTCTTCATACGTTTTCCAGATCTATCTTAAGGAAATTAAATTCCATACCTGAAAGCTATGGGAAACTTCACAAGAACCCCTCTTGCTGTGACCTCTGAAAAGTTTTTAAAAAGAGAGAGAGGAAGAATGGTTCATCCAAAACTTATTACAAGGACTTGTGTAGCAGGGATCAAACTGGATCAAACTGGATAAAGCACAGCTGGCAGAGATTGCTGGAGATCATAAAAACCTGATTTAAGGGGGTTTCTTTTCAACTGTCAGTGTATATCAGACAAAACACTGTTCCTCAGAATCTCTTACAAGTTAACTCTCATCCTTATCAGTACCCTCTAATTTGTTTCAAGCTTTTCAGTCGAGGAACTATATCCACCAGAGAGAGTTTAATTCAAGTTTTCATCTAGAGGCATTTCTATGCACAACTGTAAAGGCACTGTCAATAATCTTGGCCAAAGATTCCCTAACTTATGGTCTTTATTGAGTGCATGATAATGTGACATATACACAAAAAAATTTCATGTTGGAGACTTCTTATTCATGCTTCAGTGAGAGGTTTCCTTGAGAAGACACTGTCTCACAAAACACTGCCTCTCTTCTTTTTGTGGTCATAACATGACAGCAGCAGTCTGAAATCTCACTAAGGACCAAAACTCCTTCTGTGATAGGTGTTGTAAGGACACAAAAAGTTGTTTCCTCTTGAAAAACACCCCTCACTGAGGTGGATTTGAGCTCCATTGGTTAGAGCATGGTGCTAATAACACCAGGGTCATGGGGTTGGTCCCTGTATGGGCCATTCACTTGAGAGTTGGACTCCATGATCCTTGTGCGTCTCTTGCAACTCAGAGTACGCTATGATTCTGTTATTCCATTTTAAGAAGCATAAATAAAGGCAGATGAGCTTCTACTGTAGGCAGTGGAGACCAAGCCAATGTGGTCAAGTGAGCCATAAGAGCTTTTCCACTCCTGCACATGAACAGCTTTACAGGGTTCATTTACGTGAACTCAAAATGAGGGCAGGCTCCCTAAAGTCCTGGAAACACCTCCATGTGAGTGCCTGAATCCAGGTTCCCTACTCAGTTATTGCAATCACCCAGCCACTTCTGCAGAGCTCACAACATAGGAGAGGCAAGATTTTTAGGGCAAGGTGTTATATCTTTCTAGAATACTGCTTTTAAGCCTGTCCCATTGCAGAAAGTTCTCAGCTCAAAACCAACCCTGCCATATAAGCATTCCCAAAATTACACATTCTCTGTGTAAGCATCTAAGACTTAACTTGTTTACTGCCTTCACCTCCTGTGTGTGTTCCCCTTTTTCCAAACAGTTTCAACGGAAGGCTAAGAAAAACTGCCAGTGTTAAATCTCCCACAGTTACAAGTTTTAGAGGAATCCAGATGCTCTGTGATTAGGACATTATGGCCTAGTTGTTTAATTGCACAGGTTCATAGATTTGCTTTGAAGTGTGTCTTTGCCAGGGCTTGCAAGGGTCAGTTAGTGAGAGGCTCTGGCTAAGACTCTGCAAGGACCATCAGCAGTGCTGCAGAGTTTAAGAGTCAAAATCAAAGTGCAGGGCTGACTGCCAGAGAGTCTGACTGATACACAAATCATCTTCAGCCTCCGTGGAAAAGCTGATCTTCTCACCACTGTGCTTGCTGACTGTCTTTCTCCAGCCCAGGCATGGACAGCAGGGAAACAGCTGACTCAGCTGAGTTATCCTGGACCTGCAGTGAAGTCAAGAGAGGACAGCCAGGATTTCAGGATGTCTTTAAAGCAGGGGAGAAAGTGCAGACCAAACACTGCTCATCTTGTCCTGTTTGCCTTACCCATGCATTGCCACAAGCAGACCATGGGCATGGGCTATGAGAAGTTCCCAGAAGTGCAGATTTCCCACAGGATTGAAAATACAGGGGCAGCCCATGCACAAAATGCATTTATTGCTTTCACTGAGAGGTCCTCATGAGCTCTTGGCACCAGTTTCCAGAGAGCAGCTGAAGTACGTGACTGGGGGTCACACCCTTTCTCCATCCTTTCCAGTACAAGGAAAGTGTCAGCCAAGTTCTCCTCTTCCCCAAGAGCTTCCCCAAGGCTTTCATGATGCTGATCATTCCCTCTTCATGCATCTTTTCTCAGGAGGAACTGGGTCTAGGGTTAATCAAACTCTGCTGTCAGCTCCATGGCTCAGAGAGCTGGTTTGCTTTGGAACATGTGTTTGTGGCTGCTCCCATGGCAGTATGATGCTGCCAGATCTGTGCAAAACAAGAGCTACAGAATCCTCCCCCCTCTTCCTCTCACACCCAATACAACTGTTCATAGCAATTCTGCTTTCCAGATATCCAGAGTTCATAAAAACAAAACAAAAAATATTACTACTCCCTGTAGACATCACCTAGGGATGTATTTTTTGGCCAACTGCATGGGAGATACATCACAGAACTGCTGTCAACAGGCAGCAGCAGATGTTGCTCAGAAAATTCCTCTCTTTCCATGTTGAAAATATGCAGCTGGTGCTCCAGAGGCTTCTACTTGGGGCAAGACAATCTACAGCCATCATCTAAGCCACCATCTGCAGTCTCATCTAATTTCTGACAGAGTATAAAACATACAGTGCTCCTGCAATCATTCCTTAATGCTTTACACTTCTGTGAAGGGTCAACTAAGAATCGCAAACTTCAAAGAAAACAGTAGAGAGATGTGTTTTAGAGATAATTCCAAAAGAGGATCTTATAAGGTCTAAGATTCATAATATTGATTTTAACTCTGCTAAAGTCACAGCTCTGTTCTGGGATATTCTGACTGAGATACTTCCTTTACTCTGCTTCTGTCTCCCAACATCTACATCAGGGACCAGGATACTGACATCTGCAAAACACTTGCACGCTAAAGCTGCAAAAGTGTGGATATTATCAGAGAAGCAGAAAGATAAAACCCCATATAATATTGGGTTAGACTCCCAAGCATTCTTAGTCATTGTTTGGCTTCCCACTGTGGACAACACCTGGTACTTTAGAGGAAGAGGCAGGAAATCTGGTGACAAACAGCTGGGAAAAAATATTCAGGGTTGACTAAAATATATATATATAAAATTATGAGGGTTCATATATGTTATACAAATACTGATTCATGATAATAGCAGATGTATTTTCCTACATTTAAAATACTGTCACCTATATAACTGTAGTTCTACTGTTTGGGGATTTTTTTTTTTTTTACTTTGGAATTTAATTGCATTTTGTATGTGTGTGTATATATATATATATATAAAAGGAACTTCCTCCTTTCATTTTAAGCAAGCAACTTTTCTGTAGATTGAATACATTATGACTTCTACATCAGAGATAATGTTTTCTTTACAACACAATTTTTTCTTCAGAGCTGTATCACATTTTTCTTCCAGTATATCCTACCTGTAATAAATATCCACAGCCTTTCTATTCTTTCACTTTATATGCCATTGTTTCTCTGTTTTTTCATTTCAGAACATAGTTGCAAACACATCACTGGATGTCTTGATAACCTGTCTCAGAAGGTCCTATGGCACATTAAAGAGTTATCCATACAATGAAACCCTCGTGACTAATGTGCCAGAAGTAATTCCTGGCTGGGACAGAATACAAAATCTCTCCCTAAAATGCTACTAAGCCACTTTCCTCCACAAACCCTCTCTGGTTTTTGGTGGTTTTGTTTGTTTGTTTGTTTGTTTGTTTGTTTGTTTGTGTGTTTTTGTTTTGTTTTGGTTTTTTTCCATTTTAACTCACTTGTTGATGTGGAATATTTTAAATTGTCTTGTAAGGGTGTTTTTTGGAGGGCAGGTATGAAGAAAGCATTCAGAGTTAGAAATGGAGTTGAGAAGGAGTTCTCTGATGCTGGGGTGCAGGCAGGTGCTGCTGCCTACCTGTGTGCAGCCCGATTCGTATCCTGAGGGGAATGTCTGGCATGTGCCTCATTTTGAATGTTCCCACGGAGCTCAGGATGTCCAAGGACATGTTGGCTATTTCAGCTGCGTGCTTGTTTCCATTCCGTTTTGGGAGCCCTGAAGCAACCATGTAGGCATCACCAATTGTCTCCACCTAGCAAATACCATTGCATTAAGAAATAAATACCGAAATTGAAAAAGATGGAAATAAAAGACAGAATAAAATGACTTCTCACCTTGTACACATCATGGTTTCCAAGAACAGCATCAAACAGAGAGTAAAGGTCATTCAGAAGGTCAACGACTTCAATGGGTTCACTGAGGGCTGAAATGGATGTGAAGCCCACAATGTCATTGAAGTAGATGGTCACCTGGTCAAAATACTCCGGTTCCACAGTGCCACCAGTCTTGAGGGCTTCTGCCACTGATCTGAAATAGCATCACAAAAAAGATTTCAGGGAACAAACCCTTTTCTAGTGCATGCTGAAGAGCTCTTGTTCCTCTGTGTTCAGATCTTCCACTAAATAGAAAGATCTATACGGCTGTAACCAGCATTGATTAAAGTTTCTTACTTTGATTTGAAGGTCCTTGTCAAAACTGATGGTCAGGTCTACAATGTTTCTCACTTCTGGGGAAGAGTGTTGTCCAGAATAGCTATGGATTTGTTTTGGAGTGGTTTTGGTTTGGTTTCCTGGGGATTTTTTACCACCTAAAGTACCAGTACTTACGGTGGAAGCATTTGTGACAGCAGTTTTTCTGTCTTCTGTTTTTCAATTTCTAGCTCTTCAGTCCGCTCACTGATTAAATCTTCCAGGTTGCTTGAGTACTGCTCAAGCATCCTGAGCATTGAGTCAATGATATTGGTCTTTTTCCCTTTGTTGATGGTTTTGAACTGGAAAAGCAAACTGGAGAGTTATTTGTCTGTCTCTTTACACCACTGTAGCACTTTGAGTTTGGAAAGGAACAGAAAGCAGGTATTTCTTCTAAAGTGTCAGCACTAAAGACTTGCTTTTTCAATGGCAACAGTTCAAAGGTAAAGGAAAAGATGAATTAGATTTGCATCAATCAGTGAGAGTTAGTAAAACATAACCTTATAGTAATGGTCAATATGTACATTGTTGCGGATTCTTGTCAGGCTGCAGGTTTGCAACCTCATTTATCCCATGAACAATCTTTAAGGTAACTTGCAAAACTTTGCATTCAGAGACACAAAGTTCAGGGTGTTAGCAACACTTTTTACAACCTTTTTACATTTTATTGCACTTAAATTCATCTTTGCACACTGACATGCATGTGTACTGCCACCTCCATTCTCAGTCCTTCACTTTCTCCTCCTGACCTGAAGTTGAGCTGCTGGAATTGTCGGATAATTTGTGGCTTCAGAGGCTACCTTAGACTCAACAGTGGAGTCACCAGGTTCAAAATTATTCACAGCTTCATAGAACCAAAAGGTAAAAAATATGGATATTTGTTTACCTGGTTTGGGGAAATGTCCTAAAGTTGTATCAGGGAAGGTTTAGATTGGATATTGAGAATTTTTTTTCACAGAAAGGGTTTCTAAAGCCTGTTTGGAATAAACTGCTCAGGATAATGGTGGAGTCACCATCCTAGGAATGCCTCGAGAAACATGTGGATGTGGCACTTGAGGACATAGTTTAACAGTGGTAGTGATACAGGGTTGATGATTGATGACTTTAAAAGTATTTTCCAATCTTAAAGAATCTGTGATTTTATGACCTTATAAGAACACGGGAACTATATTGCTTGATCAGAAAGGGGAGTTATTTTGCCAGTACCTTGCCAGTACCATGAGACTGGCCAGTAACAGATATCTGTGAAAGCTGTTCTAGTACAGTCATATTTCCCTGGGATATTCTCCAGACTCCCACCAATCTGGAACTGAGAGGACTCCTATGCCAAATGTTGTATCTTTGTTTTTAAGAGTCTTTGATGAATTCTCCTTATAGTCACCATTTAAACACTTTAGAAGATTTAAAAAAATGATCTGAAGGTGCATAATTTACAAATCTTTCATGTCCATGATATCTGTGCAGATACGCTGAAAATGTGAAGACATTGAGATCATTTCCAGGTTGCTTTATCACCCCTAAGTCAGAAAAAGTCTAGGGCTCTGCAACTTCTTAATTCTTTAATAACTGAAATAAAACAAACAAACAAACAAAAAAAAAACAAACCCAAACAACAAAACTCTTCCCTGCCAAGAAGACAAAGGGATTACACCAGCTTCTTTTTTTACTGACCTTATGAAATACCTCCTCAAAGGTTGGACGTCGTTCAGGGGCTTCAGCCCAGCATTGCTTCATTACCTGGATGCATGTAAAGGGAGCTGCCTCAGGAGCTATGTTTGGGCGGCACAGGGGAGGGGGCTTCTTCACTTTCTTTATAATTTCTGTGACAAAGAGAAGAATGGAAAGCACATTGTAAAATGGAGGGCCTTGATAGAGACAGAGGACATGGACCTTTTCATGTATCCCTGGCTTGCTTCTTCAGCTGTCACTCTTAGTCCTCAGCACCCAGTGTCTGTGCCAAATGAAGCTGGAGGTTTCTGCTTTTCTCTGTAAGGAATCTCTTGAAGGATTTAAAGAAGATTCATCTGCCTTCTTGTCCCTGGAGAACCAGGTTATGAGTAATAAATAGTGGCTGGATGGGGGTAGGACATGTGACAGTTGGATGTGTGAGCCTGCAGGCTTGTATTTAATGAAATTGCCTCTGACTCTCTCCACTAGGACTTGCAGTCTTCTAAGACAGCAGAGGTTTATGGCTGAGCACAGACAGGAAGGATAGCAGCCTCTGATGCTTCACCATTAACTGGGAGCCAGGATGTAGGAGGTTGGTGGGAGTGGCAACAGTGGAAAATATGTATAAGGGGAAGAGGTTGAGTTCAAAACAATGTCTGGGAAATGACTCCCTGTCTAGAGCTCTCTTTCTAGAAATGAGGCTTGTAAGGAACTGGGTTTGTGTTTTCAAGGCCTGAGAAGTCAGTCCTTTAACACCCACCAAAGTTATTGTATTTGAAATCTTATTTTGCTCAGTGCAGAGCAGTCAAATGGAATGAAAACCTCCTTCTCTGGCAGGAGTCCTGCTGTTGCTGCGAGTACTCAAAGCTTTTCAGCATTGACAGCTTACTGTGAAGATCTCTGGCTCATCCCCCCAGACTCCACCAAATGAACTAACCAAAACATCCGGCCCCAAAATTTCCAGGGGCAGCCAAGGGGAAATGCCTTCCCCAGATTGTTTTAAAGTTCACACAAGTGACAGCTCCATAGAATTGAGACACATTGAGTAGAAATTCATCACTTTATCAGGTTAGAAAACAGGACTGAACTGTGTTCAACATTTGCTGGAGGTTCTGTGGGGGGATGAGGTTGGGGAAATTGCTAATTGCATCATAGTCTACATCATATGTCCAGCTCTGATTTACACAGTGGGATGCATCATAATTGTCATTGCATTGGGACAGCAGCTTCAGGCACAGAATGGTCATGGCCCCATTTTCCAGCTGAACTGGCAGATACTGAATTGTCATACCCCACCTGATAATTGTCCCGCTTAAATTGTCTTGAGAATGGGCTGTCACTGAAATCAGCTAATTTTAGATTGTTGTCAGTCCCTCCCTGCTCAGGTGCTTGTGACCTTGAGTTTGTTTGTTCTTCCCAAGGATGCACAACATGGTTTCACCAGAAGCAGCTACTAAGGAGTTCACCTTAGTTCACCTTTGCTGTTTCCTATATACATAAGCAAAATGATGCCTCCCTTCAACCTCTGTTGAAGAGAGAGTGTCTTTAAAAAGGAAAAGATTAAGGAAAAAAATAGATGGGTAGATAGACAAAATAGGATGCTGGCAAGGGGTCCAGCTCAAAAATTTCAGCTGTCACAATGCACAAAAAAAGGATGGTGAGTGAGAAGCAAAGGAGCTTCTACCTATGGGAAACTCTACCATGAGATTTAAGCCCATACTGTGATGAAAATATGACTTTGGACAGGGAGCTGGAGGTGCTGCAGAGGCCTGGAGCATCCTGGAGAGCATTGACAACCCCAATCCCAGTGAAAGTACTGATGAGACATGAACCAAGGCACTGATGAGAATGACACATTTTGATGTTTATTTTGAATGCTTTGTTGAAAACAGGCTTCTGCCACTGAGGAAGGTCATGAGACTAATACATTATTGCCTTATTAATAAAATTAATATTGCCCAGACCTTTCATGAGTGCTCTGCACAAAGCCTTAAAAATATACTGTAATAGTTGCCTACCTTCAGCTGAGAGTTCTGATGTGCAGTAAGGTGGACCACGAGCAACTACTTCTTGTAGGATGATAGCAAAGCTGTAAACATCCCCTTTGACTGTGCCTTTTCTGCACATAGCTGGGTCCCTCAGTAACTCAGGAGCTGTCCAGAGCAATTCTAAAAAAGTTCCAGAGTATCACATTTCTTACACTTGAACTCAGATTATTGCAAAGTAGGTGCTTAAACGAATACCTTACTTCAGTCATTTGATGAAAGATTGGAAAATACTACATTATTTACTGAATCAAATCTTTTATTTCTTGTGGTGTGTTAGAAATACTAAACTTCAGTACTAACAAAAAAAAAAAAAAAAAGAATTTTCCAAACTTTACTCTATTTAAAAAAAAAAAAAATTGCCATACCAACAATTTGTATCATATAACACCAGCCACCAACTTCAACATGAGAAGTCATCTCACCACTACCAGAAGTTTTAACATTTTTTTTTAAAATTTAAAATATTCCTGAGTCAAAATGTTGGCAATGAATCTTGAATTTCTTGTTACAGTTGCTGCTCTTTCACAAAGCATCAATTAACAACATATTTTCTGTAGCTCTTTTTTGATGAAAATAGTTTCTGTAAAAGCAGATTGCAACAATCTGATGCACAATCTTTATAATCCAATAGTTCAAGTGACAAAAGACACAGTTGTAAAACATATCCAGCCTCATCAAGAAATGAATCTCCAAAGTGAGATGTTGTTACCCTGGTAACTGTGCATTCTGAGTAATGGGGATACAGAACATTTCTGCCACTGCAAATGTCTTTATCTTCTGTAAAGGAGGAGAAGAAAATCTTCTGTCTGACAACTGCCCTATTTGAGACACTGGAAAGGTATAGGCATCAAATCCCATGATGGAGGGATCAAAACACCACATACTATGTGAAAACAGGTTTCAAGAATGAATTGAGACAGCAGAGGATCCCCAAAGCAATGGCCAAGTGAAAGAAATCCTGTCAAAGTCTCCAAACACGGTCCCATGACCTTAAGTGCTGGGAATCTCATGTGGCAACCTTTGGTGATTGGCATGTAGAGGACCTGTTTCAAAGAGAACTACATCATTTTGTGGTTTAGATGACTTATTTTAACACAAAAAAGTGTTTTTGCAGTTGGACTATCATAAACCTTTAAATATAGGATTGGATCTAAGGATGGGAGGCCATTCTACTGGTCACAGAAATTCAGTACTTATAAGATTGAGGGGATAATTCAGTCCTTCTCCAAGTGTGACATGCTGAAGTTCTGACACTACTTACAGTAAAATATATATTTTTTTACCATGTCACTCTGCTATTCACTTCACTTTCAGGAAGTCTGAAGAAAACCTTTCTTATAACAATGCATGGTATGGAGGAAACTAGATGTAGTGAGACTGAGCATGAAAATCCTTGTGTGGCCACTGGCCTTAAATTGTATTAGGACAAACATCTGATAAATCAATGGACTAATATTAAAAAAAAAAAAAAAAAAAAAAAAAAAAAAAAAAAAAAAAAAACAAAAAAAAAAAAAAAAAAAAAAAAAACCAAAACAAAACAAAACAAAAAAAAAAACCCCCAAACAATTTCCTCATCACACCTACCTTCTGGGCATGGCTGAATATAGGGGAATTTCTGTGCCTCTAAGATCTCGTTGTATCCATAGTCAGTGATCTTCAGGACAAACCGGCCATCCACAACACAGTTACGAGACTTGAGACGTCCATGAGCAAAATCTCGGTGATGCAAATATCTGATTCCCTATGAAACACAGAACAAAATCCAGATTGATCCTTAAGAATTATTTTATCCATCAGTACTCAGAGACACCGAGCCAATTTGTCACCTCAGATGGCATCAAATATAGCATTGACTCTATTTCAAATGCAGTAATGATCAAAACAATAAATTATGGGAGAAGTTTAGAAATGGATTAGGAACATGAAATAGGTTTGTCTGGACCCTAAAGTAATATTGGAAAGGTCTGACAACTTTAACTACAAGGGAGAGTCAGATGCCTCCCTCTGCAGCCCTATGTCTCATTGCACATGGAAGTTCTGCTTTTTGGCAAGGATAAGAAGGTGGACACAAGTGTTACCAAATAATTAGATCAAAGCTAGTCATGAAGAGCTGGGTGCCCCTACCCATCTCCCTCAAGGAGGTTTAGAAGGTGGATCACAGACTGCAAGAATGGTTCTGGCAGTCAGTCTACTCTCTGGAATCCACCTGTCCCAGATTAGTAGTTCACCACTAGGACATGAAAACCCGGGACATGACTGGAAGTATGAATGCTGCTAAAGGGACCATATTGCAGCCATCCTCTGGCAGGGGGTGGATGTTGTTTGGTTCTATGGTGGATGCATTTCTGATTTATGACAAGAAAGGGCCTTTGCAAAGAATGAATTTGTCACAAACTTCTGTTGATCGAGGTGATCAGTTACAGCCTGATACATCGTTTTAGCCTCTTGTCATGCTGTATGATTGTAGTTCTATTGCCCCAAAGGGTGCTTCTCTCAAATGCAACAGAATAAAGATAAGAGGTCTCCTGTAAAGACTGACACAATTACATCCAGATTTGTTTTTCCTGTGTTATTATAAAACACCCAACATTCTGATTGAAATAGCTTCATCATCATAAAAGTCCCATTCAGACCGTGTCTCAGCAGAAGCAATGTATTTACTTTAATTAGATCCATCACAAGAGAGGACTTGAACATCCAGTCCAGTTTCATATCCTCATTTCTCAGCAAGTCCTCCAGGCTGCCTCGTGAGCAGTACTCTGTCACTATGGCAAAGATGCCACAGTCAGAGAAGAAGCCCAGGAACAGATTCACGTTTTCATGACGCAGATCTTTCATCTGAAACAAGACAGTGAATCACAGTGAGACCAGGTCAGCCAGACATCTGTTCAGTAGCTTCTTGGTATCAGTAGATGCCCCTTTCACACTCTTACTCCAAAACAGCCTTCCACAGAAGGACGGGGAAGCAAACAACCTCTCTGGTGCTTAGTTTTGGCTACCCAACACTCTTTTCAGGCTTTATTTTCCTTTGTCTGTCCATTAAGACAAAGAAAGCAAGATAGCAAAAGCAAACAGAAGTCTGTGTTTTGTTCAGACAAACTGGAATGAATCTTTCACTAGGCCAGAATGGCTTTGCTGGGGTAGAATGAGTTCAGCATGTCGATCTTGCTCTGAACTGGAAAGCGATACCATAGCTAGAGAGTGCAAAGTCATCCATCAGTAGTGTCTTTGGAGACCTGCCCTGGTAAATCTGTTGCTTTTACATGCATAAAAATGCCACTGCTGTTAGCAATAGCTGTCAACAACTAATGGCCTTGAATTTGGACAACAAGTATGTTTACTTGTCATTTGTAACAATGAAATTGAAGACCAAACTTAAGCATCTGAGAGGCATCTTAGGTGGAAACACAAAGCAAACCCCAGAGAAATGCACAACTGTGTCTGTGTCACATTGTCAACATATAACACATGAAAATACCTTCCAGTGTCTCACACTGTGCAGGGATGAGTTCCTCAAACCACTCTGCCTTTGCAGAAAAGATCACTTGAAGGATTTGTTGTACATTTAACACTGCACCAGCTTGGAAGTGTTAGGTCCAGGGTGGGGTTTTACAAGCTGCTGACTGACATATGGATCTATGGTAAATTTATCAGATGCAGTAGTGCATGGTCCACTCTACCACATTTCACCAGACAAGACTCATTGACATCCACAATGCATGATTTAATGGATAAACATGAGACAAGGACAACAAACACACCCTGAAGCCAAAAACCTCCCCTGAGAAACCTTCCCTCCACACCTTCCTTCCCCTATTCCTACCTTCCTTAAGATGCTGGTGGAGCTTTGCCTCAGATTGTGAAATGCTCCCATCTCAAATTTTTTCAGCCACACCCTGTCTCCCTGTCCACAATCACAGAATCAGAGAATGGTTAAGGTCAGAAGAAAACATTGATGTCTATGTTCAACCTCCCTGCTTAAGAAAGGTTATCCAAGAGCACATTGCACAGGATTGTGTCCAGGCAGTTGTTGAATATCTCCAGTGAGGGAGACTTCACAAACCTGTCTGGACAATCTGTTTCAGTGCTTGGTCACCTGCACAGCAAGGTTCTTCCTCATGTTCAGGTGGAACTTCCTGTGCATCAGTTTCTGCCTTTTGCCTCTTGTCCACTGAGAGCCTGGCTTTGGCTCTGTCCCCTTGAATCCCTGCCTTCAGATATTTATAGACATCAGTGAGGTGCTCTCTCAGTTGTCTCTTCTTGAGGCTGAACAGGCCCAACTCCCTTAACCTTTCCTCTTATGAGAGAAGCTCCAGTCCCCCAATCTCAATACAGGTGGGTGACTCACAGAGCAAATCTCTGAGCAACGGTTAACACTGGGATCCAGATCTGAAATTCAGATCCTTGACTTCAAAAGTGGCTGGGGATTTTTAATGTTCTTGGCAACAGATTATTTATATGCTGAACCATTGCCATTGCCAAAAAGAGGAATTTGAGCTTCCATTTTTGTATTTGGATCCTGTCTTGCTAGAAAGTTCTTTATTAGAGATGTCACCAAATAAAGACTGTCTTGTAAGAAAGGTACTTTATGGTGCCACCACATTCTCTGACAGGACCAGACTGGTAGTGTACATATGTTGAATATTCCCATCCCACATAAATCCAAGTGTCAGGGTGAGGGTTGGCACAGAGTCACCTTAAACACTTCCAAGTCCCTGCTTGGGAGTAACTTATTTTCATGCTCAGGACTTGTTCAAATTATCTCCATCCTGGGACCTACAGTACTACAACAAAATACTTTTCCCCCTGGAGCAGTCCAGTGAACAGAAGCAGTGAGAGAAGGCTGTGTGAGGTCCCCACCTACCTCATACAAAGCCACATTGGAGGTTTCATGGGTGGCAACTGTGCTTTTCAAGGAAGCGGAGCGGGTTATGGATTTCAGGCTTCTGCTCTTGACTGCTATGCTGTTTGCATCAGTCAGACTGTCCAAGGTCAGCCTCTGGAAGGCAAGAAAAGCAGGTGCTAGGCAGCTACCACCTTTGGGTGTAAATCTCTACTCCAGCTCTGCCTTACAGCATGGATTTTCAGGTGAGGGAATCATGGAATCATCCCCCAACAGATCACCATCTCTGGGTAAGAGCCAAAATGAACCAGGAATGGTTCCCAATAGATTTGAATGCAGACACTTTATTTTAGAGGATAAGATGGTTTATCTTTTTGGATATGCCCCATGGTATATGCCCCATCCAACCTCAAGAACAAGGAATAAGCCCTGGGAGCTAGAAGAAACACAATAAAGGCTACGATTTTGCATTATCATAAAAGCTCTGACATCTAATCTGAGACTCAAAAGCACTCAGCATATGGGAAATTTTCTAATGTGTGGGGGAAAATGACATGAAGAAGTGAAATGACCCTTCCAGAGCTTCATGAGTATAAAAATACCACAGAGCAAATCTGTTCTGAAGTGTTCCACCACATTCCTTTCACAAGTAGAAGGGCTCACCTTTCTATCTAGCTCTGGGTTGATGAAGACGAGGTCATCCAAGGTCAGTATTATCTTGTTTGGACCCCTGAAAAGCTTGTTGTTCAAGATACTCTGCCTGCAAGAGTTGGAGAGTCATGGTTATCAATTTTAGGTAGTGTCTTAGGTCTGAGCAAGGAAAAGTTCACATCCCTTACAGTGCTGTCCTTTGCATTGGTAGCTGAAGGGGTGTTGATAACAGACCAGTGCTTTGGCTACTGCAGAGCAGCAGTGTCCTTCTGACATTCCTACCCCTCACCAAAGGGGATGGAGTGGGCAAGATCCTGGGAAGGGACATAACCAGGCTAGCTGACCCAAATTTGCCAAAGGGATATTCCATAGCATATGACATCAGCTCAGATATATAAGCTAGGGGAGAGGGGAGGAAGGGAAGCATTTGTGAGTTTTCAATGCTTGCCTTCTGGAGGAACCATTATGTGTGTTGAAGCCCTGCTTCCCAAGAAGTGTCCAAATATTGCTGCTGATGGGAAGTATAGACTGACCTTTTTCCTCTTCAACTCTTGTGTGCCCAGATCTCCACTCATTCCTTTCTTTTTGCTGTACTAAAACTGCCTTATCTCATCCTGCTGGTCATTCTCCATCTTATTCTCTCCCCTGTTCCAGTGGGAAAAGGAGTGATAGAGCAACTGAGTGGGCACCTGGCAGCCATCCAGGGTCACTCTGCTACAGGTAGGTAGCCAGTTTACACCTCATCTGAATTCCCCACGTCTGGCTTCCCTGCAGTAGTAGACCCTGCCTGCAGTGCTGCATCCAGCTCTGGGGGCCCTGACTTACAAAGGTCATGGACCTGTTGAGGCAGCTCCAGAGAAGGCCATGAAGATGATCAGGGGGCTGGAGCACCTCTGCTACAGAGACAGACTGAGAGAGCTGGGGCTATTCATCCTGGAGAAGTCTTTGGGGATTCCCTAGAGCACCTTCCAGTGCCTAAGAGAGGGGCTACAAGAGAGCTGGAGAGGGTCTTTTGACAGGGGCATGGAGTAACAGGACAAGGGGCAATGGCTTCCAGCTGAAAGAGTGCAGGTTTAGATTAGATATTGGGAAGCAATTATTTTCTGTGAGGGTGCTGAGGCACTGGCACAGGTTACCCAGAGAAGCTGTGGCAGCCCCGCCCATGGACGTGTTCAGAGCCAGGTTGAATGAACAGCCCGGTGTAGGTGAAGGTGTCCTTGCCCATGGCAGGGTTGTTGGAACTAGACGATCTTTAAGGTCTAAAATGATGTGGGAATGGGGATGGGCATTGGTGAAAGCAGTGGACAAATTACAATGCTTTGGCTTGGGCTCAAATCCCAAGTCATGAATAACCCATTTCAGCATGGATAGCAAGAAAAGCTATCATCTCAAAGGATCTTATAACAAATAGACAACTGCATTTAATCTGCTTACAAATATTAATTGGATATGTATGCAAGGCATATTTTGTTTTGCTTGCTTTTATTTGTCATATCCCAAATCATTCTCCATTAGGAGACAAACCCAACTTTAATTAGTCCAGCTGGTCTGGTCATGAGCAAACCACAATAGGCACACCAGGCTTTCTTAGGGACTGAAGCTGAAGTATAGTTAATTTTTAAGAGCTGCCTGGACACAAGTTACTGTCTAAATATGCTGTTTGAGTGTCCACATTGTAACATGGTGCGTTATGAAGCACAGAGCAAGACATGCCCTTGCAGTCACAGGTTTATACAGAGGGAAAAGCTACATGGGATGAGCAGTATGGCACATGTGACATCGCACCTCATCATTTTGATCCCATTGTTTCAATGGACATCAGGGTCTAACACTGAGCATAAAACAGCAGTATCTATTAGACAGTTAAAATCTCCTCAACCAGGAGCAGAAAATGGAAGGGAAAGTTCCCCCATTGCCCTCAGTTTCACTTCTTTTGCTTAAGAAACTTTGTTAACACTAGAGCAGATGACTGACTCACCTGTTTCCCTGATGAGGTAGACAACAGGATGATTTTTGCTAACACTACTGTAAAGGACACCACCACATAAAACAACCCCAAATCACCACAATTCACTTTTTCTCTCCTTGTATTATTCTGGACATTTTAGAAGACCACAGACAGTTTCTTGAAGCTGAGAGGAAGCCTTGGCCACATAACCACAGGCTTTACTTGGGATGACATTTTATAATCTTTCTCTAAACATACCATCCCAAGCCACCCAACTCATCTTCATAAAAAAAAAAAAATCGTCACTTATGTACCTTTCACAAGTCCATCTGAAAAACCTTGTTTGATAAATCACATCCTGTCTCTAAGCAGGGAGGAAAGCATCCCTCTGCCAAAAGCTAAGCAGAGAGAGTGGAGTGACTCATTTAAGGTCATGCAGCAGATCCCTGGCAGAGCTAAGACCTGGACTTCCACATTTCAACTCAGACCATGCTGTGGTTTAAATTTAGTTCCAGACATGCCCCTTCCTAATATAAATCATTGTCTGAGTCATGCTGGACTTTTTCTTCCCTTGCAGATGGCCATACATCTTTTCTCATGACCAACCAAGCCTTCCCAAGCACAGCCTGGTGCTTGTGGAAGAGCTTACAAATAGAGTAGGCAGAAAGATTGTCTTTTATTTACTTAATTGTAGAGGCTGGTGGCCAGAGAATAGAGCAGGGTTTCAAAGTGTGGGTGGATGGAGGCAACCTCATCAGTGTCTGCAGTTCTATCAGAGCAGCTGTGGGCTGAAAGTGGGGGAGATGTTTGGGGTGCTGCTTGCTGGGTGGCCTAATATCTGGCTTTGGAGGAATGATTCAGGAGTGGAGACAAAACATATCTGAGAATTATTTGAGGGAAAAGCTGGAGGAAACAATCTAGGAACTCTGCTCTGCTGAACTCATTGCTGCTCAGTAAATATGCCTTCTAACTTCAGTCTATTTTCACTCTAAGTTTGGTTAGGTGGACATGAATAATTAGAGATCAACTACTCCAGGTGCTATAGTGAGCTTGCCAAGAGCAATCCATAGTTCCTGGACCAACCAATCCATTCTGGCACATTTCTGCCTTGGGTATAGAGTTGGGACACAGATGTGACATGCAATTATGGGAAATTATTCCTTCCCCAGAAGACTACTGCCTTTGCTCCAAAGATTTCATGCCCATACCAATACATATATAATGGGAATGACCAGGGAGCTGAACCTCAGTTTAAAACAGGGAGAATCAACTTGATAATAAAGATGTATCCTAAATATTTGCTCTAAATTCTCTCCAGAGATATTTTCTTTCTCTTTAGTACATGGAGAAAATACAGAGGGTCAGCCTCACATATTTCATAGAAAACATGATTATATTAAGGACAGAAATCCAGGCAAAATTAACTGGAGTAAGAAGAATACTTGGTTTCAGCCCTCGTGTTCTCATAACAGATTCCTGTTTTTGGTTTATATGTTATCCTTTGCACTTCCAAATCTTCCTAATGCTTCAAAAACATCCAGCAAGAGATGGCTGGAGCAGGGGAAGGGTGTGAGGAGTCCTTCACTTCAGGAGGAAGGAAGCAGCAGCAGCAATGTGGGGTGAACTGACTGCAGTCCCCATTCCCTGACCCTGTTGCCACTGATGGAGAGGAAGTAGAGAATTTGGGAGTAAGGTAAGCCTGGGAAGAAGGGAGAGATGGGAAGAAAGTGTTTTTAGGATCTCATTTCTGATTATCTTACTCTGATTTCATTGGTAATAAAATTAATTTCCCTACATCAAGTCCATTTTGGCTGTTGTGGTAATTGGTGAATGATCTCTTCCTGACCCCATCCTGACCCATGAGCCTTTTGTTGTATTTTCTCTCCCCTGTCCAGCTGAGGAAAGGAGAGATAGAATGGCTTTGGTGGATGCCTGGCATGCTGCCAGGGCCAACACTCCACAAATGTGAAGAGATATGTGGCTGGAGAGCCAAGAGCAAAATCAGAACTTGTGTGTGTGCATAGTCTAAATTGCTGGCTTAAGCACAAGCCTCACACAGAAGCTAAAAGTGGCATCAACTCAAATATATGTTGCAATTCTCACCTGATGAGAGAAGCCAGGCCCACAGCACACAACACCAGGACAAATAACAGCATTACTCCCAACAAAATGACTGCAGGCTCAATCCCTGTGCAAAGATGGGAAAGGAATCAGTAAATTAGTAAATCATTTTGATTTAGGCAATAATATTAAAAGCATCAATATCAGGCCATTGGATTAAAAAGTCAAATATTCAGCCAGGAGCATGCCAGAAGACAATTATAATGCAATGCTCATTTATGAATACACAAATACTAACTTGGCATACATAAGACTCCAGCTATGCTAATTATTTAATTCTGTGCCCTTTTTTTTCCTAAATCAGTCTTAGAGCCCTGGATCAGTGGAAAAATATTTTTTCCTCAAGTAAAGTAATAGACTCACAGGGAAATATTAAGTTTTAGAGGAAGCTTCTGCAAAGTTCACAACTTTTTAACATTTGGCCCTTTTCTCTTGAGGAATTGAAATGTTGAAAAATCTTTATCATGTGGTACCAAACTGATGGCCAGGGTGAGTCACTGGCCCATCTGGGCTTTTTCATTCTCTGCTGCAGATTTCTAATGCTGAAAAGAGAAGAAGAGGAGGAGCAGCTGAAGGTCAGCGTTCTCCTTAACATATCCATCAGCAGAAAGTACTGGAGACAGATACTTTGCTCGTGAGTGTGTTTACTAGAGAGCTAAGGGAAGCTGACATGACTGCATAAGCTAAAATCCAGTGGAAACTGTTTGCTGTGTTAATCCCTGCTGTTTTCTATTTTTTTTTTAAATTTTATTCTGTTTGTATCCAGAGATCTATAAACACAAACAAACATGGAGAAATTTGGCTTGATGAAAGGTTCATGACTCTATGTCACACTGGCACCTATCTGCAAGCATTGAGACCTAGAGCTTTCCAGTGGAAGCTGAAGGCACTTTTGAAAATTGGTATTTGTTTCAGGAAAACAAACAGAGCATTTTAGCTGAAATTTCACTGCATCAGTCTAGGGCCCCAGGCCATGACTGTCCTCACACATACACTGGAAGAGGTTGCCCATGGAATTTTTGTGGCTGCCCCATCCCTGGCTGTGTTCAAAATCAGGCTCCATGGGACTTTACACAACCTGGTCTAAAGTGGGATTGGAATAGATGGCCTTGAAAGCTCCCTGCCAACCCATACTGTACTTCACAATTAACCAGAAGTGAAAGTAAGCTAACTGTGAGCTTATGGGAAAGAGCAATCTTACAGCATCCTGGAGGGAATTTACGGGATTGAATTAAAGTCATTAGAGGATGTTTTAAGGGAACTGTGCGACTACATGAAATTTCTTACAGGATCTTTAGGGGAAAGGGCAAACATGGGTAAAGGGAGAGATAGAATGGGTCAGGAATGCTCAAGTATGTGAGAGGATGGGGATGCTGGTCTCACCTAATGACGTGCATTTTTTCCAGGCAAACCCTGCACTTGATCAGTGCAGTCATTCCCACCTTCTTAACCCCATCTATGTTTTTTCCAGGGCAACTGTGCTGTCTGACTGTGTATGATATTTGCAGACTTAACATTGACCTAGCTAACAGGGAAGGTAAGTCCTGGAGCCTGCAACCCATGAGAGACCACAACTCTGGAGTCAGCTCCTGCAGAGACTGAAGGGTTTGAGGGATGGCTATGGGGGAATTTAGGTTTGGACCATCTACCAGAGGATGCATTTGGGAGTCTGTAGGAGTTGAGGCTGTGAGATCTGGCAACAAGCTTGGAGCCTAGTTATGAGATGCATAAGAGCAGCAGCAGGCCATTTCTGATGTCCATGTCCCAGCAGTGCTGGCTGTGGTATAAAGGCATAACTCTCCTGTATGCATTACTCTGCCAGTGACTGGCTGTGTCTTCAGTGTGTGTGTGTGTCCTGGGAACACCAGCTCAGCCTGCTCCCAGTGAACCTGGAGCTAGGAAGCACAGCAGCTTGACAACTTCACATCCAACACCCCTCCAAGCCTAACTTCATACAAAAGCTAGAGTGAGGCTTGTATTTAATTCTAGGCATAAACTTCAGTCTCTGAAATTGTAGCAATCATAATAAATTACTGTTTAATTGACAGATGCCTAGAGCTTTATGCTTTTGTAAAGGTATGAACAGAAAATCTGATCTCTCTAAAAATCAATGGGATTTTTCCGTAGACTGCAATGAGATGCTAAATTGCTACATTGTTCCTAGGGGCAGTGCAAAATTAGATACATGTGGTATTATGCTTTTCTATTGCTTGCCAGTTGCTATAAGATTGGTACATCCCCAGTTTTCATAGAGTGACACTGATTTATGTGTCAGCTCAGTTATGGCTAAGCCAAGAAAGGTTTTTTTCAGCTATTGAATGAAATATTTCATAGATGTGGTTAATTTAATCAGTTTAAGTCATATCCTGGAGCAATAGATGTAAATGCTTAGTATTATAAGTAAATATGCCAAGATGAGGTTAAGTACCCTACCCTGAGGTTTTGGCTTCCCTGTGAACTTTAAAACTGCACCACAGCTGCCTCAAATTAAAAACAATAGGTAAACCCAATGCCCAGTCTGACAAACCTAGGAAGCAATGCAGATATCCCTGCCCCGAGGCGTTTGACTACTACCTCTGTTATCTATAATAACTCAAATTATCTCAAGTAATGATTATCATTTTCATCGATGAGGTGAGCTCTGAGGGTCCTTCACTCCTCGTTACTACCTGGATAAAGAAGCAGGAGTTAACAGGCAGGATGCTGAGAGCATCTGCACTTGTGCAGCTCTCTTAGCCTGCCTTCAAGGCAAATCCTTTTAGTGTCCTGTCCCCCAGAAGGACACAGTACTGAGTGGAGCCTCTGTTATAAAATGGTTATTATTAATATGGGCAGGTGTTGAGTGTTACACCCAGAAAACCCTTTCAAGCATATAACAGTAGTAACAGCCTTTTTGGTCCAGGAGATTAGTGGGATGAATGGCTCTGGAATTGCTGAAAAGCTCGTGTAGATGTGATATTTAGTGGTGGGCCTGGCAGTGGTAGGTTAAGGGTTCGATGATCCTACATTTCTTTTCCAACCGTAATGATTCTATTATTCCATGACCTAACAAGAAATAAAAGAGTATTGTGGATCCATGGTATTACCTCTGCACAGGATTCCCATTACAAACAGCATGATGACTGGGCATTTTTATATCAGATTCTTGAATTTAGACTCTTCTTGTTGGGGAGTTCTAATTTAAAGGGAATATCTCACTCCTCACTTGGAGTGAGAGAAAAGATGAAAGAAATAAGAAGCATGAAAAAAGATGAAAGAAATAAGAAGCATGAACTCAATGCTATTTCATCCTGTTTTTTCTTTCTTACCTTCAGTACAGAGAACATCTGGATCAAACCAACAGCTGGAGTCTGGTTTGGGTGGAACTTCATTGGGGAAGTGGATGGCCTGGCCTAGGGAAAACACAGAGCCTGAAGACATGTCCAGCAGGTGGGTTGGGAAAAGCTGGTTCCCATGACCATCTGTGTCCAGTATCACATAGTTGTTCAGCCCCTTCCCACAGCTGTCTGTCTCTACCCGGTGACTAAATCCAGGGAAGCTGATGTTTTTTGTGTGCTCAGCTATGTTGGCTCCTGAGGCTGGGACTCCTTTCCTCCATGCACTGTCCATTGCCATTGCCATGAGGTAAATGGCATCATAGATTGTTCCAAAGAGTGGAGAAACCTAAAAAAACAGGAGAAATTGATAATAAACTGCTCCCAACCTTCAGTTTGAGATTGGTGGCAAAAATATTTCCCCCTTGGCTAAGATGTGAACTTAAATACTGAGACACCAGAACATTAAGACTCACAGAGTAAGAGGTTTGAACAATCTCAGGTTGAAGGTAGACCCAATATATGCATGACTTTGAATATCTGTCTTTTCTTACAGTGGATTCCCAAAATGCAGTTTCAAAATATTTTTTAAACCACACAAAATTGCATTATGATGGGAAAAGCTAAGATTCTGAGCCTTATGTTTGGCTGAAATTTATCCTGCCTCAAAACATTACACTAAGACATCTCCTACAAATAGAAGATCAAAGTCAGAGGCTCCATATGAAGACAGGAAAAGCATCATTCCCAAAGAATTAGTCTTCTCTGTTAGAATATTATTTATCCCGAAGATGCAAAAAATCCCACAGCAAAGCCACAGCATACTTCTTCTGTGGAAGCCTTTTCTGTTTGAATTGCTTCCTTCCATGCCAGATTTAATTTAGGAACCTTTAACACAAACGTTGACTTCTGCAATCATGTGGTCATTCACAGCTAAAGATAGGTGAAGAGAAATTATACCCATATACCTGTGAGAAACATGAGGAGTGCTCTTGGGAGCCACAGAATCTGACATTTGTGGGATTAATTGATCAGATGAAGATATCTGCAATGAAGAACCTGACACTCAATACAGTTAACCTGGACTCTCATTAAAATGAAGGGAAAGAAATTAATGCTTTCATGACATGATTCATCTCCTTCCAAAGTAGATTTCTGCAGATCTGTTAAATTATGCCTTTAAAGTACGTGTAATTTTTTGAAATGTTGTAGAGGATTTGAAGAATAGCTCAGTTGAATCTTGTATCTCTTCACCGGTATAAGATTCTCCAATTCTTGTAAATGTCCTCAAGGTAAAAACTGTTTTTATTTTTAATAGGTTACCAGTGACTTTTAGATAATGGTGCTGACAAAGAACGACTTTGACTATACTGCTAAGAAGAATGCAGCAGCAATGGTCTTAAACATTTCCCCACAGAAGCATCCAGTACTTCTTTAGTCTGTCTCATCTCCTCCAATTCTCAGTCACATGGACATCTCATTTTGATTCCTTATGAACTCCAGGGACTTCATCCACCTTAAGAGATACCTTTTCAATTCAAATCTATTGCAGCTAGCACATAGCAAACCAGATCTGAGAGCCTCAGACACAGCCCTTTTCTCTTGAATTCCCATCATGGTGCTACAGTTTAACCCAGGGAGTTATATTGCCAGACATCTGAGAAAAGTGATCTTTCTGTATGAGTGCAGACCAAATTCAAATTTCTCTGTATTTTTCTCAGACTGAAAGTGGGCAGGCTGAATTGACTCTTCCCTGTACTTTTTCTGTAATTATTGTTTATGTCTCCTATTGACAGATCCTAGAAAAACCCAAGAGAAAGAATATTTACCTGTGTAACGTCCAAATCCCTGATTATTTCACCACTTTCTTTAGCTTCCCTGAATGCATCATAGAAAGTCCTTTCTCCAGACTCCAGTGTGATGGTCAGCACAGCATCATAAGCTTCCCGGAGCTTGCTGTCATTATCAAAGACACTGAATGAGTTGTTTTGGTAAGGAAGACTGTACAGTAAAGTGTCATATGGAACAAAGACGTATCTTCCATCTGCTAGTCCCATTTCCAGAGCTTTTGTGAGTAAGCCAGCCTGTTCCTGCCCTCCGATGAGAACAGAATGCATGCACAGGAGTATAACTGGAATGCAAGGACAGTGGAGAGTGTTAGTAACCTGTTTGGGGTTTTCAGCACAAAATAGCTCTTCCCCCCCAGTAAAAGAGCTGTCTGAACTACTCTGTCAGGTCAGATTCTGATGTTATGTGCTGAGGAAGCTGAGTCACACCCATTTTTCAACATCTAGAGGTCTGAAATACCTAATAAGAGAGGTTGTGAGTATTAACCACTTCTGGAGCTGTAAAGAAGGAATGGAGAGGAGTTTTGGCAGAAGTGAGGCACAGGTCAACTTGACGGGCAGTTGTGGTACTTGATATCATTGACCAAAACTTGAGCTTTCCCTCTGTGTGCCCTGAGCTGACAGACACCACACAGCTGTGAGCAGTGACCAACCTCCACCTGCTCACCCTGCCACCAAATAAGACAGATTTTAGGTTGGAAACTGTGTTTTGTTGAAACATCTGCTTCATGCTTGACTGTCCCAAAGCCTGTGCCTTTTTCTGCAAAATGCCATGGGGCCAATGTCTGGTGGGGAGATCTGAAATACAGGACACAGCATCAAAGCAAGATTTTTGATACTGATATTGATTTTTGATATTCCACAATACCAATCACATTAATATTAAACCTTTCTATAAACTTTTCTTTATATGAGCCAAGCACAGAGAACCATCTATGAAATACTATTTTTTTCAGACAAGCTGGGCCCAGTCTTTCTGGTTGTAGTAGATGATTTTGGTCTATCTTCATCACATACAAAATGCCCAGCATTCTTTTATGTGAAGCCCTGTCTGCATTATGATCAGAAATAAAATTCTGCTTGACTTAAAACACTTTTTTTCATTCTCTAAAATATGTCCTTTGGGTAACAATGCAGTCCTACCCTGATGAAATATATGTAGATATATATATATATATCTAAGGAATGAGACTCAAAATTTATATATATAAAAGGAATAAGAATCAAAACACTTACTTTTAATGTTATTAAATTCTTTAATCTTGTTCCAGGTGTCTTCAATGCTCTTTTCTCCCTTATGCACGGATGTGACAATGACCACAGGTAGCCCATGGTTCCTGAGCGCAGTTGCTGCCTCCTTGGCTGTGTACATCCAAATATCCTCACTGGATGCAATGATGCCAACATGAGCCCATTTAAAATATTTCATTATTGTAAGTAAAATTTGGGTTGGAGAGGGCAGAGTTCTTGCAAATGCATTGTGGCGGATGGTGGAATCCAACTTATAATTGATGCACATCCATGAGAAGATAGCTTTATTCCAGTTTTCTCCCAGATGTGCAGCCACCTCACAGAATCCAGGGTTTAGAGGGCCTATAAAAGCTGAGGAAAGCTTTCCAAAGTCAACAAATCTGACCAGAGCTCTTGGTGCCTCACATTCTTCTTGCAGGATCACATAATCCAGCCGGTGCCCAAGATCTAATGAAGGGTCTCTGCTTATTCGTCCCACAGCTAACCTGGCAGCCACATGGGGAAAGGCTTTGGAAAAGAAAGGGTCACAGTTCCAGGGTCCAAGCAGTCCAATTTTAAAGACAGAGCAATATGCTGGGGAACAAAGTAGGATTATTCCAAAGACCAGGCACCAGAGAGCCTGGAAAAATGTCTTGAATGAATTTCCAGTGTTAAAGTGATGCACTCTGATGCACCTCGACAGCACCCAGAAGAAGCTGTTACGACACCACAGGAGAAATGACATTGTTTTGCAGGTGGGTAGAAATGCACCAAGTTCTTCAGGAAGCAGGCAGAGTGTTACCAGATGCTGGAAGGAAAGTAGATTATGTTTGCCTTTCACCATATATATTGGTTCCATGCATGTAGGTACAGCTGAGTCAGCCCAAGCTTCACAACAGCCCTCAAGGCACGAGTCTTTGAGGAGCCAAACCCACACACAGACACATGGACATACATCACACAAGCCACCTCACCACACAGAAGAGTGTCCAACCAGCAGCAGACATGCCATAACCCTTAAATGCACAATTACATAAACATTTTAATATGCTTTGCAACGTACTCTGAAACCAGGCAGCGAAGCGTGAGTCTGCTTTGTTTGCAGCAGTAAGTACAACCTATGGATGCCCTATGCTTCTGGTTCCTAAGAAAGATAGTTTCAAAGTCACACAGACAACACCCATATAAGAAAATTAAAAGGTGAAATGCACTAGGACATAATCTTCCCTCAAAAATCCTCAGTGAGTTGTGAATATGAATCAGAATCCATACAAAGACAAAAACACACATACACACACATATGTATATAGACACATATATTCATATAGTTGGGGATAGGTATGTATGTGCATACAATTTAAAAATTTTCTGGAAAAATTTTTCAAGGACAACTCAGAGTCTCTTAAATTTGGCAGATTGAAAGGCAGATAAACAGATAATCAGAAAATGAGCGAAAAGGAGGATTATGATTTGAATTTAGATAAAGAACTGCTAAATAACTTTCAGGTCAAAAGCTTTGTGTACACTCTTGGCTTCAAATATTTTTGGTTAAATGCTAGGAGCCATAGGGTTGCTTGGGTTTTTTTAATAACAATATCTCTCTTCACAGCCAAGCATAGAAATAGCAAAGCCATAGCAGGCTGCCCTCCATCTGCAGTGTCACCCCATGACTTAGAAAACTTTGCTGATCCCAGCAAGTTTGTGCTCCAAAAATAGCAGGCCCCTTACTCCAGCTTACCTGTTCATTACTGGAAAAGTATTTTTATCCTGGATGCCCAGGCACCGGGACATGCAGCACAGAGCACTGCAGTGCAGCATGTGCTGTAAGTGCACCTGCAGCTCCTCTGCCTGAGGCAGGGACACCTCCAGAAGGAGCCACCCCGAGCAGAGAGCCTCACTCCAGTGTCAGTGGCTGTCCTTGGATGTGGGTGCCACCACAAGGGTAGGCAATGCATGGTCAGCTTCCCCTGCTCTGGTGCCCATCTCCTTCAAATTCTTGTGTGCACAGGCCGTTCCAGCTGTGTGGGTGCTCTGGGATCCTCCGTGCCCTGTCAAAAGCTTCCTGTGTCCCTTCTGGCGAGGGCAATTCCTCTCCTGAGGGTTTCACAGCTTGGGCTATAGCCTCCCAAGCCCTTAGTTCCTTGAAGGTCTTGCCAAGGTCCAAGTCTGCCTCACATCGAACTGTCTCAGTACAGACTGTACTCCAATCTAACCCAGTAGTTGTAGGGATAGCATCTTAAAGCTCTACCCTTGGATTAGTGGGATTAGCTCCTGGGATCAGCCCCTGCAGAACAGCTCTTTAAATCTCTCTGGACCACAGCAGAGATGGCTCCTCTTCTTGAGCTATTTAGGTTTCGGGTATGCAGAATATTTGAGTTTTGGCTTCACCATTCTGCTGATGTGTCCTGTTCCCCTTTTCCCTGGTGGGTTTTTTGTTGTTGGGCTTTTGTTTGTTTTTGTTTTTGTTTTTGTTTTGTTTTGTTGTGTTTTTTGTTGGTGGTGGTGGTTTTGGCGGGATTTTTTTGTATCCATCATGACATACACAGAGCTTTTTACACTTGCATCAAAATCTTCTTGGGGGTGGGATTAGATGACCTTTAAAGGTTTCTTCCAATACAAACTCTTCCATTATTTAATGATTCTTGGTTATTTCTCTGGGTCCTGCAAATATCTCCCTAGAGCTGAGCTCTCCAATAAACGGTTACCAGGCACCTTCCCCCTGGACCTGGTAATACAATTATCATCCTGGAAAAGCCTCAAACATCTCCATGCCTGTCCTAGCTAGGAAGACCCCTCAATAATTTAGCTGCGGTCAGAGGCCCAGCATTTGTGGTCTAGAGGGAATAGTTTGTAATTCAACCTTTTAGCACTATTAACTTCAACTACATCATATAAATTATACACATCGCGCTGGCATGAGTTCAGGAGCAGCTCCTCATGACTAATGATTGAGGAAAGCCACAGAGTCATTCAGATGCAGTGGGGAGAGCAGCTCTCTTTGTTAATTTCATTAATTTTTCATTCATTTGCTCCCATTCATTCATTTCCTTACACAGTCCAGATCCAGGGAGGTTCCTGGGCATGTGCTTCATTGAAGGCTGTTACAGCTCAAGATAATTATCAGAGATTATAAAATAGCTTTGTATTTGGAAAGTGCCTAAGACACACTCTAATGTCAAGCCTGAACTCAAAACACAGTCTTGTATGCTACTGGTGTATTAGCTTTTGACACCAGGTTTTACTCAAAAAAATAACATTAAAGTTTTTTCAGTTGGGAGTCTTATTTTTTTTTTTTAATTTGTACTAATAAATTTGATTTATCCACATACATATGTACCTATATCTCTATACATGTGTCATATGCTCAGTGCTATCTCATTTCTTTCTGTATCAGCAGTGGAGCTGCACAGTTTAATTCCGCTTTAGGTCAGCCGACTCAAAGTCTCCAGGAGATGCTGCAAAACTCCAGTGACTCACTTCTAGGGGATGTTTGTTTATAGCATTCAAATCTCAGTAATGAAAGATGAAAAAATAATCTTGGCAGTCTATTCATTAGCATAATCACTCTGCCCTTAACAATTCATATCTCTCCATAGCAAAGTGGGTTGGGGACTTTGTCACTGTCTCCATTTTCTCCTCTGGTTTGTGGACGTAACAACTCTCCTTCCATTAGGTAATAACTGTGGCAGTAATTCATCCTCCACAGGAAAAGCTGGTGATCCCCAGTGGTTCCAGCACATCTCTCCCATGCTCAAGGTATCCAAGACTAGGGATAACACTCCTACTTCTGCAAAACAAGCTCAGGTCCTGGCACTGCCTGATTGGTTTCACTAATAAACAAACAAGGTAAATCAAGCAGCTGGAGGCAAAAACCCACAACTATTTATGTAACCCATCTGGCTGAAATAAACATTGATGTTTAAAATCCTGCCTGTATCTCCAAACCTTGCTTTTTTCCTCACATCTACAGCTTATCATTACTGCCACAACCACACTAGAAAGCAAAGATTTCTTTGCAATGCTGAGTTATTTGCATGCCATCAGATTAATTCCCAACACTCTTCAGTGCTCATTGAAGTGTGTAAGAGACACATTTCCCATGGGACAGTTAAGCCACAGCTGTATTGTTTTGCTTTTAATTTTTAGAGCAGGAGAGGGTGCTCTAATCTCTCAGTCTGACCTCCCCCATCAGCCTGGCCAAGCAGCCTCCCAAGAGCTGCTGCTGCTCTGAGCTCTTCCAGCATTCTGGATACAAAATGTGTTTTGTAATGAATTATAGCAGAGGGTGCTGCTGAATAAAGCTTATTTCTTCTGAAAATCTCTACTGTCAGCAGAGACAGGGAAAAGGTTTTATTCGTATTCTGCTCTCCCTCAAGAAAAGTCTCATATCTCAACTGATTATAGAGAAAATTGAGGGAGAGCAGTACAGCAACACTCACATTAGGCTTTCTTCACATCCTCTGAGCCCTAATTAAAAACTACAACCTTGAAGGATCTACTGGGTTCCTATGTCTATTATTCCAAGAGCTAATTACCCTCAACATTAAAAATACCCACTTAACATCTAGGGTGTCTGGCTTCAGCTTCCTGCAACTGGCTCTCTCTCTCTGCCTTTGCCTGAGAAAAAAAAAACAAAAACAAAACAAAACAGGAAGCACAATAAATATCTACCTCCCTGTAGACATTTGCACACCATAATTAGCTCGAATCCAAGTCATTCTCTGGGCAAAATAAATAAACAGCTCATTAAGACTTTTGCCATAGGGCGCACTTTTAGGATTCCATCCTTGCAATGTTCTTTTAACATTCATTTAAATTTTCTTTCTTTTGGCTAAATTAAAAACAGTATCAATTAGTAAGCCTCACTCAATGCTGAATATAGGAGTCATGGCATCCTTTATCACCTATTTGATTTTTCTCTGTTTTAGCTTGGATGAACACAGTTGCAGAACCATTGTTTTTAAGCCCTTTTCTGCTCTCCTTAGTGCAAACATCTGCCTTGGAAGTGTGGTATAAATTTTTCTTTCCAGATGTTTACAAACCCATCTGGTTTAATAGGTGCTTTTCAAATATTTCCATTTAATCAGAGGTCCAGACAAATTTGCAAGTTATATGAATAGTGATTTTTCTCTCTTCCAAGTAGTTGAACAGTTATTGAAAAACACTGGGGGGAAAAAAACACATCCCAGAGGCCCCACAAGAAAGCACTAACAAAAGAGAGTCCTCATCTTATATTTTATGTTAAAATAACAATTCATCTTCTTTTTTTTTCTGTGGTGCAGACACATTGACTGTGTGACACTAATTTCCTCTTCAATATCACCTTTCAGTAGGGTGACAGTTTGTAGGTATTTGGGGAGACAGCATCACCATTTGACTTTACATGACAGAACTGTGACTTAGCCACAAAAGTTTTATAAAGTCTGAGAGACAAGATTTATTTTCAGTCCAGCCTCATGGTCTGGCATTAGTAAACCTTCACCCTTCCATTCTTTAGAAGTTCCTCTCCACTTTGTTCTTTCCATGATATTGAGTTTGCAGGGTGTCAGTCCAACCTGAGCTCACTTTCTTGACTCTGCAGCATGGAAGTATCTGATATCCCATGGTTTTTGGTGGAACTGGAATTTTTGGGAAGAATTTTCCTGCTGTGGCATATTAGCCTCTTTGCAAGATGCAGTCAAGCATTTGGAAACCATTTTTCTCCAGATTATCTGGTTTACATCAGAACACCAACAGGACATCCCTGAGTCCTGCACAGTCAAGTTCAAGTGAGTCCACTTCTTTCCCAAAATGCTTAGATTTATTTGATTTTCTTGGAAACAGATTTTGTAGCCTGTGAAATCCGATGTCTCTGGCACTGGCATTAGTGGAATATATGATGTTGCAGGTTTAGATAGTCATTATTAGAGCTGTCAGGAAAGAGCCTCATAACACTAGATGAGACATTTATACATGTATTTATTTCGGCATCAAAACCTGAGTGTTTAATCTGACAGCCTTGTTTCCACAAGCTCATTATACAGCAGTACAGAGAGGAAAACTCCTCTTCCAGAGGACATTCTCAAACCTCTTAGAATACAGCTATGATTCAGCCCAAGAAGTGACTACTGTTTTTTTGTTTGTTTGTTTGTTTTGGTTTGGGGTTTTTTTTGTTGTTGTTTTGTTTTGTTGTTTTGTTTTCCTTTGTTTTTTACATGAGGCTTAGGCAGGCTGGACTTTTAGTGACCAAATTAAAGCCATCTAGGAAAGAAGATGTCTTCCCATGGGCAGGCAGGTGCTCAGCCATCTCCAGGAGAGCAGGGCTCCATCACAGATAATGGTGACTTGGGCAAACATCACTCTGAATGTCCCTTCCTTCCTCCTTCTTCCTGCCTTTATACACTGAGCATGATGCCACACTGTCTCAGATATCCCTTTGGTCAGCTGGGGCTCATCTCTGCAGCCTGTGTCTCCTCTCACCCTCCCAGGCACCCCCAGCTTCCCCACAGGCATGGCAGTATGAAAAGCAGAAAATGTCTTGGCTCTGTGCAAGCCCTGCTCAGCAGCAACAAAAACATATTAACATATTTTCAACTCTGTGTTCAGCACGAATCCAAAACACAGCCCCATAACAGCTGCTGGCAAGTTAACTCTACCCCAGTCAAAAGCAACACACTCTGTGACAACTGCAATTTCATTGGTGGCCTTGACAGAAAAGCTCAGGGGAACAGCAAACCCACACAGCACTTGTAGAGTTCAGGAAGCTTGTCATTCTTTGGATATTTATAAAGTAAATGGCTTAAATGAAGGAAGGGAGAAAAAAAAAATCCCAAACCAAACCAAAAAATCACCACAAACCTTCTGGCAGACAAAGAATGATGGGTTTTGGCCAAGCCTGCACACAGTGAATGATAACAAGACTTCCAAATGCGTCAATGGAGTCACGGATCACTGACGTTTTGCATTATGTCTTCCACTATGCTATGTTACAAACATTCCCATAACCACATAATTTCACTGGAGCATTCATCAGATCCTGACAGATCTGATAACTGACATTTATCCCTAAAATAAAGCCAATAAATGACACAGAGTTTCATTTCCTTTGCACTAGGGCTTTACAAGATCCATAGAGGAAATGACCAGAACATCTTCTATCCCAATAGGTCTTTCCCAGCCTCTGGCATCCTTGGCAGCTTGAAGAAAATAGCCAGTTTTACAATCTTATCTAAATATCTGAGCTTTAAATGTCTGTTGGATAGACTTTAACTGAGATATAAAACCACAGCACAGGATACCCAGTGTTGGTATTATACCTTCCTCCAGCTCTCACCTTGCCTATCAGAATTTTTTTTCTCTGTCATCATGATACCCAGATGTCTTGCCACAATTAGGAGCTACAGAAAATCCATAAATCAATGAATTAACTGATTAATTACTATGGAACATGAACTAGGTATAGACTTTCCTGGGTAGATGGAAGGTCTCAGCAGGCAGCAGCCTCCAGCAACCTGATGTCTTCATCTCTTCTGCTTCAGCTATGTATATCGATATATACATATGTATCTTCAGTTCATAGAGTTGTAGAATCACAGAATAGTTTGGGTTGGAAGGGACCCTCAAGACCATCTGGTTCCAACACCCCTGCCATGGGCAGAGACACATTCAACTACATCAGGTTGCTCAAAGTCCCATCCATCCTGGCCTTGAACATTTTCACAGCTTCTCTGGGCAGCCCATGCTAGTACCTCACCACCCTCACAAGGGAAATCTGTCTTATCAATATCTAATCTCACCCTGCCTTCCATCACTTTGAAGCCATTCCCCCCGTCCTTGTCAGAAGTCCCTCTCCAGCTGTCTTGTAGTCCCCTTACGTACTGGGAGGGGCTCTAAGGGATCCCCAAAGCCATCCCTTCTCCAGGTTGAACAACTCCCATTCCCTCAGCCTGTCTCCATAGCAGAGGTGCTCCACCCCTCCGAGCATTTAATGGCTTCATCTGGACTCGCTCCAACAGGCCTACATCCTTCTTATTTGTACGTGTANTATATATATATATATATATGTTTGTATGTATGTATATACACACATGGGCCACTCTTTCAATGTCTGACCACAGATTTGTATTGCATTGTGCCAGGAGAGTCGCCACCTTTCTGCACCCTGGTTTTGTTGACTCCCTCCAAAGCCCTCTCCCATGAAAACTGATGCTCTGCCCCAGCATTCCCACTAATCCCCCTCTGTATCCACAGTGTTGGACCAGTGCCTGCTCAATTTGCTGGAATTTAACTGGCCTTATTTCAGACTGACATAAAAGCTAATCTGAAGGATTACTGCCATTTCTAAAAACTGTAGTTAAAGCCTGTCTGACAACCCTCCCTCTCTAAAGGAAATATTTTCATCACTTCTAGTTCCTGCACAAAGCTTAATGAGGGTCAAGGTACCTGGTTTAAGAGTACAGCTACTTTTTAGTGCCTATTAATTGTCATTTATAAAGGCAACCCATGACATGACTATTTCCAGGGGACATTCAAACCACATGGATGGTTGCAGATGGTTATTTTGTAGTGCTGCTCAAACTCAGTTAACCCATCTAGAGTAACACGTCTGTTAAACACATGCTTTATCTCTTCAGCAAGACCAGGGATAACAGAGCAAAACACAACCCAGGTTCACTTTTTCTTTGCCTTCTGGGATTATAGAAGTAATCAGTCCTAACTTCCACCCAAAGAGCAATGCCTGCAATTCAAGTAACCACAGACGGGAAAAAAAAAAAAAATTATCAATTGTTCATGTCCACCTTCATGCTAGTAGTGTGATTTTCTTTTTGTGGAATTATAATTTAATGAAGATGTTGACAAGAGCAAGACAAAGGATAAACCTTGCCGTGTTTCAAACCTTCTGTCTGCAGGAGTCCCAAACAAGCCTCCAGGTATTAATCCCTTCATCTCAAACACACACATCCAGGCTAACACCTCGCTAAGTCCCCATTTAGCTGCTGCTGCACAGCATGGAATGCTACAGCAGGGCAAGTGGGGAATGCCCTCGGAGAGAAGGAGAGGAAAACAGATCAAAACTGTTGGTGGAAATAAGCACTGACCCAGAAAACAGACAGGCGTTTTTAAGTACCAGCAGCCTGCTGTGTCCTGGTACAGCTTTTCCAGGTGGCCATCATGAAGGGTGCCTTCCAGAGCAGTGAGAGAAATAAACAGCATGTTCCTATGGAAAAGAAAAGCCTTCAGAGAAATTTGACTTTCTAAGTACATCTGTGGCTGAAAACCAGGGCATTAACGGTTGGGGATCAGCATGGCATCACTGCATTTCATGAAACAATTTATTTCAGACAGGATGAAGAAAGAAAGGGTCCCAAGAGCTGCAGCTCATCTCTTCTGGTGCCCATTTAAGGGAATTGATAATATCTTTGTGTCTTTGGATGTGAAAGTGTCTCTGCTGATTAAAACTCCCTGATGACCTACATCTCCTAAGCTGATAATGATAAGCCTCTCAGGCTGAGGGTGTGTTGCTCTGATACCTCCAGCACTGCTGTGCTTGGGGAGAAGACACGAGCACAGGCAGCCATGCTGAGAGCTCTGCAAGCCAGAATGGAACTCCTGGATGCTCAGAGCCATGGGCAAAACAGGGCAGCATCCAGGTCTGGGAAAGCAGTAAAACTGCTGCCCTAGGAACCACTGGGCTTGCCATGGGCAGATCCAGTGGCACAAATGTCTGCTTGTATTTGTAGACAGAACTGCAAGGCTATTTATCAGAAGAGGGTCAGAAAAGCCCTACCCTAAACTGTCCGTGGCTCTCATGGGCTGTTTCCAACTTTCCATGGTTCCAGCTTCATTAGCCTTTTCTTCCCATTACAGATCAAGAGGTTCCACAAGCATATGAGCCCAGACTCCAAACCTTGCCAGGGCAGATCTCATTTGTCCTTTCACACCATGAGAGTGTCTTTATGAGGCTTGCAGTGCTGAAAGGCAGGCAAAACAGAGCAGCATGGTGAGAAAGCACCTGCCTAGGTTCTAGGACTGCCTCCTTCTCAGATGGATTTAGTAGGATCAGGGCACTGGGGAGGGCAGCTTGTCTTTTCCTACTGGTACTGCCAGCACCACACTGTGAAATAGGGAAACAGTCCTTGCCTCCTTTCTTCTATCACTTTACCTTCTGCAGCTGTGTCTAAAGCAGGCCATGTGGTCTTGTACAATAAGGCACTGGAACCTGGATTTTTTTCCTGTGTATTAAAGAGCACAAAACATGACCAAGCCTGCACCTGGATCAACGTCACTCTGAGTGACTGAAATGCCAAGTGCCTAATGCAGCAGGTGCTGCAAAGGGCCATCACTTCTGGTTCTTCCCAAAACCACTGGCATATGTGCAAGCCACGTTTTACCCCATCTTGAGTAACTGATGCTGCTTTTCCTGAGCACTAGACTTGTTCAGATGAGGATCTGCCAAATGATTTCCTATCTGGTTGACTGAAGGAGGGGTGTCGAGAAGAAGTGTAAATATGCCAGCACTATTCCATCTGTATAATGTATATGGTATCTATGAAATGTATAATGTCAATATCTATGTAAATATTGCATCAGCTTTCAGCTGGAGGGGAGTGAAGATGTTCATCTACAGCAGTATAAAACTCTGCTTCTGGTCCTATCCCAAACTCTGAGCATTATCCTCTGAGTGGAAAGGCCAAGGAGAAATTCTCCTGGGCCGGGAGGGATCTCAATACAGTATAGTATGTAAGCATACTACAGTGAAGTATGTAAAGATATGCTTAACTGAAAGAATCAGCATTTTGCACATTAGCTCAGCTCCATGTATTGGATCTGGGCTAGGAAAGGCTCTAGTTTTCTCTCTGATGGCTATTTCCCAAGTAACAAGCTAGAGGGCAAGAGGAAATGGCCTCAATTTGTACCAGGAAAGGTTTAGACTGAATATTAGGAAAAAATTCTTCCTTGCAAGAGTTGTCAAGTGCTGGAACAGGCTGCCCAGGGAAGTGATGGGGTCAGATCCCTGGAAGTGTTCAAATACATGTAGTTGTGGCACTTGGGTAGGTGGTGTGCTTGGCAGTGCCAGGTTGGACTTGATGCTCTTTGAGGGCTTTTCTAAGCTTAACAATTCTGTGATTCTGTTCTAGTTTCTAAACACTCCTGGGCCATGAGATATAGCAGAGATGGTTATATGGGTACAGTATGAACAGAGTTCTTCTCAGTACACCTAGGCAGGTCCAAAGAGCTGAAAGGTACTCCAGGAGGTGAAACAACTTGTTTCAGGCTATTGTGCTTTGTAATAGGCTTTTTCTAAGTCCAGAAGCAAATTATTTCACCCATGCAGCAAAGACAAGCTTGGCTGTCAGCCTTGAACAAACCATCTTCTATCAATTAACAGTCTCTTCTTCTCATTGATCACCTGTGTTTCTTCTTTCTCATGTTTATCACATTCTCATGACTATAGGCAGAAGAATATCCACCTTTTATTGCTTGGTCCAGCTGCCATCCTCAGCTGCTGGCTGCTTTGCCAAACCCCCAACACAGGAGAAGTTAGATCAAACACAGTGTGTCTGTGCTTTGTGGCCAGCTGTCCTACACACTTCTGCAATTCACAGCCACCAGCCAGGAGTATGTGGCATGTTAGACCTTACTTTTCATCTCTGTTAGCCTCAAGCAGCACAGCAGGTGCCTGAAGTGGCTCTGATTTGGAGGGGACCTTATTTGTGTTCCTTCTTCCTTGGTGTTGCAAGGAGAAGATCAAAACAACTGGCACCTGATTACACTTAGCTGCTGTGCTGGTTTATGTCATGCCTTTCTTCCCCAGTCTTTATTTTCTTTATTAATCACCTCTGAGCCAACATAGCTGACACAAGCTCTACTCACACTCTGCATAACCCACAAGAGAGCGCTCCTTCGCTGGTAGACTGCACATTTTCCAACTGGTTGGACTGGAAAGCAATTCAGCTGGGATAGTTTGATCCCTGGGCTCCCCTCTAATCCCCTGTTCATGCTCAAATACCACCAAAACCAGCTCCCTGGGAATCAGACACGATTCAGCATCAGGTCTGTCAGAGAGGGGTTTTTTTTGGTTTTGTTTTTTTTTTCCAGGAAAGAGATTTCTGCAAGGGTACAAGCACTTGCAAGCAAAACAAGAAAGCATGACAAGGGAGAGGATTTCTGTTATCCCAGTCACACATTTTCCCATATGTAAGTGTGATTTTCCAGTTCATCATCCAGACTAAACTGTCACTAGCAGGATTTTGACCAAGCTGAAATCAGTGCTGGTAAAATATATTTCACTGTTCTCAGCCTTCCTTTTCATATTCCTGTCCAAAAAAGCCTTAGATGTTCCACTAAGTCACTGAACACTGTTTGTTTCTCCAATTAAGAAGTGAGCTGCTCTGGAGTGTGTAAAGCCTCTCTCAGCACCTCATTTTAATTAAGTTTCCCTCTTGGCGAACGTCTGAGTATGACAAATAATTCAGAGGACTCCCTAAATGCCAAGCTTATAAGCACTCCTGATTTGATGTTATACTGAGGATTTTTCCCTGCTCAGACAATCACTGGGTCTCATCGAGCCATGTGCACAACAGTCCTGGTGCTAATCAGCAAGTCAGAGCTGCAGCCCCCATCCCTGCACCCTGCAGCTGCAAAGTAATGCTATAAAAACACTTAATGAAGCATGATGCCTGAAAAACACCTCGCTCATACCTCCAGGGAACAGAAATGCCCTCAGCCATGACTAGAGCAGTGCTTGGACCCGCTGGCTGGGGGGGATGGTTTAGTCCCCTTGTGTCTCTGGAACACGGCTCTGTGTCGGACAGCAGTAGAGCCTGAGGTTGATCCACAATCCTGCTGCACTGGGAGAGGGCAAGGACATTTGTCTTCTTCAGAGCAGTGCAGCCAGGACACCATGGATGACAAGGTAAGGCCTTGCTACAAAACTGGGGAAGGTGAGTGGCCCAGCACCCAGCAGTGGGTCTTGGGGCTGGCCTGGGCTTGGACTCTTTGGATAGACACCAATGGCCATTGGTTGAGTAGCCAGGTCCTCCAAAAATGCCTTAGACATTGAGTTCGTCCCTCCTTCCCAATATCCACTGAAGTTTCTTTTCCTCCCAGCACAGCCCTTTAGCTGTAATAAATCCCCTCCCAGCTGTGCCCCTCCAGCATCACTGGTGAGATTCAAACCCTCCAGCTGATGTCAGGGTGTGTTTTCATGTCCACAGGGTAACTGAACTGAATGTGAGTGTTTTTGGAGTCATGAGGGAGCTGGAAAGTAGCTTAGCTCTTGCTAAAACATTGGAGAAGCTGGGAAGCCCCATTCTGCTCCACTCTCAGGTACACATATGATGTCCTCTGGGTCTAACAAATCCTGGTGTCAGACAGGCTTTAGGCAGGAATTACAGGCTCTGCTGGGCCTTCACTGCCCTAGACCATCTTCTGTTCCATCCCTAAGTGGTGTCACAAATCAGTCCTCTCTTGTTCCCTAATGCCTTCTGACCTCCCCAAGGTGTCCCATCTGGCCAGCCATTGACATCTAAAAAAAACCAGTGGTCTCTCAAAGGCTATGTCACACCCATCATCAGCACCATGCCCAGAGAAGCTGCAGGTGCCCCATCCCTGGAAGTGTTCAAGGCCAGGCTGGGTGGGGTCTGAGCAACCTGGTTTCATGGAAGGTGGTGTTGTTAGACAGAGGGATCAGAACTAAATGGTCTTTTAGATCCCTTCCAACCTAAAACTTTGTATGATTCTACAAAGCACAGCCTCAAATGGGAAAACCAGAGGGGGATTACTCAGCTGTGGATGAGAGCAGATGGGACATGGCAAAGCCTCTGGGTTCCTGTGCATTGAGATGCTCAGCCTGCTGTCCTGCCAGGGAGAGTAACCAGCTACAGTGCTCATATAAGATAAAGACAAACACTAAATTCATACAACCAGGGGTATAAATAACAGGTTTCTTCTGCAAATTACAGCTGCAAGCAGCCTGTCTGTGATTCAGAAGGATCATCTACAGATTTTACCAAAACCACTGTGGGAAAAAAAAGGGGGGAAATGCTAATTGCTGAGATTTTGATGGCATGTGGTTCAACACTGAGAGGATCACTCTTATTTTCTAATTTCTTCTTCATACAGTGCTTCAGCTTTTCCTTTCAAAGCTGGGGGTACAGTATGCTCATGGTATTTGGAGTTTTGATACTGCCCTGAGTCGAGGGTCTAACATAGCTTAGCTGCCCATAAAGAGGGGTTTAGAAGAAAACCCTACTACACAGTACCTTGAGTGGATGGAGCTAATGGAGGGATATCACTACAAGTAAATTTCCTTGAGTTGGTGGCTCCAGGTCCAAGGATACACAGGCATGTGTGTACTGCTGTATCTGAGCAATCAGGGGTGTAGTTGGAGGGATTGCTTTGGGTCAGCATTCAACCTTCTGAGCAGGGAGACACTGGGATGAGGTGGTGTTTAGTTCCTTCCCTGCCATGACCCAAGGTGTGGAAATAAATTCACCCCTTCAACTAGGTGATAAAAGAGGGGGATTAGATCACCTCTGGCCATGTCCATAATGTGTAAACAATATCCCCTCAACTCACATGGCTTTTGAGAAGAAAAAGACGTAAAAATGATGAGATGCTCCATTGCTATGGAAACAGGAGCCATTGAATTATGGGTGGATGTAGTCAAATCAAAATGATCATAGAAATGCATTTGTATCTCCAGCTCACTGTTTATACAGGTCTTTTTCCACAGATGTTCCCCTCCTGTGCTATTCCAGGAACAGAACACAAAATGTTGTCTCCATTTCTGGCCAGAGGGCATGGTCTCCCACAAGGCTTTTATGTATCTTTATCAACATTCTTGATTTCTGAGGTCTTGTAAAATATACACCTCTCCCCCACAGTTTGCTTAGTGCTAACCCCTGTTATTTCATTGTCTGGCAGAAAAACAGATAAAGAGAGGAAAGGCATCTAATTCCCCTGAGTGGACATCTGTGCTGATGCTGAAGGAGCTCCCAGCAAGGAATACAGAAAGGGTTGTGCTCTGTTGTGAGTTAGCTTTTGCAGCAGGAGAAAGGACCATGTTAAAGGACCTGTTTTGCACAAAGCTTGTCCAACCCTCACTCCTGGAGCTGAACCCTTCAGCTGGGTGGACATCTCTATTTACAGCATCCATTTCATCACAAGGAAAACCTTGTTCCAGGGAAGGAGACACATTGTTCCAGGGAAATAAATCCTTGACACCAAGCAGTGACTAAGCAAAGATGAGGTGTAGTAATGAAGGAGGATAAAGTTTATTGCCCACCAGGTTTCAGCTTCCATGAGCTGAAATTGAGTATAAATAGGCAGGTCAAAACCTGCCTATTTATACTCAATTATCACTTAGTTTAGTCCAGGGGAAATGAGGACAAAGAACTGACTACATGATGAAGGAAACTAAACAGCAACAACCTAGAGCTCAACAGTGTTGGCTTAGACTTCCATGCTAAGTGAATGTGATGCATGATGGCAAACAGGCTGAGCTTTTGGGGTCTTTTTTAGAGGCAAAGATTGTGGCTCAGGCTTACTACCAACATCAAGGTTTCCTTGGAGCTTAAATATGGCATACTCTGGATGTAAGAAATAAGGGAAGAAGGAAGGAACAGAGCTGGAAGAGGGAAAGAGATAACTGTCCTGGCACTGCTGTCTTGGACACAGTCTGAGCAGTACTATTGGGCCCCAGAGGTGAAGAATATTCCTTAGTATAACAGATGAAGCAACATAGTCCAAAGAGAGATTGATGGAAAACCAGCAAGAAGATGGCACATCTTGACAGAAGATTACAGAAAATTCAAATTCAGTAGAAAAGCCCCAATCCTACAAGATCTGGAAACTCATAAAGCAAGAAGGCAGAAAGAAACAATGATACACGTGTATGCAGGAGTCAGGCCCTGATTATGTTTTTCAATTTACCCTTTTTCCTGTATGAGAGGATGTATTTCCATTTAACATTGGTTAAAGTGGGTCATATCTCTAAAGAGCAAAGGATAAACGCCTATTCCTGGCTATCATTGCCCCATGCTGAGAGTTGTTTTGCAGACTTTCTAAACCTCTGCAGCAATTTGTTATGAAGCAAACATTTATGCTTAACTTTTAAGCAGCATAGATCTCCATATAAGTCTCTAATATATGCAGAGGATCATTAAAATTTTATTGTGCAATTCTGGAGGGAGGAAAAAGCCAAACTGAAAACAAAAAACAAGCTAGCAAGCAAAATTTTGAATATAAATGGGATATGTTTACCTAGTGTGATATTTTTGCTAGAGATGAAAGAGAGATGTTTGGAGCTCTTTGCCCAAAAGAAATTTAAAACAGGCTTGTGTAAGAGGAAGAAGATGAAATCCCATAAGCCTTTGTTGGCACCCTCCAAGCACAACGTTCCAGATGCTTCTAATAAGCCTTAAGGTGCAATATGAATACAGTTCTGCAATAACACCATTGGCAGTATTAGAAAGCCTCATCAGTTTTGGTCTGGTGCATTTTCCTGTGCATACAGGGAGCAGGAGGCAGAGCATAACAGCAGTAATGGATAACAGAATTGGAAACAGATGGCAGCAATTGGAGCTCACGTCAAGTATTGAGCAACGTGAAGGTTCGGCAGGATTGGATTTGGCTTTGCGGCCTGGCCCATTTTAAAGAGAGGCATTGTTTGCAAAGATTCAGTGTGGGATTAGATTTCCAAACTCTTCAGAGTCTGAGGGATGCTTGGATAGAAAACAAAGGTCTGGGCTATTTGCTAAATAATAACAGCAGCTTCTGGTTGCTATGTTTGATCCAAATATTTCCTTGGAAACAAAGCACAGTAGCAGCTTATGCCAAGTCAGATGAAGCTGGTTTGAAACCAAAATCCAGATGTAAATAACAATAATCATTTGGAGGGGAAGAAGGTTACCAAAATCCCAATTAGGTAATCTGCAGGGGAATTGATTTACCTAGGCTGCTCTTAGGATCATTATCGATACCACCACGAGTGGTGCAGAGAAGGGGAAGGTTATTCACTGGTGATGAATGGACTTCTGACAAAGCTCGTGGTGTCAGGTGTCACTTTGTGGTGTCAGGTTTAAAACAAGCAAGAACTGCATGTTTCTTTCCCACTTGGTTCACAGAAATCTTCTTCTGGCATAAAAACCCCCATGTGTCTGTGGCAGCTGCACACAAAGTGTAGCCCATTTTGAAACTCCAGCTCAAGAGGTCTTCAAACTGCTACTAAAAGAATAGAAGTTCTGTTATGAAAAGGTTCACTTTTTCTTTATCCATTCCACCTTATCCTACAGGTTCTTAACATGTCATAGAACGGATGATTTGACCCAGAAAAAACTTTCTTGTGTTTTATGCCAATTTTCCAAAATTCTCTCCTTCCCAGAAATTATGATCCAAATGACAACTATAATACGAAGAAATTAAAAGTGTTTAGCTGTGATAAAAGTTTATGAGTAATGAATGCAATGTCCTAAGAGCTGTCATTCCAGACAATATGTATCATTCTGTGTCACAGCAGTGAATGTCTGAAAATTCTGCCAAAATGAAACAGTCTGGGAAGATATGACCCCGATGGGCAACTGCCAAGACTTGGGAGGATTATTTTCTGGTTAATAGATGTAGCAATAATTTTGTTAATTATTGGCTTCCTTTATGAGTCTGACTCCATAATGTAGTTCATACTTTAAGAAAGAGTATTGTTTAAATGTAGGAAAGAAATAGTGAGCAAGCCTTTCTTCAGCTGCAGTAGAAAATGACATCTTGGTGTGATTGGCAGATATCTAGTCAAGCTAGGCTCTGGTTCATTCTCCTGGACTCTCACATCCCCAAATAAATCCACATCATTCTCACTTTTGTCTCCTTAGATCATCTGCCAATGCAGTTTTATCCTATTTTGAACACCAAGGGGTCTAGTGCCCGATCAGAAACTGGCATAATCAATGATTATTATTAATGATGGCCATATGTTTCCATCAGGAAACAAATTATATTCTCTTCAGCAGAATGAAGATGCTGCTTCAATGTTTCTCCCTGTTCCAGCTTGAGGGCTTACACAGATGTGTTTGCACCTGCACACAAGTTACACAGTGGAAATCTTGTGCCCAGGTGCATTGTCTGTCATCCAGTCACAGGACTCACTTTTTCCTGCTTCACTGAGCATCTCCTGGGCTAAGGAGAGGTCTGAGTCAGGACAGAAATGGTGAGTCCAGTTGCAACAATAAGTGTGAGGGGAAAGAATTTGCTCTTAGGAGAGAAGGACTTGAGCAACCTTCTCAAGAAGGCTGCTAATACACAGAAATATGTGTGACCAAATTTTCTGATTTCAGCACACCATGGCATCATAAAGGGTATGAAATCCATCCCTTCACCACCTTTACAGGCAAGATCTGAGTTGAAGCAGCACACATATCAGTTGTGCCTTTTAAGGGCTCCCTGCTGGTTCTGCCTGTTAATGAGGCACTTAATTTAAATGTTCCTGCAATTCAGTAGTAAAGGAGACACTTATTTCCTGGTTTTGGCTAAGAAAGATGTAGAAGTACCTGGGGCACTGGATAGTTCATAGCACAAGATATTGTAACACACAAGCTCATCTGCGACAAGACCAAAATACCTCCCTCTGTAACATACCTTCTTTCCAAGGAAGGATTGCTCATCACCACCTGTGCTACCTTGACATCCCTGTAGCAGTTTCCCTCTACACTGATGCTCAGCAGCCCATGATCTGGCAAGTTGCACAGTGATTCCTGGAACTGATGTGGAGCAGTCTAGGGACAACGCTATGAAACATCACCATCTGCCCAGTCTTGGTTTTTTGGCCATGAGCCTGTTTCTCCTACCCCATGAAGACAGAGGTCTCAATGCAAACATTGTCCTATTCATTCAGGACATAATACAGGCCTTATTTAAAACTTAATTTGTTCTGTGCTGAAATGAGAATAAAATTTCAGGATTTGATAGCAATTGTTAGAGCGGACTGGAAACAAATTTTTGGAAAATGTTTTCTCAGCTTCTCATTATGTTACTCAATTTATAAAACACTTTTCCAGTGTTATTGCCTGGGAACTTTATATAGAAATAGGTCCCTTGTTACTGAGGATTTCATCTCCTCCTGTTCAGCATCAGATATCATGTGTGGTTACTACAGCAGTGGCTCTTTGATGTTTGCAGATGGAAGATGGCAGTGCACAGCAGGACATAATAAAAAGCAATGGCAATGTTGTTTGCCCTAGTTTCATAGGGAAAGGAGCACTATGCAATCATGCTACCTTTGTGACTGCCTCTCTGTAACTGTCTTTGCCTGCCTAACCTTTCAGTCCTCTTCTTTTTTTCCCAAGGTATCTTTGAACATGCTTCAAAATTTCAGTCACTTTTGACAGAAAGTTGGATACCTCAAAGATACTCTATAGCTAAAGCTTTTCTGCTCATAGTCAATGGAGAAAACCTTTACTGGTTGTCCATAGGGAAATTCTGTAGAAAAGCCTGAACCCTTACAAGGAGTTAGAAGGTCAACCACAGGACACAGACCCACAGGAAGGCAGGTTTTGGTAACACCACATGTTGGAGTGAGCCATCACTGTAATCAATATGGCTGAAGGAAAGAAGTACAGAAACACTATGAGCTCTTGTCTCCACTAGGAAAATGTTATGTCCAAGTCAACTCACCTCAGACAATATTAGTAGTTTGCAGAGAAAATTGCCTACTTTGTTTTGGGTTTTTTTCTCATGTGTTTAAGTCATTACAGTGGATCTGGAGGACCTTTAACTCAGTGGGGTTTTTTTATTAGTATTGTGGTATGAGCCCCTGCAATCCTAAAAGAAATGTGGTACAGAGAGCTGATAAAGTAGCCTTTGGGCAAAAAGCAACAGATAAATATCACATGGAAAGAGGATATAAGCAGTAGTTTTGTGCTCTCAGCTCAGAAAACCAGCTGTGTCCTGGGCTACATCAGGAGCAACACAGCCATAGCAGGTCAGGGGAGAGGATTCTGCCCCTCTGCTCTGGTGAAAACTCACCTGCAGTATAGCTCTGGGATCCCCAACATAAGAACATTGTGGATGTGATGGAATGAGTCCAGAGGAGACAATGAAGATAATCACAGGACTGGAGCACCTCTGCTACAGAGACAGGCTGAGAGTATTCAGCCCGGAGAAGGGAAGATTCCAGGGAGACCTTATTGTGGCCTTCTAGTACCTGAAGGGGCATACAAGAGAGCTGGAGAGGGACTTTAGACAAGGGCATAGAGTGACAGGACAAGTGGGAATGGCTTCAAACTGACAGAGTGCAGGTTTAAATCAGATATTAGGAAGAAATTCTTTATGACAAGAGTGGTGACGCACTGGCACAGGCTGCCCAGCCCCATCCCTGGAAATGTTCAAGGTCAGACTAGATGGGGTTTGGAGCAACCTGGTGTAGTGGAAGATGTCCCTGTCCATGGCAGGAGGGTTTGGAACAAAGTGATCTCTAAGGTCCCTTGCAGCCCAGCCCTCTCTGCCCTTCTGTCGTTACCCTGGAGCTGCCCTAGGCAGCAGTAGGTGAGTAGGTTATTGCTGCTGTGAAGTGACACACTTTGGGAATTTGGTTTGGCTTTTATAGAGCTAGTTGATGTCTACCTCCAAGGCAGAAGTAATTTCTTGTCTGCCAGTCCCAGTACATGACATAGAGACTAACTCCAGCCTTAGGGGGCTGTGGTGAGTTTTACTTGCAAAAGGGCATTTCTAGGGTGTGTGTGAGACTCTAAAGGTGGATATTCCTATTGCCTATCTCTCTCTCAAGAGTGTTGTGTTGCTGCTGTCCTGACTCCGTGCATCAGGTTATGGATGGAAGAAGTGGAGGTCACATGGCAGAGGGGTGTCCATAGGGAGCATGCTTTCTAACAGCAATCTCTGAGCATTTGTCCTGCACAGATCACCCCCTCGTCATGGCTTCTCTTGCTCTGTAACCTCATTGCCCAGTTCAGCTTCCCAGACAGCCCTTTATTTGTGTCCTCAGCATCTCTCATTTCTTAGGAATGTCCAAGAGATTTTTGTCAAATCCCTCCAAGAAGCTGTGAGGTCAAAAAGAGCTATGAGACACCTGAACTGGGCTGTTCTAGCACTTGCCCGGATTTGCCTGCCCACACAAGACATCCATTATTTAGTGTGTTGGTACAGCCCTCCCCAACAGACCCTCACAAGGCCTTCTGGAGGCCTTCAACAGTTCTCTCCTCCAGGATAATTCAGCAATGACAAGTCCCATCCAGAAAATATGACCTCATGTTGGAAAAGGTGGAGCCATTCAAAAGTGCTTGATGCAATTTCACTAAGTAGCACAGGGCAAAGCAACTCAAAACCTTTTCCACCCAAGAAAGCTCATTCAATGTCATGGTGAAAACACAAGACCAGCCTTTTAAAATTTCATTTTCTGATAGTTTGGAAAAGCTTGGATAAAACTTATCTCATCTCCCAGGCAGTCTCCTAAGAGATCCTTCAAGGAAAATGTGTGGTGCCTCTGTCCTCTGCCATATAGCCTGTACTAGCCCTGGGCTACAATGAGGGAACTGCAGGAGGGAAGCCAAGGGACCAGGCATGGAAGTTGAAGCTGTGATTCTTTTTCTATAGCTAGTTAGTGTAACTAGCCCCAGGCCATCTCCCACATGTCAAAGCAGAGGAGCAGAGGTGCACTGTACTTCTTTGTCTGTCCTTCATGCAAAGCAGATGTGCTTTTTTCAAACTCACCTCGTAGTAGAAAAAAGGAGTGTGAATGCAGGTCATTTGAACCCAGTTTTTTTGTCCACTCCACTAAGACATCATTGCTTTAGGAGGCTCCAGGGACTCTGATCAGCAGAGCTTCTAATTTTCTGATGCAAGCACCTAAAACATGGACCAAAAGAACGTCCTGGATTTAAGGGCTCTTGACTGTCTCCTGGGACACAGAAGGGATGGCACACATGGATACACAGAGGGGGCTTTCCTGCTCCCTGCAGCCTCACACAGCCTCACACATCAAAGTATTTTCAGGCTCACAGCTCTCTGCAGTGGAATGTGTGAGCTTCTGGGTTGAGTTTCTGTCCACCCTTACCCCGCAGCATTTCTGGGCCTCAGCTGTCATCTTCAACCTTTGTATGCTGCAGACCTGCAAACCCAGCAGGATCCAAGCTCATGGAACCAGCTCCTGGGATTTTCCCAGACTCTCATCCATGTGCCTGACAGGTTCCTTGGACAGCCAGGGATTTGTAGACAGTTTTAGTAGAGTGCTTTGAGGAAACTGGTTTGCCATCGGTCTGTGTCTGCCTGTGGCAGCTTAATGGAGAGTAATGATCCTCTATGAAACCTCTAAATGAAAGCCATTAACTGAACTGATGAGAGAAATTGAATTATTGTCTCACCCAATACTTCCAATTTACCTGCCAGCTCATCTTGTCCAAGATGTGCCGAACATGAACATAGTCTCTGTCAGTCACCAAGTTGCAGGCAGATAGAGAGCCCTCCCTAGCTCCCCAAGAAGGTAAAAATGCACTAGCAAAGTCCTTGGACAATTGCTGACAGACTTTTGTAACTCACATTCTGTCCTTTTAATCTGACCCAATTTGAGGTAAATTTTTTCCCTGGTGCTTTGCACTGACAGCAAATGTGTCTCCCCCAAACCAGGCCCACCCCTGCCTGAGGCTGAGACCACACAGTGGGTGCAATATCAGTGGTCACAGACCCACTGGGTGAATTCATGCTGTTTTATCAGAGGCAGCCTGACACCTTTGGAGGGACCAGATTTAGTGACTGCACAAACACTAGACGTGGAAATATCAAGATAAATATGAATACATGGTTTCCAGGATGCACATGAGCAGAAGATCCCAAGTTGTCCCGACATTCAGCATGGCCTCAGTCCACTGGCAGGCAGCATGGCAGACTGGAAAGTAGAATTTCCTGCAAATTTCCCATTTTGAGGCAATATCTAACAAATTAGCATCCCTAAAACTGGGATACTTGCACACCAGTTTGATGCCCAGGGTACAGGGGTGCCTTGTGAGTACTTACTGTAAAACACAGAGGATTTAAAGCAACTCAGTAATGTGTAAGAAGTCATGGGTTTTTACTTACTCGTCATGCATCCAACTACGGGCAAAGGGGCCATTTTTGTCCTTGATGATGTTTGATGAAGTAGATTTAATCAGACAGGACATTGGTAGTGTTGTGTTAGCCCATCTATTATTCATGTTTTGTTTCTGCTGGTCCCTAGATGGATTGGTGTGTCTCCCAGGTGTTCTTCCCTGTTCCTGCAATGTCTTTTTGTTTTTGTGGTCCATAACCTTGTGCCTGGTATGTGCAAATCTAATTATATTTTGGTCTAACAGAAAATGTCAGCTTGCATATACTTCCAAAAATGATGGATATCCTATCTCTGGAAATAGCAGAGCCACAAATGGGAATTATCCATGGCTGTGAAGTTAATATAGTCTATTTGCAAAATGGAATAGAAATAAAATAAAATAAATAAAATAAAATAAAATAAAATTCCCAAAGCACAACATGGCTTTATTCTTTGCTTCTATAAAACTACAGCAATAAATGGAAAATGGCAGCAAAGAAGGAGATAATAGTGCACAGATGAGGTGTGAAGGGAACATAAAATCTGTTTCGACTCCTACTGTTTCTTGCTGTGTGATCTTGGTGAGAGTTCATTTTAACTATCTCTTTTCTGTGCTGGCATTTTCCTGCCCCTTCTTGCTCATCATTCATTCTGATTTCATGCTGACCTTCTCCCACTCCTCCCAAAAATGTATGGATCCTCATCAGAAAAGACCACCAACCTTGAAATATCTTTTGCACCACTGCCTGTCTCCATTCGATGTCTGTTATCTTAGCCCAACAAAGACCCTCTGTTGGAGCTGCTTGTATGCTTAAAGCATATACAAGTATTTTTGCAAAACTAGGGGCTGAGGCCATCAGGAGATGCAAGGCAGACACCCCAACACTGTGGACATACAATGTTTTCAACAAGCTCTGCCTGCTTTCCCAAAAAGCGTGAAGAGCTTCCTGAATACACAATTTTAAGTAGGTTTTATTTAGAGTAACTGTGATTTAATTTTTTTTTTTTTAATTGTGTCCTGTCTCTGTAGATTTTCCGATACTGTGGTGGCTGGAAAGGCTCTTGGTGCTCATGTTGCAAAATGCACTATGTGTAAAATGGGATGCTGTTGACAAAACTTACAGATGACTGAAGCTCATCAACAGTAGCAAACAGCTGGTGTTAGTCAAGATGCAAATTAGTTTTCCATGTCAGGAAGGAAGGCGCAAATAATCATCCCAAAACTCAGCAATCAAGACTTACTTCTGTCATTTAGGATCCCATACAGCTCCAGGACATAAAGCCTCCTGAACTTATGGGAATGCCTCGGTGCAAACAACAGCTCAGCTACAGTCTCTTTGTTCAGGATTCCTCGCATTGGTTGCCACAATTAGGATGAAGCTAATTTAATAAAACTGAGTGACTGGGGTCCATGGAGCATGACTCTCTCATCTGGTGGCTCAAGAGATCCTGTTCAGTTTTCTCTGGCCCTTTGGGTTCAGATGCCATTGGAAGGCAGTGGCAGACCCTAATTATAGACATCTGTGAGTAATGCATTTCACAGCTGTTGTGCTATAACGGGCAGGGAGAACTTCAGGCAGCAGCCAACATTTCCACGGAGTGCCGGATGCAGGGTGTCCGCTTGGTGCAGAGCCTGTGGGTTACAGCTGCTCAGGATGGGAGTCAGGCAGCTCCTGGGGAAGCACATCCCACAGGGGAGGCCTGTGCTTGTGGAAACACCAGCTGTACCTGGAATGAGAGAGTGGTCCTCATTCCCAAGGGAGGTTCATCCTACTGGCCACAACAACCACTGTCTCCAGAAGTGGCAGAAATGTTGAGAGAAGAAATTGAGCCTGAAGGGAGAAGCCAGGAGTCAGAGAGAAGAATATTGCAAAAAAGAAAAGACCATGGGTGTTATCCCAGGGTAGTTCTTCTCCTGTCACCATGGTCAGACTGTGAACTCCATGAGGCAGGATTGACAGCATCATATAGAGGGAGATACTCCCTCAGTATCAGTTTGGTGATGGTCCTAAGATAGCTTGTGCTCTGTCTGCCCTCTGCTTCTCTCTTTTTTGTCAGGCTCTCTCTTGACTTGTCCTCACAGATGTCACACTTCAAACATATCTGGCTCTCTTAGACTCTGGAACCAGCAAATAGGTCTGTGGGGTTAGAAATAGGAACCAGCTATAAATAGTGTGATAACAACCTGCAAATAAACTGAAGGGCCAAAGTGTAATGGCAGAGGGGCTGTCACCACTTGCAGGAGATGTTGTTTTCCCTGCTACTGGCAGTCCAGGAACAGTGGCTGTGAACCATCTGTGGACAACATCCAAGCTGCCATGTGTTCAGACAGGGAAGAATTCAAGCTCAGCCCCCACTCCTCACAGCCCCTGCTATTTCTAGCTCCCTTTTATGTATGTGTGTGTGTATGTGTGTGTGTGTCTTAAATAGATACAATCTTTAAATAGTCATGACTGCAGATGGTAGTTTTCAAATACATTCAAGTGATAGACTGGTCTATCTGAGTGCTCTGGGGCACTGATTTCTCACTATAGTCTTGGTCCTAGCATCCAGCTGAATCAAAACCAAGATCTTCAGGATACAGCACCTGAATTGTTTAGTGCCAGGCTTTGTTTTGCATTGTGTGGGGACAAAGTTCTTCCAAATTTCTGCCCAGGCATACAGCACATCACCTGGGTGAAGTACAGCCCTGTTCCTCAGGGCACCTGAAATGCGCTCAGATACAAAGTTCTAGACGGCACAGTGTCTGCCTGGAGGCAATGGGCAAGGAACAGGACACAAAGCAGTGCAGAACTTGACTACTGGCTTCAAACACATGTGATAGATTATAGTGCTTGGTGTGTTTTTCTGTTTGGATGAGGAATGTCCAGGCCTCCAGCAGCTTTCACCTGGTTTTAACTGCCAGATACCATAAACCAGAAGCTCCTCTGGAAATCTCTGCCATAAGAGATCTGTTCACATTTGTACACTTGAGTTTGAACTGGGTTTGTTAAACAGACCAGGTCTGTGTCTGTTCTCAGTCAGTTTCTGCAACTATAAAACAGGGGCAAGGGAGAACAAAGACCAACAGCTCCTTGTAAGCAAACTACTTTTCTGCCAGATTTGATCTGTGAGTCACAGGACCTGTTCACTTCCCCCTGTGACCATCTTCCAATATTTTGGTCAACCACTGAAAATACATTTGAAGCAAAAAATCTGCTCATCCTCTCTGTTAGCTTTGTAAACCTGGTCATTGAGTGATACAGAAGCTGAATTAAAATATGGCTGCAAAGTGTTGCAGCTGTTAAAGAATCTACATGCCAGAAGAAGGAGGATCCAGTTTTCCTGGCCAGAGTATGATGCTGACTGGTCTCAATGGAAATGTTATTACGTAAAATGCTTCCCAACCTGATGATGTGCTCTGCTCAGCTCAGCTCCCTGTGCAGAAAGTACACTGTGCATTGGCTGATGCATCAGCCCTCAATACAACCAGTCTTGACAATTTCTAGAAGTAGGATTTGGACTAGAACAATATCCATAAACTGTGCAGAGTAGCTTGGCTTGGTTTAGTTGTGTCCCTGCAGGGCTGATTCAACAGACTTGGTTCAGAACTGGGAGCCCACCATAAGGCAAATCTCCCTGCTAGGGTGGGGCAGGCACATATTTTTTATATGACAGCTACACAAACACAGTACTCTGGTAATTCATAGGGATAATGCAAGAAGTCATGAAATTCTTGCCTTCTGGCAGAGATCTTGGATGGCATCATGCTGTGTAACTTTATACAGCAAACCACGCCTTGGCCCAGCTTCCCTATGGGGATAGTTTTAAAGGATGGTTAGCAGCCAGGGAAGGGCACCAGGATTCAGCATCTTTTCAGCATGAGGTCCATGAGAGCAAACATATACCTGTCTAGCTGCATATTTGCTTCCCCTCCACAGGCAGAGGCCTGACCCTCCAGTACACCAGGGTGATATGTGCCTGAGGCTATAACATAGCCTGATAACAGCTCATTCCTGGTATGAAAAACAATGAAACAATGAAAAGGGGGTGAAGGCAAGTCCTGTCAGTCCCCCCTCTTCCTCACACAACCATCGCCTAAAAAGAGTAGAAGTTTCCTTTGCTTCTGGTGAAAGAGTATCTTGGGATTAATCACTACTTCCTGAAAATCAGGAAAAATTATTCACTTTCACCACTTTTCACTGGTCACCTCAAACCCTCCACAACATCTAAGTGCTTCACAGGGACAGATTTTAGTGCAAATCCAAAGACAGGATTTGAAGCCCTACCTGCTGATCTCAGTAGAACTTCATAGATCCTCAGAATTCATTTCCTCAGGAACAGGCCCTGTACACGTGAGACCTTTCCAGCCTGACTTTTGCTTCCAGACACAACACTCTCCAACAGGGCAATAAGGTCTGACTCATGAGGCTGAAGGGGTTTGCAGCTCTGGAGTAGGACTGCATGCCCTAAACACACAAAGGTGATTTATGGGCTGCCTTCTGAGTCACATTCTCAGCTGACCACATTCTGCCCATGAATCTTTGTGCATTCCCATCAGACCATCCTGTCAACACAGACTGCAGTTCTGAAGTCACCACGGAGGCACCCTCCTTATCACCAGATTATCAATACCTCAAGGAGCATGCAGATGTGGTGCTTAGGGACATGGGATAGTGGTGGGCCTGGCAGTGTCTGTTTAATGGTCAGACTCAATGGTCTTCTGTGTCTTTTCCAAACTTGATGATACTGTGATTCTGATGCATCAGCTTTTGGGCAGCCCTGACCCAAAACCCACACATACAGTGCTGTGCCATAGCACGAGAGAAAAATATCAGGGACATGATCCAGCTGTAGAGTCCAAGTCCTGCTCTGATCTGGTCCTTTGTGTGTCCAGAGCACTCTGCATGGGCAGTGACTTCATCCCTGTTTTCACACACCACATAGATACACTCAGAGTCACTAATTAATGTCCAAATCAGGAGAGGAGGGTAGAAGTTTTCTTTCTGGTATCCTTTCATCTCTTCATTCTCTGATTTCTTTTCAGTCAGATGGGGAATTAATCATCCTTCCATCCTCCACTGGAGGATTGCAAGGGATTCATAAGGCAGCACATGTAGGACATGTCAAATCTTTCAGCATGAAAGCTTTTCCCACAGATTCCATAGAGCTGCACACCGGACCTGCAGGCACACGACAGGGAGCTGCTTTACTCTGCAGAAGTGGAGACATCAGGCCCCCAGCATGAGGTGGTGTTGGAAATCCTTGTCCTGAGCTAGCTCAGCCAGCTTTTCCTGGAAGAGAACACCAGCTCCACTCAGTAAAATAACTCCTGTTACTTTATGCTTCAGAGATTTCAGTGCCCCCTCCACCACACTTCCCTCACCTCACATCCCCTATTTCTGGGGGCCCCTCCGGTGTTTCATTAGGTTTCCTCTGTTAAGGCTTCACATACAGTGGGGGACTCTGTAGTGAAGTGACAGAGGACAGTTCTTGTGGGACTCCTTGTCTCAGGTTTTGTAAGAGCTGTCATTGTGAAGGCATTTGATGGGCCCACCAACACAAATATAAAGACAATTTAATGACATTACTTTTAATTGGGGATGTGGAGAAGGAAAATAAAGAAGAAAGTGCCTGGCTGAATTGGTGCCAGAGGGCTCAGGTGGGAATTTATTGTAGCAGCTCCAAGGATTACCAATTGCCCTTAGGAATGTATTGTGTAGGAACACAGCCTCCACCACAGAGGTGATTAAGGGTCCAGAAATGGAGGCAAAAGAGTGGTTGAATGAGTTAGAGAGGGAACAGCTCCAGGTGGGTTCAAATCCACACAAGAAGCTTTTAGAGAAATTTCGTAGGAAATCAGGGCAGGTTATGGAGGGGAAGAGATTTCCATGCTCCCTCAGTGAATGCTTGGTCTGCAAAAAGTGTTCAGCAACTGCCTTTAAAACATAGGTCTCTTCCAACTGTGAAAAGCTGGGCAGCACAAAGCCAGCACTGATCTTATTTTGGCAACATACAAGGAGCCAAAAGCTGTGAATCCGTCTCCAAACTTTGGTTATGCCCTGGCTGTAATGCAAGTTTAAGGCTCAGGATGGGGAACATGGGATATAATTTGGAAAACCCATTTTGATGCTCAGAATCTCCTCTTCCAGCCCTGAAACCTGTGGTCCTGCGGGTCACTGAGCACCATGGTGGCCTCCCAGAGGCAGAGCAGCAGGCAGAGGAGAATTACCTCATAGCATGCAAAAACCAGCACAGCCTTATTTCAAGGTAGCTCTTGTACTGAAGATTTGCAAGGGATAGAAAGTGCTAGTGTATGGACATTTCCAGGAAACAAGCTTGTGTCTTCCCAGTAATTCTTGAAACAGAGGTAGTTGATAGGTGTGAAATTACATTTGCTTGCCTAAAAGCAAATATGAAGTGCACTGGATGAGGCAAAGGAAAATACAATTATTTAATGCCTGTTTCCCCTCCCTTCACCAAATGCCTGTTCCCCCTCCCTTCACCAAAAAAAACAGGCCAAAAATCAAAACCCAAACCAAACAAAAAAACCCCACAGCAGAAAAATCACCCAAAAAAAAAAAAAAAAAAAAAAAAAAAAGGAGATGTTTCTCTGAGTTAATTTCATGCCTGGGAAGAGAAAAAAAACTTTAAAACAATCTTCCTGGGAGGTCCTGCTGAAACAGGGCTGTCAGAGACAGCAGTCAGTTGCCCTTCTGATTTGAAATCCAGCTAATTAGCTCCAAAGCACAGTGCCTCAGATCTGAGCAGGGCATGAAGCTGCTGAGTTTGATATTTCCAATCCTGTCAGCCCATGCATTAAAAAAGAAATGAGCTCCATAGGGCTGAGGGAGCAGCAGGCTTAATGAGGCACCCTGGGGAAATTTGGCAGAGCTGGAAAAGGGACTGACCACCTTGATGGCAAAGCTCTCCTGACAGGGCCTCTGATGGGAGCCTGGGGTACAGAGTGGGGCTGATTCCTCCTCCTGAGGCCCCTACAGGGGTTCATGGAGCTGGGACCGGGAGGCAACACCAAAAAGGAGGGGAAGATATGCTCTGAAGGAGCACAGCTGCAGGGCCAGGGCACTGTCTTGTAGCAGCAGCCTATTCCTGGCATGCCAGGGCTTTGAGCTGCAAGAGGACAAGATGCCATGGCCTTCTAGGGAGGCAAGTTCATGCACAGATGTTGTTCCTGTCTCTTGTGCCAGGCTTGGGTAGCACCAACTGTGTTTGTAGGCCTTTCTCTGAAGTTATCTGGATGTAGCAACAGCCCTGGGGCAAACACCTGGACAGACCCACAAATTGTGTTTAAAAGTTCCTGAAACCAGGATAAAACCTGCATTAAGAAGGGTCAATACTCTTAGCAGACTGCCTCCTGTAAGGCTGGCAGGACACAGCTAACTCTAGGGAGACAAAGGCTCATGGGGACACATCACCTCCAGGGCCAGGACATCCACCCATGGAACTGAGGGGGGTAGTTTTTATAAGATACAAAAGAGAACCAACATAGAAATCAGGAACCTAAATCCTATTTGAAGTTCAATTTCTCCAGCATACAGTTTGTGACATCTGGTACAAATAATTGTTTTTCATAAGGACTTTTCAAAAGAGTTGTTATTCAAGCTCAGATGGTGGCTTAGCAGTTGTCCAACATGACTTCTTCAGACAGGGTCCCAGGACTGATACAGAGGTTCTCCAGATGTTTCACCAGTAAAAGTGGTGTCACTGCTGCAACACATACCGATTTCCTAACAGGGTCAGGAAGCTACTGCTGTCTTTTAGCACTCAGGTTTTGAAACTGCATCATCCTGCAGTTTGCTGGGGGCTCCAGCCCATCCTGGAATGCAGGAGAGCCCAGGGGAGCTCTGTGCTGCTGTGTGGATGTGCTGTCTGTATCCTACGCAGCCATAGTAAAGTATTCCTGAGTTTGTGCAAACTGAAATGCATTTCAAACCAGGACAGAATGGCACGTGGCATCCTCCTTGATTTCTTATGTATGAGATCTTTTACATCCCTATTTCCTATTTCAAACACTCCCTAAATTTGGGCAAGGGATCATGTTGTCTGGCACAGGAGAAATGTTCTCTTTGCAACCATGTCTCACACTTGCAAACCATACACTAGATTGTTCACCTCTTAGCCCTAAAGGAAGAGATCAAATAGGCAAAAGGGAGGGAGTACTGATTGTGAAAGTCCCTACAGCAGTGTCCAGCAAGGAATGATTTTCACTTCAATGCGTCACTAGAGAAATCTGAGCTCAAAGAAAGGGCTTAGCCAAAAGAAGCCGGAAGACAATATTATTCAGGTATTCTAACATTATGCTTCAGAGAGCACAAGGAGTTTACATGGGAGGGTGAGAAAGCTGCTTTTCACATGGTTGAGGATATTGCACAGCTCACCGGCTGCATCCTGGGAAGAGTCTCATCTTCCCAATGAGCAGTTGCTATCTGAGAAGACAGGATTAACTGGAACAATGATCTGACTGGACCACTGGACTGTAAGAATTGGCTTTGTCTGAGCACCCATTCTCTTCCTTTGCCTTCCCCTTGAAAACATACATCTAGACAGATCACAGCTCTCTGTCCCATCAACAGAGAGGAGTACTGCTGCTTGCACGAAAAGATAGGGCACACACAAACAGATGTCAAAAGTGATGGACTTTGCTTCAGCCGGGTGTTTGCACTGCTGTGAAAAATTGTGACACAACACAGCTTCTGAGCTAGATAAGGACAGAATCATTGAATGCCTTGGGTTGGAAGCAACCTTTAAGATCACCTAGTTACAGCCCCACTGTCATGGGCAGGGCTGATACCTATGTCTGAAAGCAATGAAGAGCACCCCTGTGTTAGTATTGCAGGATGAACTCACACTGCCATGATGGGGTTTTTATTAACAAAAAACCCTATACTTCAAATTCCACAGTGCTTCTGGTGCAGCCATATTCCCTTGGTCAGCAATGCTCTTTCATTCCTCTACTTTGCCTTTTGCTGAAGAGCAAATCCTAAATTCTTCCCAGGAAAATTTAAATATATTCCTTGGATCACTTGATTTCAATCATGTACAATGAGTTTGCATTTTCCTTTAAGCTGTGTTTCTTTCTCTGGCATAAATTTGACCTTAAAAATAATTTTCAGGGTGTTCTGCCCACCTCCATTTTCTGTTGTTTAGGATGTCTTCCCAGTTCCCATCTTGTTCCTTCTAGAAGCAATAATCAGTGTATGCAGCACTGGTGCCTGAAAGATTTCCTGAAAGCTTTCCTGAAATATTTCCTAAAGTATTGCCTGAAAGATTTCAAGGCTGAGCTTAAGCAAAACCTGTAGGGAGGGAACCTAACTTTTATTAAGCCAACTGCTCTAGCTTGACTAAAACAGAAGAATTCCCTGGCACATCAAACATTTGACCTGACGGTAGGGGCAAACCCAACTATCAGCACCACATTGCAGTGACAGAGTAAAAATATAACCAACTCCAGGACAGGCAAACAAGAAAGACCTGGAAGAATGCATGAAAATTCCAAGGATTTTGAAGAGCCAGGTAGGCCAGTGTTCACAAGTCCTTCCAGTGTGATTTGGATGTCACTGCTTTCTCAAGTATTCTCTATTCCTTTATTTCCCATGCCATCCTGGTAGAAATGAAGCCACTCAGACAGCATCAAGAAGCCCTGACCCCAGTCTCTCATCTAGGGATGTTGCTTTATAAAGTGTGTGCTATGCTGAAACTATATTTGGAATATATAAGGAAGAAAAGGAAGGATGGAATTATCTACAGCTCCTGGTACAAATGGAGATTGTATGCCCAGTGTGGACAAGAACATCTGGATTGTCCAGAAAAAGAAGGAATATGTGGAAAGAGGAGAAGGAATAAGGGCTGGTGGACTCAGGACATCCTTCACACACTTTGATGAGCAGAAACTCCTCCCTGACAAGGAGGTTTGCATGGGAACACAAGAATGGGAAGAATTATGACCTAAAGTACCTTTATGGGCCCATGTTTTATGTTTATTGAAAACTAAGCAATAGGCTAAAATACTGAATCCTTGAGGCAAGGCTGTTGCATGTTCCTGATCCAGAAATGACACATCTGATCTTTTCTCCTAGTAAAGACTTGTGGAGCTTCAATGATTCCCCTTGGCTCTCTTATTCTTTACCTGTAATGTCTTGGGCTGCACTGGGACAAGTCCTGGCTTCACATAGTCATGTAGCTTCAACAGCTGAAAACTTCTCCTTCTATCCCTCTGGTTTTGGATAACATGAGTATTCAAGGGAGCCCCTAGACTTGGCACTCCCACAGCCACTGGTCCCCAAGTAACCCTATCCAACCAGGTCACCTCCCACAACAGCCAAGTCTTTGGGAGCATCTCTGCCTGCTCTTGCTCCCTGCAAGTGTTTTTGCTTTTTCATGATGGGCACATCCTGGCCACCAGACTCCATCCAGTAGTGGATTAGCAGTAATTAAGCAGTGCTCATTGACCTAGTCCTAACTGGACCTCCCCTGAACTGAACGGGAGACACACTGGATCTTGCCTCTTTCCATTTGTGGGGCTAATTATTACCAGCTAAACAGCACTAGGCTTTCCCTTTTTCTCTTTGCCATGCTTGTTAGCATTGTTTCTTCCAGCAGCTTTTCATCTCAATGGAGGCAATTGTGCCTGGCTGACATTTTAATTCTTTCCAGCTGCATCTGAACAAAATGACACAAATTAAGTGGAAGGGCTTGGAGGAGAGGGGGAAGGAAGCTCCCAGCCCCCACAGTCTGTGCTACAGCAAGGGTTTTGTGCTGAATGCAGCAGATGCTCAGAAGGTGCCATGGGTAGAGGCTTTGATTCTACACTGGCAGCATGGGCCAGTCCCAGGAATGCTCTGTTGCACCAGAACCTCTCTGCAGCTGTTCCCCTGAAAGCTGGTTGGGAAACTTAGAGGTGAAGGATTTTCCAGGTCTCCCAGCAGAGCAGTGGCACACATTTGCCCTTGCTTACATCAAGATACCTTGGTAGAGGGTCCCCTACACTCAAGTAATTGAGATTGAGTGAGCTCCTTACCACTCTGTGAAGGGTCTGCAGCTGAACTCTGCTGGTTAAAGACAGATTTAGAACAGTCATTAAAGTTGCAGATCTCTTTAGCAAGACATGAAAATCCCAGCCATGAACAAAGACCTCTCTGGGTAAGATACTGCATTAATACAGACTAGAAAGTTTTCTTATACCCTATAATTAAGGAGAAGCATGAAGACAAGTATATTAAAAATGCTCTTGCAGGTCTTAGGCTGTTTTAGAGATACCCATGTATCTTGTTTCAGAATCTAAGCCCTTTAGCCTAAATTAGGACAAAAGAGATATCAAAAGAAGAATTCAATGCAAAAAGTCTCTAGCAGTTAGTATGAACCACAGGGAACAGGATCAGGCTAGTACAGTAAACCACACAGCAACACAATCAGGCTGATGCTGGATTAAGCCAGCCCTGAAAACAGAGGAAGAAACTGGAGATGTTTGCCTGCCACATTTCTGTTTTTGCAGCTTCGTATTAGTGAGCAGAAACAGAAAAAGGTTTGGCCTTTCAGTGATTCCAGTGCGAGCACCAGGCTCACAGTCACAACTCAGCTCCCAGTTTCCAGGCAACAGGAGCCTTGCCTCCTTGCTTGCTGCTTGGACATATCCCCATCACATTGGCTCTTCTTTATGTTCAGGAAGGATACATTTTTGACCCTTGGCTACTTTCTTTGTGCTACACATGGACAGATTTTCCAGGATCTTGCACTGCCTGATATTCATAATCCTTGGTTTCTGTTCACTTCAAGCATTTTAAACCCCAGCTCTTGCCTGAGGGGAAACAGTTTGTGCTATGGTCTGAAAGTGCAGCTCTGATTGTTTTCAGAACTAGGATGAAACTACCTGGCTCAGACACTGTAACTGCATACACTGGGTGGTCCAAGGTCCAGAGGAGCTTCCCACTTTGGCATACAAGAAGCAGGAGCTGGTGAAGGATGTGTAAGGAATTGGAGATCAGGGGAGTCCAAAGGACCAGAGGGAAATCAGATGAAGGAGGTGAAGAAAGTAGGTGGAAGAGAAGTGACAGGCACAAGGAGTTCCCAGTGAGCTGATTGTTGTTACCTGAAATCCCTGATTTCTCTGCCCTGGCTTCCAAAGGAGTAGCACCACTGGAGAGCGTATCCCAACATTTGATACCAGACCTAAGTGCCTGCACGGGGAACTGAATAGCTCAAGGTCATGTTACAGCCTGGGTCATCTCAGAGACACTCCTGAAAGGTGATTTTGATCTTAGCAGTGTCAAATCAGTTTCTGGAGGCACCGATTGCTCTCCATTAACCACAACATTATAGAATCAGAATAATTTACGTTGGAAAAGACCTCTAAGATCATCAAGTGTAACCATTAACCTACACTGCCAAGCCCACTTCTAAACCGTGTCCCTAAGCACCACATCTACACAACTTTTAAATATTTCCAGAAAGAGTCAAGCACCTCTGAGGTCCCAAACCACACGCCTCAGGAATTTGAGCTGCTTTTGGTTGCAGAACAAATAGCCCAGGGAGGACCATGCCAGTGAAGGAGAAGTGAAGATATTTCCAGAAAGTCTTACTGCTAAATTTTTCAGCTGCCTCACAGACTAATGTGAACAGCAGATTCCCACTTACAAAAAATCTCCACCTCTGTGCCTTTCTTCCCCAAAAGCCCTGGAGTGCAAGACCCGTTTCCCTAGGCGATGAGAGCTCCTTTCAGGTGGTGGAGTTGGTGCTTCTAATGCCAAGAACAAAATGTAATCCTGGCAGGTTTTCAAAGCACCCATCTTAGCACCTGAGGAACTGTCATTGTGATGTGTTCAACTGAGAAATCAGAGGCAAAAGCAGAGAAAAGCGTTGCTTCAGCTTTTGCCATGATTTGCTTTTTCTTTAAAGATATATTTGAATAGTTCTCAGCAGGAGTTACAGATGCTGACAAGCTTTCAATCCATGCAGATCTAAAATATTTGTAATCAAAACTGAGCTCCAGGCCCCTTGTTTATTTATTGCAGTAGTCTATATCTCTGTATGTCCCCATGACTCCAATTCTAACAGGACGAGGCACAGAAACAAATGGAGGGTGACAGAGATAATAAGCAGATCCTAATTTATAAAGGGGTGTTTGTTTGTG
>WEIU01018716.1:620699-633748 GCA_013389925.1 Aegithalos caudatus | reverse complement strand
AAAAAAAACACCAAAAAAACCCAAAAAACAAAAAACAAAAACAAGAAAAAAACCAAATAAACAAAGCAAACAAACAAAAAAACCAAACCAAAACAAAAACAAATCAAAACAAACAAACAAAAAAACCCAAACCACCCTGGAGACCCTTCCAGGCAACAGCAGGACTTTTGGTTTAGAAACGTAAAAAAACGATTATCGATTTCCCTGGCTTAGAACAATGCTGTAGCTAAGCCCATGTTTTTGCCAGCTTTTTGTTGTGTAGTTCATTGATGCTGTTTCACACCACAACAACACAAGACTCCGAGGTCAGAAGGTTAAAAAATGAATCCTTTATTTAGGGATGCATCTCCCTTATGTACTATTTTACACAGACCAATTTGATTGGTGAAACAAAGGCAAACCTTTTCAATCACATTGGTCAAACCAGAGGGACATCAAGACAAAGACCCTCCTGTGAGGAGGAATGAATAACATAGGTACAGTTACAAAAACATTCCTTCTGTTTACAGAAGTTCCCTGGGAAAAGAATTTCAGAAAACCAAAACACCTCAGGCATGGAACCAGGGCTGCAGTTCATCATTTGGAAATTATTTTCTTTTAGAGGGAGGGTGACCAGACTACAGTAAAATCACAGGATTATAGTTCAATTCACTTTAATTAATTTAAACTCAATTAAATCTGAAGGCTGAAGCAGTTTATGTCAGTCAGGGAAAGGTCTTGGCTCAGATACCTCCTTTAGAAATCCATCACTAAACCATCTCAAAAACAAGCTCATCAGAAGAAGCTCCTAAGAAATGTGGCTGAGTTTGAATGCCCTGGACCAATCTGTCCAAAAGTGAACAGGGGTGTCAGGGGGGCAATGCAGTCAAGGCCTACAGAGCTGTCAGCAGAACCTCCCAGCAGTGACTGGAAAGCCAAATTCCATTCTGACATCCTGGCACTTCCATGTGGAGTTCATCTCAGATGGAAGAAGCTGGAATTTCAGACTACAAAGCACAACTGTCCTGTGCCTGAAGAAACTGTGAGCAGGAATTGATTCATATAGGATCATTTATCTCTGGACATCTAGCCTCAAGGGGGATGGAAGCAGAATTCCCTATCAGTCTTGATTATTCTGGGAACTTGGAGTGACTCCAACATTACTGGTGTAAAAGACATGAGGCTCTGGTCAGATTCTCATAGTTTCTCAAGAGAAATAATTTGCTTTACCAAAGTGGTTAGGAAATGAGACCCATTTCCTTAAGAGATTCCCAATCCGTGTGACCCCTAAGTTCAACACCATGTTCAGTGCAAGCTCCACTGTCCCTTCACCCTCCTCCCCATGCAGAGCCAAAGCCCACCACATGATCTGCACCATCCAGCAGGGGCAGCTGCACCCTTTTGCTCACCTCTGGACTTCCTCTCTGGATCCTACACCATGAAGTTCTTTAGTTGTCCACTTCAATTCCACATTCATTCCAAACACTCATGTCCAACAGGTTGAGCAAGGTGATTTTCCTCCTCTACTGCACTCTCAGTAGGAGCCCACCTGGAGTACTGTGTCCAGCTCTGAGGTTTTCAGCAAGGGAAGGATATGGACCTGTTGGAGTGAGTCCAAATGAGGCCACAAAGATGCTCTGAGGGCTGGAGACAAGCTGAGAGTTGGGGTTGTTCAGACCAAAAAAGAGAAAGCTCCAGGGAGACTTTCTCCTGGCCTTTCAGTACCTGAAGGCAGCTGGTAAGAAAGACAGGGACAGTATTTTGAGCAGAGGCTCAAAATAGAGGGAATGGTTTTGAGCTGACGGAATGTCAGTTTATATTGGATATTAGAAAGAAGTTTTTTATTATGATGGTAGTGAGGCACTGGCACAAGTTGCCCAGAAAAGTTGTGGATGCCCTGTCCCTGAAAATGTTACAGGCCAGGTTGCATGGGAATTTGGGCAAGTCAATCCAGTTAAAGATGTCCCTGCTCATTCTAGAGGTGTTGGACTAGATACTCTCTAAAGGTCCCTTTGAATCCAAACTATCTGCTCCATGATTCTGAACTGCACATTTCTCTGTTCCTGGAAATTGTCTGAGACCTCCCACCTTCACGGTGCCCAGGACCAAACCAACAGCCTACAAAGCTGCAAAAACACCCAAATACTTTATTTTTAACTAAATAGTAAGCTTTTCCATGCAGCCTTCATAGAACACCTGCCCTCTGTGGATAAGCAGGCATACCACACAGAGAGAGCAAGGACTCCTCATGCCTTTGGAAGAAGGAAAATCAAGGACCACACACATTTTCCATTGAGCTCTACAGCATCCAGGTATGAAAGGGACAGAGCAGGGGGCACTGGACTCACTATGTGGCCAGTGCTGAATGGAGGGAGCTGGCAAAGCTGGATTTCACCAGGGCAGACGCTTGCTAGCAGCATCTTTTGTTTATCAAGTTCCTTGTAGCTGTGTGAATTAGAGGCTGGATCATTAGCTTCACAATGGACCAGAATGCTGATTTATTTAATGAATGTAAATGGTCTTTCGTTAGCTAATTAAATTAGGGAAATGAGAACTGCTGGCAATAAAATAGATAGCAAGGAGTGAAAAAGCTTCTGTACCCCAGCAACAGCTGTAATATAGGTCTTTACATGGCCAAGCCCCTGTGTAAAAGCTTCAAACCAAGTTTCTGTCCTTGAGGGCAGCCTTTTACTATATTATCTGTGGCCAGACAGGGTTTATTGGAAGTCTGTAAAGGTTCTGAGCCAAGAGAGATGATGCACTGTACTTCATTCACTTTGTAGTTACACCTGGTGCACCCATACTAAGCTGAGTGGTCTCCTTGAGTTTGTCAGTGTAAATACAAGCATTTATATTTACATTTATATTTACAATTTGCATAATAAGTGCAATGAACTATTTACAGTAATTTTCACTTTTATCTACCACGACTAAGTTCCTCAGTGGTTTGGAAATTCCCTGCTGAAAACTCTGCTGTTCCAAACCACCAGCTTACGAAAACATTTTATGGTCCTTCTGCAGTCAAGTCCAGCATCCAGCAAGTCCAGGCCCCACCCTGCAATTCCTAAGCCAGAGACAAAAAATCCAAACCTTCACACAAAGGCTCATGCTGGTGCTTCCCAGCCATGCATTTCAGAACTGTAAAAGACCAGGCACCGTACCAAGAATGGGTTCTCTGTTTGCTGTAGCAGTCCTCATGTGTTAGGACAACACTGTGGAGGAATTTGAGGTGTCAAAGACATCAAAACTTCTCACATAAACAATATCTGGGAAAATTTCACATTTGCTATGCTGAATTCCCAGTTAACTCCTTACTCCATAGACATTGTTCACATCAGGAGCCTCTTCTCCCACCTCACAGAACCACAGCAGTGGGAGACTCCTTCAATTTGGCTCCTTGTGGCCAAATGCTGGACAATAAATCTTACCCATTCCTTCAGATGAGACATGGGTATGTTTAAGATAATAGAGCTCCTAGAGGAATGGCATTAATTTCCTGCCAAAGAACATAACTAAAAGCCAAAGTGCTTTTTGACAGGTTTATAATCCACCCATGTATTGCCATCCACGTAGGTCATACATTAGTCTAGTCATATCTTACTCAAAACTCCTCTTAATATGCAACTTAGATACTTTTAACAGCCTTTTCGTAGACTATTAGAAAGTAAAGCAATAACAGAAATGGCACAAATCGCTGTCCGTCCAGAACACCTACAAACAGATTGTTATTCTCAGGAAGTAAATCAAATATAAGACTTCAAGCATGAGGGAAATAGCTTCCATCAATTAAACCATGTAAATGACCAAATTCTTAATATCAAATGAAGCCAGCATAAATAAATCATCACAAAAGGCCACTCCTTGGCCAGAGGATATGGAGGAATTCACCACATCTGTAACTCTTATTAATAGGGATAAGTCTGTAAAGATCTAGATACAGGCTGGAATTTTTAGGCCTATATATCTACATGGGAGGCAATAACTGGAAAGCAGAGATGATTAATATGCCTGATTAATTGCACCATCAGAAGACAGGCAATGCAATTACAGAGTCTTTCAGACATGCATGATCCAACACTCCATCACCAACCAAATAAAACAAACAAAACCAGAATTAATCAAAAGAAATAGGAACACTGAATTTAAGTAAACACATGCAAAATGTCAAAGACACCTTTTTTTCTGGATTGCTCTCACTATCAGCAAGAGAAGTATAAAATTAAAAAGGTGAAAGACATAAATGGTGCATTCCTACCAAAATCAAGGGAATTACCCAGTACAGGCTCTTGCAGTTTCTTTTGGTCTGCAGCCTGGTGGTGTGGAGGGAATACAAAGTGAACAAAGCCACTTTCAGGACAGGATGCAAAGTGCTTGTGGGTGTTGCCACTGGCCATGACTAATCAGGGCTTCATCTCTTCCCAAAGCCAGCTTCTCAAACAAACACAGTTGGGCTGTGGTTGACCTCATTAAATAAGCCAAGAGTGTAATCTATTCCTGTTGAGAAGGGGTTTCTTCCCTCCATCATTTGCTATCTCCCTTGCTCTTTACCAAGAGGGGAGAAGGACTCTTCTCAGCAGCCAACACACTCCCTCAGCTTTGTTTTTGTTGATAAAGCAGATGTAACTCCTCTCTTTCCACCTCTTCCCCATCCAAATGGACTTTTCCCAGCTGGCTGCATGGTACTACTTTGAGTCATTCCCATGTGACAGGCTGGGGGTCTTATGTTAAATCCGTGAATTGATTCAAGTTAAAAATCCTCTTAAAAAAAAAAAAAAAAAAAAAAAGGCATCACTTTAGGAGGGTGAGAGGCAGCCCATGGAAGAGAACGGAATTCAGGGGAAGGGTGACAGCTGTTGAAGCTGGGTTTGGCTCCACAGTAAGTGCCTTTGAATCTACAGTTCAGCCAAGTTAATGAGAGTGAGGGGTTACATGTGGAGTGGGGGCTTCCCACGCCCTCTGTACGCCCACCTCCCACCTCTGATCTCTGGGGAGGACACAACAAAACAGACAGCAAAGCCAAAACCTCTTAGATATGAAAAGGACACCTTCAAAAGAAGGCATCACACCATGAAGCCCTTCTTGGTGAGAAAAAGCAGCACAAGAAATAGCTGACTTGACAGGAACTGCAGCCTCTGTCTTTGACAGGAGCTCGTGGTATCTTTGTCTGTCCCAGTGCACAGCCTTTTGCTCTTTATTAATCCGTGTTACCTTTTATTCTCCTCTCTTCACTGAACCCTGACCATGCAAATGCTATGCTTTCCAAGAATATTACAACATTTCCAAAATTATTTTAGCCTCTAGGTTTTATTTAGTTGACTGAAGTACATATTCCATCCTGCGGTCACAAGCAGTGACAGCAGCTCTCAGCCAAGTTCTGGTACTTCTTTTAGGTATGGGTTTTGTTGTTTGTTTTTTTTTGTTTTTTTTTTTTTTGTTTTTTTTTTTTTTTTTTTGTTGTTGTTGTTGTTGTTTTTTTTTTTTTTTTTTTTTTGTTTTTTTTTTTTTTTTTTTTTTTTTTTTTTTTTTTTTTTTTTTTTTTTTTTTTTTTTTTTTTTTTTTTTTNNTTTTTTTTCCCACAGCAGGAGCTGAGTGTCAGTTCAGAAACCTTACTTATAAAAGGGAGAGGAAAAGCAAGAAAGAGCTCCTCAAATGTTCCTCTTTCTCTGATAGCCTTTTTGCAAAGGAAAATTCCCACTGTCAGGACAACCTGATGGCTTTCCCAGAACATGGGAAGTTCATAGGAACTGCAACATGTTGAATTTTTCACTTGGAAACCAGTTCAGCCCTATTGTGAAGCCCAGAAACCACAGAAGCAGGAGCACCAAAGTGACCATCAGAGTGATTTGGTACATCAGGGACATCTTCCACTAGACCAGACTGCTTAAAGCCCCATCCAGCTGGTCTTGAACACCTCCAGGGACAGGGTAGCCACAGAGTAGTGTAGCATGCTTGAAGTGTAGGATATTAAGAGTGGGACTAAATCACAACATCCGATTTCCCCTCTCCTTTGAGAGGCACAAATCCCAAAAGGCACTCCAAGAGGGACTCATCCTGAAAGCCCTTGGTGGGTCATTTATATATGCTTCCCTATTTTCATGTTCTCTCATTTCAGAAATGAATCCTAGAGTGCAGGTTTGGATTCCAGTGCAATAAAGTTTCCAAGATAAAACAATGGAATTTGGGGATTTGGAGCAAACAATACCTGTGAAAACCAATGGTTGCTGCTAAATGTTATGGGTGGGATTCAGGACAAGCCATGAACTCCCTTCATGTTGATTGATCTGTGTGTGTTCATGCAAAATAAATGGTCTGCAGGAAGGACTGCATGAGTTGCTGGTCGGAGCCCATGGTGCTTGAGGTGAAAGGGACATAATCAGATCAGCCATTCCAGCCACCCAGTAGGGCTTTCAGACACTGATGCCAAAGCCCAAAAGAATGAGGACACACCTCTGTGTGGCTGGTTCCTCCCCAGACACCTGTGATGTCCCCCAGATACCTGAGGGTATCTAGGCTGGACGCAGGATGTGATGCTCTAGAGGTCTCAGTGCATTTGATGCAGAGTGGTTGATGCAGCTCCTTGGGCACCAATGCACCCACTGCACCCAAAAATCTTTGGTTCAGTTTCCAGCATATCTTCCAGGATCCTGGAAAGCCGGTCATGTCACCGCTGGCCAAGCATTTCCTTTATCACCAACAACTTTCTCAACAACCTTACCACTGAGAGAATGCCAAGAATCACAGAATCCTTTAGGTTGGAAAAGACCTCTAAGATCACTGAGTCCAACTATGAACCTAAAACTGCCAATCCCACCACTAAGCCATGTCCCCAAGCACAACATCTACCATGATTTTTGAACCCTTCCAGGGATGGTGATCCCACCACTTCCCTCTGCAGGATGTCCCTCTGTGGATATCCAGATTAGGACACATCCAGATTAGGACACAACAGCCTGATTCAGTCAGCCCAGACTCCTTAGACAATACATGCCCTACAGCAGTATCCTTGGAACTAAGCTGTATCAAAAGAGAGGAAGCATTTTGCCAGTGTAGCTGGCATTCATGAAATTCCTTAAATTATTTGAAATGTCTTTGATACTTGCATACTGGTCACTGGCCTTGTTCAGCTGCACAGTAAACAGGAAGATGGACTTCTGTTGATATCTGGGCTTGATCTGGAAGGATATTGCAGTAATAATCATTCAGGGCACTGGCCCAAAATACTGTGCTGAGCCAAGCAAATTGAGACTTTTCCCATCCCAATCATTCAGGCTGAATCAGTCCATTTCCCTGACCATAGTGTTTCTATCAGATTCTGTGCAGAGACAGTTGTGCCAGCATTGCTGATTTGGAGGAACCCTTCCTTTCGCCCCCCGTCCCATTTCCCAGGCTGGTTCTAAAAGCAATCCAAGTCAAAGAACTCTGGGCCCTTGGAAATAATGGGAAGTTTTCTGAATATGGGAAATAGGTGTACTAACAGGAGATTGACTGGGTTAAATATTGTGCATGAAGTGGTGGTACAAGCGAGGCTGAGGAAAAGGAAGGGAAATAAGAGCCATCGAATATGTCAAAGGATCTCTCAGTTTAAAGGCATGAAGAGGCTGTGCAATTATAAGACCCGTGTTACTAAAGAAGAGAATTTGTTTTATTTTGTATTTATTTTGTAATCAGTGTTGGTTAAAACCAACGAGGAGTTTAGCATGAAAAAGAAGGTTTTCTGGTGATTTTTTAATAGACCTTTCTGTAGTGGGGCCGTGCTTTTTTGTGCTCAGTTTTCCCCATGAGTCCAGGCTTTTCTTTACAGGAATACAGCACTTCCTGAACTCTCACCATTCCCACAAGGTTCTCACAGTCATGTTCTCCTTTCCATGTTTTTTAATCTCTCACTCTGAGGGTAGCAATCAATGGCAGGGAGGGTCACACATTTACAGGCTTGAGTCCAAGTTTCCAGCTAATGACTTGAACAGAGGTAGAGCAATTAGGAAAGGTCCCTTGGAGAGTGATGCTGGAACAACAACAGCGTTTTTCCGGGAAACCAAAGGTGAGACTCAAGTTGAAGTACAGTCTAGTGAACCCCAGTGAGCAGCCACTTAGCAAGGGAGGCAAAGGAGCCAAAGGTGTTATGTTGCCCATTCAGCATCTCCAGGTGCACTTGGTTACCATTTTTCCTTAAGGACATATCCTTGGAAGTTGTATTTGAGAAAGACATAGGAGTGCACAAGCAAGGTCTGCTGATCTAATAGGAATGGATGCACTAACCTGAAGGTAGAGACAGAAATAACAATGAAGCAGTTAACTGTTAGAACACATGAACTTTTTCTTTTGGAAATTTAAAGTTGATGTTTTCTCTGAAAATCTTAGGCCAACTACAATTTACTGGGCTCAGTTCATAAGTAAGGCAGGATATACCATTGCCTAAGGAATTCCTCTGAGATGAACAGCACTGGAACAAGCAGCCCAGGACAGTGGTGGAGTCACCATTCCTGAAGGCATTTAAAAGGCATGCAGATGTAACACTTGGGGACATGGTTTAGTGGTGGGCTTAGCAGTGTTCAGTTAATGGTTGGGCTCCACGATCTTAGAAGTCTTTTCCAACATTAATGGTTCTGTGTTTCCATGAACAGGTAGGACACCAGGGTTTGCTTTCATTTCCCTGGTGTTTCACAATAAAGAACTAGGGGAGTGCCCAAGCACACTCACCCAAAGGATGAGAACTGCCAGAGGAAGGGAATGACTCTAGATGATCATGAGTGAAGATGATCATGAGGATAAATGAGCACCAAAGTCAGTTCTTTCTTGCAGAAAATAGAGAATCCATGCTGGTTTTATTTTATTTTGTTGTTGTTGTTGTTGTTTAGAAAGAAAGGCAGTTAAGTTGTCAATCCTTTAACATAAATTTCATCTGACATGCCAAGCAGCCATCAGGGTTAAAACATAATACAGCTCCAAGTTCTTCCCACTGTACTTACAACAAGTAACTCTCTTACATCCCAGGGATGTGGCTACTCTAAGCCAGCACAATTCACAGTCAGTCAGAGTTTGATTTTGCAAATTCTTCTCTAACCAAAGCTTTCACATACAATGAATCCTTTGACCTCACTGGGCTTGATGACGTGTGTCCCAGCAATTTTTGATGCCTCAGCCCCTGACCTGCCAAAAGCATGGGAGAGCAAATGCTGCCCTCAAGGGCATTTCCACATAGGAAGACCAAGGTACCTTGAATGCTACAAGAGGGCAACAATTTTAACACTGTGAATGAAGTCTCTGTCGACTATCAGCAAAGGGCACTCTGACACTTCAGGGTTTTGCTGTCGTCAGTGTAAAATTAACAACTTCGCCAGACAGATAGTGTATATTTGTCCCTTTCCATTTCTCTTTTTTCCCCTTCTGTGTCCTCACTGAGATTTCATTAAAGCAATGTTAAACCATGGGTGTTAGTTTGCAAGGCTGAAATAAGGTATTTGCTGTAACCTTGGCTGCTGGGCTGAAAGACACTGTGAGTGTATTGTCAGAGAAATACTGCATGGGTTGTGGAAATTATGATTTTTCCTCTAAGAGCCTGTGGAAGCTGTTCTTTGTTTGCATGAGGACTTCTGGAAAGTATGCGTCTTTAATGAGCAGGGCCCTGGTAATAAATCAGATTGGGATCTCCGCATTTCACAGCGCCATGGGCAGCCTGTCTGCTGTGTGACTGATGCTTAAGAAAATGGAAAGCTGGGAGCTGCCTGTGGGTACATTCCCACTGACTCCTAACTGGAAGCTGAGGAGATTTAAGACCTGAGGGCGTGAATGCATTGGGGCCATATTCAGGACACACATTTTGGAAACGGAACACTCTTGACAGCCAGGGATGATTCAGACCAGACTATCTCTGTCTGCCAGCTGGGGTGAAGCTAATACCAGACATGAACACCTGAAAAGGCGTTCATAGTGTATTCCCACAGGCTTATACCCACTTCTGCTTGGAGAATGAGGTTGGACTGGCAGCTCCTGAGGTTCATCCCAGCCCAAATTCTCCTATAATACTGAGAAAGGTGAGACCCTCAAGCTGAATTTCTCCCCTTCCCACAGCTGGATTTAGGCATGTCCTGAAGACATCAGAAAGGGTGTCATCCAGTATCAGCCTTATACAGTGAGACAGCAAACCTGCACAGCAGCTCATTGCTGCTGGTGGCTACAGAAAGATGTGAGATGACAGCTCTTCATGGCCCCCAAGAGAGTTTGGGTCCTGTACTGGACATCTGCATTGTACAGACATGAAGGCAAATCCCTTCTGTGCTCCTCAGGCTGCTGAGTCCACAGATGTGGGCACCTGAAGGATCAGAACATGAGTGGACATCATCTGATGTTTCATTTAGGTTACCTTTTTTGATACATCTTGGCTTAAATATCTTCAAAACAGGATGCAGTTATTTTGTAAAATGTTCTTTCTGATATGTCTCATTTTCCTACAAAATAACACAAGCGTTTTACAGCAAAAGATTCTCTGCAGGTCCACAAGTTCATTTGTGCTGGTTAAAGAGCTCTTTATATTGTCATCAAGAATTACAAATGTGCTATTCATTTTTGAATTGAAGTTTTGTCTGAATTTCCCCTTGGCTTTCCAAAGGGGCAGAACACTGGTGATACACTTTTGGTATCAGCTGCCTGACAGGGCAACTTATGGTTAAACAAATATGACTTCCCAGAGTGACCTTTGCAGAGGAAAAAGTCCTTGTCCCACCACTTCATTAGCAGAACTGCCTAGCAGAAAAAACCCAGCATGCTCAGACCACTTGGAGCTTTGCAGCCTTGAGCAAAATGCTATATTTACAACCACTTTATTGTCAATTTCTGCAATACAATTGTTTGATGCTCAGACATGTCACTGACCTGGCAATTTATTACTTTGTAGTCAGTAGAAAGTAATGGGTGGTTCTCAGAAAAGGGAACTGGCTGCTGTATGTAACAGGCAGCTGATAAAACTGAATTTTGCTATTAGTTCAGAGATAATTCTTTTTATTAGCCCCAAACCCTCTGCTTCTTGATCTCTTCTCAGGTGAGGGGTGGGCTGTTAATCAGAGATACTATCACAAATTAACCTTTAATTTTCTCACATCTCACCAAGGCACAGTGTGCCTAGATGTCACCAAGCCAAATACTAAATGAATAGAAATGTCAGTGAGAGCACGTGTGCCCCAAGCCAGGTCACCCAACCTGGAACTGGAAGGGAATATTTGGAAATTATAGAGTCATAGAATGGTTTGGGTTGTAAGGGACCATCTAGTTCTAATCCCCCTGCCATGGGCAGAATTGCCACCCATTGGATCAGGTTGACCAGGACCCCCTCCAACCTGACCTTGAACCCTGGGAGCAGCCACAAGCTCATGGGGCAACCTGTGCCAGTGCCTCACCACCCTCACACTAACAGATTTCCTATTAACATCCAATCTAAATCTCCCCTCTTTTAGTTTAAAACCCTTCCCCCTTCTCCTATCACTTTCTGGTCATGTAAAAGCCACTCTCCATCTTCTATATAAGCCCCCCTGCCCCTTTGGTACTGGAAGGTTCTAGAATATAACCCTTGAACCTTCTCCAGGCTGGATAACACCAACCTACTCTGCCTGTTTTCACAGGACATAGGTCCCTCATCCCATCAAGCCCCAGTGTGCCACAGTTCATGTTTCAAAGCCTATCTCCTTGCTCTTTTCACACAGAGTAGGACACTTTGGTGACTCGTCATCTAAATCCCACTTGGCATCTTGACAACTGAGGTCAAAAGGCAAGGGCTGAAGATTGACAGAGGTTAACTTAGGTTGTCTTAACAGAGTTCAAGGCACGCAAACGACATGAAACACCAGATCAGCTGAGTTGGAACAGGTTTGCAGCATTAGCATTGCTTTATTACCCACCTGATATAGCTGACACAGCAAGATGTTGGGTGCACCAGCTTCTCTAAAGCTAAAGTGAGAGCAGCAAACTTTGAGAAGAAGTGTTCTGCATTTAATCAGACTGTACAAATTAGACCACCTCCTACCTGTAGGCACCCATAGGGTAGAGTTGAAATTAATGAAGGGGAAAAAGGTGCTTATTTCTAACAGATAGAAAGGGTACATGGAGAGGAAAGCTGAGACTCTGCTGGCAAGCCAGTTTAAAAAGGCCTGTTGGACTGGTAGAGTAGCTGGTGTTGCATAAAGTAGCATGATTGTACAAGACATATTTTCAGTGGAAATCTCAAGAGTAAATCTTGCTTACTCATTACTTTATTTCTGTCATAAAAAAACTTGTTTGCCAGAGAGCCTAGGGTGTGACGCCAGCACTTTCTTATCAGAGAGTTTTATAAACTAGTCAAAATACTCTGTATATCTCTGTACCTACATTTTGTTTCCCTTCCTCCATGACTACCCAGGTATTTGCATGACCTTTATTCTTCCCTTACATAAGTACTTTGCAAGCATTTACAAACTCACTGATAGTAAAATTTTATCTTGGCAAAGTGAGCATAGCCGTGATTTCACATTCTGCTTTTATCAGATGACTTCAGTCTAGAAACTTCGCAGCCCAGGGTTAATCGTACATCTCATGAACTTCATAATGTACAGGCAATGGGTCAGGAAAGTTCACAACCACTTTTATCAGTGTGGGTAAATACAAAGTTCACTACTGGAAAAAAAAAAAACAACCAAAAACCAGCACTGAAATAGAGTAGATACAATAAAGCAAAGCTCCTAAAACAGGTTCTTTCTGGACTATTTGGCTACAGAGGGGAATGGAAAGAGTAGGAAGCATTTTCACACCAGCTCTTCTGATTTTACCCTGTGTCTAATGAGCCTACAGGTTTCATAGCCACTGGAATAACTCAAGGATAACTACTACATGGGTCAGACTAGCACAGTTCAAAGTATGATTAGGCATTTTAAGGGGAATGAGAAATGACAGAACTACAAGATTTTAATAGGGCAAAATGAAAAGATACTGGAATGGTTTCAAAGTGGAAGATTAAAGAATTAGATTACATATTAGGAACAAATTCTTTACTATAAGGGTGGTGAGGCACCAAACCACTCTATGATTTTATGAAAGCGTGAGATCAG
>WEIU01018716.1:594858-620661 GCA_013389925.1 Aegithalos caudatus | reverse complement strand
AAAAAAAAGAGAGATAGCCAAAATTCCATAAGCATCATAGATGTTGATACACTTTGGGCACAAGTAGCAGTCTCTGTGCTGCAGGGTCTGTTCTCTGTGTAGACTGTTCTGGCATTACAGTCCAGCTGAGATCTTCAGAATAGCCAAAAGAGTGAGGAGGATCTTGACCTGTGGCTATTGATCCATGCAGATTTCAGTAGTCTCTGAGATCTGGAGGTCCTGACCTGTCATTGCTACCTTGAAGGTGTCACAATATACCCCTAACCCCAATAAAGGTATTTGAGAGAAAACCCCAGAGAGGACCTGTACTATCTGCATTGATCTCCAAGGCTGCAGCAGACCACACATCTTTGGGAGATGGGACTAAATTCCCAGCCCTGCCACAAGTCTCATCTTGCCCATGGGCATCTCATTTGCCACCAAGACATCCAGACATTTTCCATGCTACAAATAGGAACACAGCTTCATGCTTGCAGATGCAGGCTGTTGTACTAGAGCAAGTGATGTGTGGATTCCCAGTGCACCTGCAAACATGTGTAATTACCCCTGAGTAATTTTTCCTGAGGGCATTCAGAGAAGGAAAGAATGGTACCACCTAAAGTTTCCCTGCTTTCGGCAAATTCCCACATATTTCAAAGGGAGTAAAAAGAAATCAAAAGGAGAGGGTAATATTTGTTTAATGAATCTGCAGACATACATTTCTTTCTGGGAAACTTATTAAAAGTCCCTTCCTCGTGGATATGTGGCTGGTGAGTAGGTATTTTGTCAAATCTGAAAGGAAAAAACCCCAGATCGGAAGTCTAATCACATTAAAACCATATGTGCAGCACATGTCAGCAGTTATAGAGAGCTTTAGAAAAAACAACTACAAAACCTCGGCTTCTGACTTCAAAGGGGTTTTAAGAGAGCCAAAATGTTGATCACAAAATTTCTGCCCATTAGGGAAAAATCATGAGGATTTGTGTGTGTGAGTATGTGCATGTACATGTGTGTGTGCATGTGTGTGTCTGTCACTGTGAATGGTTTTGCTATAGAAAACTAACTAGAGGTTCCTACCATAAGAAAAAAATCCTACCAGTGCTGGCTTCCTCCCTGGGACCCTACAGATCTCAGCACACACTGAGTCAGTTTTTCACAAGCCAGGGCTCTGTTTTAAAGCCCAGTCCTGTCTCTGAAAAATGGCTTCATTCAACAACAGCACCATGGGGCTCTGCGTTTCCTGCCTCCCCTGGTTTCAATATGACATACACATTGTTTGCTCTCACGAGGGTAAATGGTCTTTCCATCAGTTCTTGAGACCAAAGACTCATTGTGGGTTGGAGGAGTTTACACAGGCACTTTCCCCTTTCATCTACAATCATCTCTCAAAACACTTCAGCATGTAGGTTGGTGGTAACACCCCCTTCACACTGTGATCCTCTTCTTTACTGCTATGGAGTACTTTTAATGAGGGAAGGCATGAGTTCCCAGCACAAACTGAAGTTGTTGTACTACGACCTGCAGAAACAGGGGTGAAATCCCTAAGCCAAATACTTGGAGACCTAAAGGAAGAGTGGGGGCAAACTCTCCTTAGCTTGGCTGTCAGCACATGCCAGCTTGTCTGCACTGCAAGCAGTCCTTGGCAATAAGGGTAAGGGTTAATTCCTCCATGGAAGCCTGGGCATGGCTAAAGCAGACTTGCCAGTTCTGAGGCCCCGAGAAGGAGAAGGTGCATGGGGAAATCCCAGCTCCCCCATCAGCTACAAGCTTTCCCAGGGAGAAGAAACACCCCCCCTTCCCAACAGGGTTTGAGGATAGCAGAGATATGAGACACATGGGAAGGTGGCAGAGGTGTTAACAGCCCAGCAAGATGCAGCTCATTGGGGAAACTGGTTCTACCAGAGTGGTGCAATCCCCTTAGTTCACACAAAGCCCTTTTCCTCCCACCTGTTCCCACCATGAGGCTCCACTGGGCCAGTGGGATATGTCCATGACCTGGAAAATAACAATTAGAAACTTCTTGAAAAAGAGCTGTTGGAAAAAACAATGCAGGTACATAGAGCTTCTAGGAAGCAGGCTGCCTCTGTGTGTGTGTGGATGTGGATTTTACATCACAGAGTTGCTGTAAAGGACACATTTGGAAGGTCACACCAGAGCAGACAGGATGGACAGGCAAGAGAAACTTGACTCCCAAGCAGTCCCACTGAGATACTTGGCTGACCCCATATCCTGACCCTGCTGCTGCTGTTTTGAGTAGAAGATGGATACAGCTCAAGATGGGGCTCCTTAGTCATCTGTACTAGCAAAGGGGTGCAAGGAAAGGCCATCTTCTCTCTCAGGGGACAGGATCTTGGAAAAGAGGTTTTGTTCTTTCTCATGTGGCAGTTCTCCAGCAAGCCCTATGCAGCATTCTCTCCCCATGCCATGGCTGTCAAACACAAATCTCCCTCATGTCCCAGATAACTTCCCTCAGTAAATACCTTTTAAATCCCTACATAGCACACACCACAGGAGAACCTCATTCGATCCTTGCATCACCTAGCCCTCAGCTTTGCTCCTCCCTGACACTGACCTCCAGCACACAGACGTAAAATATCATGAACTTCTTCAGCCCAAAATAGGGACTTCATAATTTAGGATTTTCTCTGCTGCTGTGTTCAAGGCTTTTGGGAAAGCCTTCAAGTTGAGAAGCTACATAGAAATGTCCCTGACGTGTATTACCTCACCAAAAATACTTGTTAACTCAAGCTGGTGGGAGATCTGAAGTGCAAACTCATTTAGTAAACTACATGATATTTTGTTTAAAGATCCAGCTTCTTGATCATCTGCAAACAGTTACCCTACACTTGGAAAAGGAAGGATATATCAACCATGGAAAGCCACAGAAAAAAAGTTTAAAGAAAACTTCTGTGGTCCCTATGAAAAGAAAGGCATTGAGGTGTTGAAGTTTGTCCAGAGAAGGGCAACAGAGCAGAGGAAGGGTTGGAAGCACAAGTCTGACGAGGAAAATCTGAGGGAGCTGGGGGTGTTTAGCCTGGAGAAAAGAAGGTTCAGCTCTCTTCAACTGCCTGAAAGGACAGCTGTAGTCAGGTAGGGTCAGTCTTTTTTTCCAAGCTACAAGTGCTAGGACAAGAGGAAATGGCCTTAAGTTGCATCAGGGGAGCTTTAGATTGGATACTAGGAAAAAATCTTCCCCAAACCGGTTGCCAAGCACCAGAGGTGTTGATGGAATCACCATGTCTGGAGGTGTAGGTGTGCTTGGGGACATGGTTTAGTGGTGAACTTGGCAGTGCTGGGTTAGTGGTTGGACTTGATGATCTTAGAGGGCTTTTCCAAGCTGATCGATGACATGATTCTATGGTTCAAGATCTTGGTAAAGTTTAAAAAAACAGTATCTTCTATTCACATTCCTGTTTTTGTAAAGAAAAGCTGTTTTGTGGTAACCCGATTCATGAACTCAATGCACTTGGGAGCTGAACACGCTTCAGATTTGGACATGGTCTGCAAGATTGCAGAAAGAAATTTGAACCAGCCCAGGGAAAATGAGTTAAGAACAATGGTTGTGACTCACATGAATTCTAGAAAATTATTTTACTTGTTTGACCTAGAGAAATAAGGGCAGATAACACCAAACAATCACTTCATGTACGGGACTGTAAGCAAAGGAAGAAGGGCTGTGCAGGTTTAGCCATGGTGGATCGAGCAGGGAAGGGGAGATTAAATTTAGTTGGCTATTAGGAACAATTTCCTGAGAGTGAAGACAATTAGGCAGTGGAACTGTTTTGCCTAGTGAGGTAATTACTGCACAAACACTGGATGGACGCAAGCCAAGATTAGATAAGTATAGTGGAAAATGTAGTACAAGGTCTCTCCTGATGAGCCCGGAGGGGCTGGCTTTGCTGGCCGTGTGCCCGGCCAAGCAGTTGCAGCAAACTTTCCCTGGAGTGTTCTTGAGACAGCAGGGGCTTTAGGGACAGGGACTGCAGGACCAGAGCTGGGTCTTTCGGCAGGGCAGAGATCAACGGAGAGCAATGCAGCAACCCCACCTGCCATAAAAACCCACAAAATGTCTGAGGAAGTCAGGAACTGAAAGTTGAAACAAAAGAAAAAATCTAAATAGTAATTTTTGTGAGGGAGTTTGAGCCTTTGTTAGGCTTTGTAAAGCCGCTCTTTGTTTTGTATGGAACTTGGATGTTTCTGCACTTGTTGGTTCATGTTGCTTTTTCCTCTTTTCACCGACACATGTAGAGTGTTTGCTGAGTCTGGAGCCAGGACAGCTTCCAGAGAAAGAAGGCAGATTTTTGGAAGAGTCACAGGGCTGAGAGCAGAACACTCAAAATTCTGGACTTCTTTAGTATCTCTCAGAAGGAGGAAACGGCTAAGTCCTCTCCAAAATATATTTTCCTTCAGCTATGATAATATAGGGTAACTCCTTCCCCTGTAATTAGGATGAGGGGGTGGGAGAAAGACCCTTTTCCTGTTCTTCTGACACACAAGGCTTCATCTCAGCAGAAGATGGTACCCCACACGTGGCACTGTACCATGGCTGAAGTCTGGAAGCAAAAGGCAACGTGGGAAAAGGAGCAAGCAAGTCATTTTGGGCTGAAAGTAGGAGCATAGAGTGATGCTCTTGGGGTACCCATAGAATCCATCCGGGTACCACACTAGGTAATCTAACCCTGGGGCTAAGCTCATTCTCACGTGTCCCTGAGAAGTACCAGGAGGGAAACAGGTACTCCTCCTCTTTAGCAGCTACTCTCCTACAGAAGCATTTCTGGACCATACCCTGATACAATCAAGTTAGAGGTTATCCCAGCTCAAAAACTGGCTCTGTAGGACAGAGGAGAGCACAAATGCATAGGACACCCACCCATCCACCCCAAAAGATGGAAGCAGAGCAATACTCAGTGTCAGCTCTCAGTTTTATCTGCCAGGTATTTACTTAGTGCAGTAAGTTGTCAGGTATTTCACACTGGAAATTAGGCCACTTAATCAAAATGCTGTGTTGTCCAGAGATGCTTAATAACAGCATATTTGCCCACTATATTGGTAATAAACCCCTTGACTTATTTAGCTGCCTCATTAAATAGGTATGACCCTTTTAAGGGAGGGGGCAGAGGCAACGATTTCCCACCACCATCACCACTATCACTCTTCTGTTTAGGGAAATTCCTCCTGAGTGGAAAAAGCCAGAGGAGAACAAACAGGATAAAGGATGCTGAGTGGGCCAGGAATCAGGGAACCCTGCATCATTGTGCCTTCATCTCCTGTATAGTACCATCCCAAGATTCGTACATGGGTATTATTCAACCTGTGGGCTGAAGCTGCAACTGGGCAACCTTCAGGTCAGATTCCTAGAATCATTTAGGAAGGAGAAGATCTCCAAGAGAATCAAGTTCAGCCATTAACCAGCACTGCCAAGCCCACCACTAAACCATGTTCCCAAGTGAAACATCCACACGCATTTGAACACTGTCAGGGATGGTGTTGATTGTTCAGTGACACTTCTCTGGGTAGCCTGTTCCAATGCCTGACAACACTTTGGGGAGGAATTTTTTTCCTAATATCCAGTGTAAACCACCTGGTACAACTTGAAGCCACTTCTTTTGGTCCTGTCAGCTGTTACTCGGGAGAAGAGACCAACACCCACCCAGCTACAAGCTTCCTTCAGGGAGGTGAAGCTGACAGAAATCTAATCTCCCCTTCTCCCAGCAGTGCTGCTTACAGCAGTAACAGGATGTTGACCATGTCTAATTCCAGAGGATGCTCTTTCCCACAGTCCTGACACTCCATTACCTTCTACCTTCAAGCTCACACAATGATGAAGAACTCCTGTCATCACCTATGGTGTAATCACACCAAAGTGCCTGGGGTGTCAAATTGTTCCTCCAAGCAGGATAGAGCATTATTTAGAGCAGTTAGCATCAGGCATCTAATGTGCACTATGTTGCCCTCAGAATGCAGTCCAAGCTTCGTCTCTGCTGTCTCTTCTGCTCCTAACTAACGTCTGTTCAGACATTTCAGGAATATTTTTACTGTGATTGCAGATTCCTTTCCTTTTGACCTTCTTCATGTAAAGCACATGTTTCCCACTCCAGTGCATTAGTCCCAGATGTTTCAGGGTCTGGATTCATACATTTTGTCTCTGCTGGCTTTCTGTTGATGTGCACCTCTTGAAACCAGTGATGTTACTCCTCTTCAAAGTGTTCACACAAGTAAGGTTTGTGTGACTCCTATGGAGTTAAATCAGGTTAAAAACCCCAGTGTAAAGTACCAAGATAATTGGCGCTCAGCTCACAACCTATCAAAACCCACACTAAACCTCATTTGCATGCCCTGGTACCTCCTTCCTGTGACTCTGCCATTCCCAGTTTGGGGTACCTAGGAGAGGGCTTCATGAAAGGTGAAGGGTCCAAGGGACCTCTCCAGTCACACCTTTCCCTGCATCCTTCATTTCTCCAATGCCCCATCTCACCATGCAACACATCATCTTACAAGGAAGAAGGACCTGCAGAACCTGAGACTGTTCTTTAATCATTACCTCGCTAACTTGTTTTATTTCACTCATATGACATCCATAATTAAAGTCTAGACCTAATAAACTCATCTGGAACACAGTGATGCCACGGCCAGGCAAAGTGAAGGCAAAAAGGGGAAACAAAGTTCATGCATGCTTGCAAAATGTCCTATAACTGCTTACATAAGAAAGCAAGAAGTGCCTGTTCATTGTGGTCATCGTTCGTCACCACTGTCCCAGCTCCTGCCAACTTACAGCCCAGGGAGGCCAGATCAGGAGGGTTCAGGCAGCTTGTGATGTGACCTTTACCTAAGCAAATACAGGCTGGGATGAATAATTAACAGGAAGCTGTAATATTGAACTGTTCTATGAAGGGCAAGAAGAGGCAGAGAGAATAATGAGATAATATCAGCCTTGTAACAAAGCAGCATTCTTTCCAACCTTCACTCTAAACCTGGGCTCAACCTGTTCTGCTCTTCTCTGATCAAAGCAGAAGCTCTCCTGCATAGATAAAATTTGAGGAGAAACAGAAGCGTGTTTTTTTGGGAAGAGCTTTGCAGGACATCCAATGTGGTCAGCATAAAGCCAGGTTTCCTGTGTACAAAGAGGCACAAAAAGGAGGTATAATGATTCTCAAAACTGAATTAGGCACCCAAGTTCACATTTATCAGCTGCTGGTGGGGCTGAATGCCTTCTTCATTCCTCTAGAGAGCTTGTTCCCTGAGCTGAAGCTCCTGTTAAGGTACAGCCAGGAGGTGCCTGCTGAAGTCAGCTCTGAAAGGCTATTGGCATGAGAGAAATTCTCTGTGCTTGAGCCAAAACCACCAAGCTCAATATTTTCCTATTTTGTGCATTGTGTCTTTGCTCGGTTAACTCAGAGCTATGGTTGTCTCCTCAGCAGAAGGAGAGGTGTCTATTTACCAGTCCAGAACAGCCTGGGCACCCCTGGTGAGGTGCTTGCTATGGTTTGGAGAGCCCCATAACTTCCAAGGGTATTTATGACAGGAGACTGCTGTAGTTGAAAGAGGCACCTACCCACCCAGGAGAGCAGTTTGGCTCTAAATAGTGCTCAGATGGACGGGAGCCACCTGGTCTACTGGAATTTGTCCCTGGCAATTCCAGGGGTTTCAGAACTAAATGATCTTGAAGGTCCCTCCCAACTCAAGCCATTCTATAATTCTATGGTTCTATGACACAAGAGCTCACACACTGACCTGCTGTCACCCAAACCATCCAAAGGTGAGCATGTTTCCTATCTTTGGTTTCAAGGCCTGTGTCCCTGAGAAGAGGTAGGCTTTCACTTGGTGTCATCTCTAAATTTCCTGATGATGGATTTGATCCCCTCATCCATGTGATCAACAAAAATATTGAACAGAACTGGGCCCAGCACAGACCCCTGAGGGACACCACTGGTGACTGTTCCCAGCTGGACGCAGCACTGTTCACCACCACTCTGGGCCCAGCCATCCAGCCAGTTCTTAATCCAGCAGAGTGCTTCTGTGCAAGCTGCCAGCTTTTCCAGGAGTGTGCTGTGGGAAACAGTGTCAAAGGCCTTGCTGAAGTCCAAATAGACAACATCCACAGCCTTCCCTGGTGATAAAAGGAGTTTATCCCTGGTGATAAAAGGAGACCAGGTTGGTCAGGCAGGACCTACCCCTCCTAACCCCATTCTGGCTGGGTCTCACCCAGGCCCTCCTGTATGTGCTGTGTGAGGACACTCAGTAAAATTGTTCCATTACCTTACGGCGTACTGAAGTCAGGCTCACTGGCCTATAATTACTAGGATCCTCCTTCCCACCCTTTTTGTCAATGAGTGTCACATTGGCCAGCTTCCAGTCATTTGGAACCTCATCAGTGAGCCAGGACTGTTGGTAAATGATGGGGAGTGGCTTTGGAAGCTCATCTGCCAGCTCCCTCATCACCCAGGGATGGATCCCATCTGGGACCCATAGACTTATGACCATCCAAGCAGCTCAGCAGTTCTCTGACTGCCTCCTCCTGGATAACGGGGGGACCATTCTGCTCCCCAACACCATCTGCCAACCCAGGAGGACAGTGGTCCTGAGGACAACCTCTTTTTCTGTTGAAATTTATGCAAGTAAGGTGTTAGGTACCTCTGCCTTTTCCCCATCATTAGTTATTAAATTCCCTCAAACATCTAATAGAGAACGGAGGTTGTCCTTGCCCTTCCTTTTGCCATTAATGTATTTATGAAAATATTTTTATTGTCCTTTACAGAAGTGTCCAGATTGAGTTCTAACTGGGCTTTTGCCTATCTAATTTTTCCTACATGACCTGGCAACTCCTTTAAGCATTTCCTGACATATCTAACACACCTTCCAAAGGTAATACAACTTCTTTTTTTTCCTTAGTTCTTTCAAAAGCTTCTAGCCCATCCAGGCCAGTGGTTTTCCTCGACAGCTCATCTTTCAACACACAGGGACAATCTGTTCCTGTGGCCTCAAGATCCCTGTTGTGGAACACACCCATCTTTCCTGGACTCCTTTGCTTTTAAGGACTGCTTCCCAAAGCATTCTCTAAATAAGTCTCTTGAACAGGCCAAACTCTGCCCTCTACAAGTCCAGTGTGGAAGTTTTATTGATGCCCCTCCTTGTTTCACCAAATATTGGAGACTTTATGATTTCATGACTTGACAGTGAAAAGTAAAAAGGAATAAAAATAGAAGAGGCAAGTGAGAACTCTATACTTTCTTTGCAATGTTTTGCCAAAGAGGAATAATTAACCTATTTATCTCCTTATTTTAGACAGAGACTATGGGCTACATAGTTCCTACATCTGCTCTAGCATTTGGTGATGCATGTTTCCAGCTTGGGTACTTGAGTGTTTCACCATCCAAACAAGGCAGCTTTCCTTTTGGAATGGAAGGGAGCCATGGCTCCTCTCAGATTTAAGAACCTAAGATTTGCAAATATTTCTATAAAGAAAAGCAAGACCCTGGTGTAAGAATTTTCCAATGTTTGTCTTAACACTTCTACACATGTGGAGCTGTACAAGTTGTGAAGGGGTTTGATCTTGTTTTACTCAGTCTGGGTGATGCAGTCAGAAGAAATAAAATCACAGTTGCTTGTGCTCTCTCTCTTTTCCTCCCTCCCTGCCTTCATCCATCTCCCTCTGTATCTACCTATCATTTGTGCTGTTCTTGAAGTAACTGATTCCTTTCCCAATAAATGGGAATGGAGAAGTTCCCAGTGAGTGTCCCAGCGTTACTGGACTAAGTGGACTCATAGGATTAGAATACCTCCTATGGTCAGGTTCAGAGCTTGTTCATCAATTTTGTTCATTTCTTGATAGGTTTTTTTTTTGTAAAAGCAGCCTGCAGAATACATTCATGTTTTACAGATAATATGTATTGATTCTTACATTCATACAGATTCCAGGAAGATTTTATCTAAGATCCTAACGCAAACTCCTTGCTGTTGGTCAGATGAAACTGTGTCTGGTGGGAAGTTCCCCACTCTTGTGTTTGAGGACCTCTCACTTCTCTCTTTGATCCTGTTCCCTGGGGAATTTCCACTGCTTTTCCTATTTCCTACTGGTCTGAATTTCTCAAATTTCAGTTTGGCAAACTAAACTCCTTAACAAGAGAAAGAGCTTCCTGGGATTGGTATCACAGAGGTGCCAGGGTAAAAAGCACACAATGTTTGAGTGTTGGAATCAACAAGCACTGGTGTATAAGAGGGGTCAGGGCAGGATGTAGTAAGGAAGGATGGATATTGGTTTGTTTTTGTTTCTCTCACTGAGAACAGCACTTGAAGGAACCAGTGAGAGGTGATGTGACCCAGAATGTGTGTGCAGAGAGCTGTACCAAACTTAGAAACAGAGCTGAGTGGGCTCTGAAATGCCCAAATCTGGTAATGATGGGCTCTGGCCAGGCTCTGTTGGTAACCACTGCTTGGCTCTGGAGCTTGGTTTTAGAGTGGGATCCAGTTCTCCCTTAGGGCTGCAAGAAGGGATGGGAACCAACAGAGAGACCTTCTAACAGCTGCCCTCCTGTTCCAGCTAATCTCTCCTCTATTGCTGTCTTTTTGGCACTGCAGCTTTTTGCATTTCAGATCTTTCCAAATGTGAGCAGGGGGAGAGAAGGCAGAGGACAACAATGGTGGGAATGGCGTCAGTATTGGGATGCAGTAGAGAGGGAGAAATGTTGGACAGCTAAAGCTCTTTTTCCCTTCTAGCACACGGTGTCTAGGGAGATGCTTTACATCACTGGTGGCTCTGGAGTTGACAGGTATAACCCCTGTCCATCTGGGCTTTTCTTCATGCATGTCCCCAGAATACCAAAACACACATCTGACTTGCCTCCAGGGCGCCAGGGATTTGGTATGGATATGCTTTGTTCCTGATCTTTCTCTGGGACGTGATGAGGGAATGCCAGTAAGAACATGAGGCACAGGAGGGGGGTAAGAAGAGAAGAGAAGAGNAGAGAAGAGAAGAGAAGAGAAGAGAAGAGAAGAGAAGAGAAGAGAAGAGAAGAGAAGAGAAGAGAAGAGAAGAGAAGAGAAGAGAAGAGAAGAGAAGAGAAGAGAAGAGAAGAGAAGAGAAGAGAAGAGAAGAGAAGAGAAGAGAAGAGAAGAGAAGAGAAGAGAAGAGAAGAGAAGAGAAGAGAAGAGAAGAGAAGAGAAGAGAAGAGAAGAGAAGAGAAGAGAAGAGAAGAGAAGAGAAGAAAAGAGAAGAAAAGAGAAGAGAAGAGAAGAGAAGAGAAGAGAAGAGAAGAGAAGAGAAGAGAAGAGAAGAGAAGAGAAGAGAAGAGTGAGTGTTAGAGGACATGCAAGTAATTCTTTGTAAACAGCAGAATTTTGTGGTTGCAAAAGAAAAATATCTTTGCTTGCATTGGCCTCAAAACCAAAATATGTGTGACTGTTTGTCATTTATTCTTGATTCAGTGTCTAGTGGCAGCTCCAGCTCTGTGAAAAGTTGGGAGCAGTGTTCCTGATCCTGCTATGTGAAGATGAACTTGTGGTTGAGGGCCAGGCCAATGAATTTGGCTCCTCTGCCAGGCCCTGAAGCAGACTGGCTGTCTCAGACACACAACAGGCCAGTGAGCATCCCTGTGCCTCAAAATGATTAACCATCCAGGGGTATCTGGCTCCAAAAGTAGTGGGGTGAAGGCAGCAGCATCTTGCCCCTCCCAGTTTGGAAAATGTCGAGTAGTGGATTAAAAAAAAAGCATTTTCCTGGTGAGTTGGATCCTTTAATGATGAGGATTCACAGCACCTTTGGATCAAATTCTTAACCAGCATATATTCTGACTCTGGGCATCATTAAATTTAACAGAAGACTCTCTTTATGAAGGTCAGAGCCTAAGCTCAGTCAAACACATCAGATACCTAATTCTCTTAGGCCCACTCATCAATTCCCAGACCCCAACCAGGCTTTCCTGGCCAGATCTTAGTGCTCCAAAGCTGAAGGGATCTGATAGGGATTCTGACAGATGCTGTATTGTACTTTATATATGGATTGATGTGTCATCTTTTGTCACGTTAATGCTTGCTAAGGTCTTGAGATTCTCGGAATAAAAAGGATTTGGGGATCAGGCAATCACACACATTGCATATATCAGCTTGCTGAGCAGGGAATGGATTTAAGCCCACATTTAAGGGAATTCTAGGCTTAAATGCATTCTAAAGGCACCCCAGCTTATTGGTTTTATGCAGTTCTGCTATAACAGCATCTGCTGAGATACTATTCTCTGTATTAGTCAGAACAAAACTTAGGAGATTCCCATATCTGTGGAGTAATACAGGATGGTATTTTTGTTTTGGATTCTGTTTCAATTCCTCAGCCCTTACACAAGCTGTTACACAAGGGCTGCAAGCTACAGGCTGTCTACTGTCTCCTCTTGCTAAAGACACCACTGGTTTTTCAGGTAAAGATTTCCTTCTATACTCTCTTGCTTTATTCCATGTCAGCAGCTGGGTTAATTTTGAAGGGTTTGATCTGCAGAGAGGGGAAAGCACATAGTCATGCAACCAGGGAGATTTCTGAGCATGGCAAGAGAAAACAATCCCTTCTTTCTGTACACCTTCCTTGGATTTATTGTCTGCATCAGCCAGGCTCCTGGTTCCAGCTGCAAGTTTTTATTATTCCAAGAATAATCGTTTGGCTAACAGAGACCTCTCCCTGCAGACAGAGGTAAGGATCAACCCAAATTGATACTGCAGATGGAAGTTTGCTTGGAACAGCTCACAATACCAAAGAAAAAGAAAAGGGGTTTTAACAGAAGCATCTACCTTTTATACCCTGGCTGGCCTTTCCCCCCTCTCTCTCTTCCCCCTCTACTACCATGAAAAAAAAAAAAAAAAAAAAAAAAAAAAAAAAAAAAAAAAAAAAAAAAAAAGAAGAAACATAAATGCAGAACTATATAACTGGAACGAAAACAGCACAAAGACAGACTATCAGGTTCCCTAAATATTCAAATCCAGTGGCTTATAGCATATTTGGGTCAGGTCCTTTGGAAGAAATGGAGAAGATACACAGAGGAGGCAACTACAGCATCCATTTACCCATCCACTCATGGGTTGCTGTGAGTCCTGAAATGGCTGATTGGCTCCTCACTTACTTAGCTGAAACATCAGAAAAAGGGGTCTGAAAATGGCTCTTTTGCCCCAGTTTCTTACCCATCAGATGAGAGTCATCACCAACAGAACAGTGGGCACAGGAGATAGGAAGGGCACCAGTTAGTCTGGCAGTCAGGCAGTATGGAAGATGAGAACTGTCCTGGATATGGAAACATTACTTGGCTTTATCTTTCTCTTGGTTTTACTGATGAGATTAATTCCCTTCTCTGTGCAAGGTTAGCATTAATCCAGAGCAGCAGTGCTTCCCTCCACAGGGCACAGCCAGACTTCTGCCATTGTCCTGGGGAGCAGAATATATGTCCAAAGAACAATGCCTGTCAGCCCAAACAGGCTGCTCTGCTGGCAAAACCACCCAAAACTTCACTTTTCCAAGAGTAGTCTATAGTGTTGAGGTCCCCAGTGCTCAGTCCTGGTTATGGTTGCTAATATGAACTCTACACTTAACCCACAGGCCCCAGCTGCTCTCCACAAGGCATCCAGATGTATTCCTAACCCCCACACACTCCACTTTTCCACAGTCGCAACTGCATGACTCAGTGCTGCGCAGCAGTTTTCATTTCCAAAGCGTTTTGCAAACATGAGCTGACTAAGCCTTGCCAGACCCCATTCCTTGCCAATTGTACTGAAGAGGCCTCTGAGGAGAACGGCTGCAAGCTCAGCCCAGAGGTGCAATTTCATTTTCAATTGTATAAGCATTTGGGAGGAGGTTGAGAGATGAAAAAATTGTTCCGTTGCTGCTGAGATTTTATGGTTATTTCATTGCCATGTCTACTTATTCAGGAATGCAACATCCTAGGTGCTGATAACAAGCTCACCTCAGAGTATGGGACTTCTGGGCCTTGAGGAAAGACAATAAAAGTGGAAGTTAATGTCTCTTCAGTGTTAAGATCTGTGACTACAAGAAAGATGATACGCTGTGTCTAAAACTGTACGCCCCCTTCCTCATTCCGCCTCCCCCCCTAAGGCTGGAGGCAATTAGAGCAGGGGTTGCAGCTTGCACAGATCAAAAACTCTGGCTGCAATAAATTCAAACAAAAAGCAAGTTCTGGTCTCTCAGTCTTTTCATGCCAGAGGCTTCTCCTCTCGTGTTACACCACCTGGTGCTCTTCATGCTGCAGCTGGGGGTGGCACCACATAGACAGAAGGGCGGTGTACTGGGAACAGCACAACATGGGGAGACCATCTCCTTTACGTGCCCTCACAGTTATTCCACTGAATCACAGAACTATTTGGGTTGGAAGGGACCTTAAAGTCTATCTAGTTCCCACACATGGACACCTTCCTCTAGACCAGAGCTCCATCCAAGTTGGCCACTTCCAGAGGTGGGGCAGCCACAGCATCTCTGAGAAACCTGTGCCAATGCCTCACCACTCTCACAGAGGAGAATTTCTTTCTAATATCTAATCTAAGCCTGCTCTGTGTGAGGTTAAAATCATTCCTCCTTGTCAAAAGTCCCTCTCCAGCTCTCTTGTAGCACCTTCAGGTACTGGGAGGGCCTCTAAGGTTTCCCCATAGCCATCTCTCCTCCAGGTTAAACAACTCTACCCTTCTCAGTCTGACTTCTTGGAGAGGTGCTCCAGCTCTCTGAACATCTTCATGGCATCCTTTGGACTCGCTCCAGCAGGTCCATGTCCTTTTTATATTGGGGGACTCACAGCTGGATGCAGCACTCCAGAGCAGAGTAGATGGGGAAAATCATCTCCCTCAAACTTCTGGCCACACTTCTTTTGATGCTGTCCAGGATACAGCTAATTTTAGCCTTCTAACTACTAGTGAAATCCCAAGCTATAACATGCTGAACTTGCATAAAGCTTGTCTCCATGGGTTGATATAAAAACTTTAGAAAATTAAAAATTTGGATCAGTCCTAGGGGGCCTGAGATGGAGATAGGAGAGTTAAATGCTCATATCCCAGAGGAAAAAAAAAAAGTCCTTGGATTTTAGACTCATTACCTTGCATCTTTGCAAAGAGTTGGAATTTTCCAAGCCTTGGAATTTGTATATCGACATCTGTTTTTCTAGGAAAGAGGCACCCAGATGCCCACAAACCTCTTTGAAACCCTCTACTTTTGATGCTAAGCTTTACCACTTTTAATATATTTTGAAGGAAAATGGTAGTGAAAAGTGTCACTGAAGTCACTTCCTGTGGAATGCATGAACCTTCCTCTACTCACCATCCCAGACATCACACATCAGCATCAAGTAGTGCTGAGCTACCAGTGCTTTGAATGTGGGAGTCCAAATGGTCAGGATGCCATCAAGGGCCTTCACTTCTCTCCTGCATCTGTTGGAACAGCTCAGTTTTAGCATCTCTGAACTGCAACTCAGGAAAATGGAAGCATCTGTTTAAAACACTGACACAAGATGTAAATCCATATAGAAGAAAAACTCAGTTTTATCAGAGAAGACTCGGCCGGGGGAAGAGCTAGGCTAAGCAAACCATGGTCTGGTTTGTGCCATCTTGCAGTCCAAGCAAAAAAAAAAAGCACCTGTATCTTGGCCTTGCAGGACATGGCTCAGAAGCACAAGTCACTTGAAGTTATATGCAGAAAAGAACACTCAAGAAAATCACCAGAAGAGGAAGTCATGTGCCAGCATCTCCCCGGTCTGACCATGGATTTACTGATCGTTACATCCTGCAGAGTAACTTTGGCATTTTGATAAATGTCATTGATTTTCCTAAGTGCAGGCTCCAAGAAAGGTATCTTTGAGAACAGTCTATAAGTTTCTCTCATAACTAAGTGTATTTCTATTTAGGTATTGACTGTTACTGTAAGAGGCTGTGAGTCAAGAGTGGAAGTGCCTTAGAAGAAATGCTCTGCTATAATCAGTCCCATATTTGTGAACTTCATAATGAGTAAAATTTTATTGCTTTAATGACGCAGCAGGTAAACTTAAAACATCATGGTAGATCCCTTCTGCTCTGGGATCTCCAAATCATTGGAACTTTGGGTATGGTTGGTTAAGAAAAAATATTAGCTACAGATTGTTTCATCCTTTGTTGTCCTATTTCAGCCCTGGTTAGTTCCAGGGCAAGAATATTTTAGCTGTTAAGGAGGGAAGGTGATTTGCAATCAATATACACATTGGCATTAACAATTCACAAAAGAGAACTAACTCTAATTGCAGGAAGATCACAGCTGATCTACATTTCCACCACTTGCTTTTGATGTACTTCTCTTGAGAAACACCAGTTGCACATCGATTTTTCTACACAGAATGCAATGAAAGATGGGCAAAGATGCTCTGCTTGTCACGTTTCAACTCCTTCCTCCATACAATGCTTTTAGGTGAGCTTCAGCTGCTCAGAAATGCCATCAGGGATCACTGGTCTTTGTGGTTTGCTGCACACATTGAACCCTACAGTCTGGGATCCCAAGAAGTATCTGTCTGCAGGGACACCGGATGGGGCTAGTAGGGAAATCCCAGTGAAATTCTTTGGGAATTCATAAAATCATAGAATTGTTTGACTGATCCAAAACAGACCTTGAAGATCACCTAGTTTCAACCCCCCTACCATGGGCAGGGGCACCTTCCACTAGCACAAGTTGCTCAGAGCCCCATCCAGCCTGGACTTGAACATCTCCAGGGATGTGGGAATTGCCCTGAACTTATTCATTTGCACCACACAAAAGGAGTAGCAAAGATCACTGTTCTGGTCACATCTGATATGTTTTGCAGTGGTTTAAATGACAAAACTAGGAGTAATGCAATGGTGGTTTGGATTTGGTTGTTTCTGGGAGAATTCCACAATGAACTACTAAAAATTTTTATTGAGTGTCCATTTTTAAACAAAACTCTTGCTGTTTTGGGATGGTAAGAGAAGAAGGTTAATTTAAGGTGATTACATCATTCTTTGAGGCAGCTGACCTCCCTGTTGCTCCATAAATGTTTCTGTGGGCATGTGAGGGTGCACCACAACTGAGGAGGTTTGCACAGTCATAGGGCTGCAAAGGGATTCAGTTGCCTCTAAATCCCAGTGCTTTTGTTTGGTTAGCTGGATCTGGACTACACTGATGGTGTTACTTAGAGGCTGAACTAGTGCAAATGAAAACAACAGCAGCCTTTTGAGGTGGTATTGGGTGTCTGACACACCCCTGTGGTGCCAGGTGACATGAACAAGACCTGTTCACTCCTGTGCCCTAAGGGGGTGGCAGCTGTAGGACAGCAGGAAAGCCTAGCCAGCACCTCACATATCACTGGGTGCTTGTACCTGGGCAGCAACTGTGTTTCTGTTCCCTGCTTTGGGAGCTGAGATGTAAGTCTCACATGCAAACACCTAATGCAGACAACCTAAATGTAGGCACCTTCATTTCAAACTCAATCCATTCCTTTTATAGCCTTTTGTTCAGGGTGTTTTCTACCTCAGGATATTTTAATAAACATTTTGCCATATATCTTAAAAAATTAGAGGAAGACAGGTTGCTCCAGTGCTCCATATTTAGCATCTCCATATTTAGGTGATGGATGACAGTGACCCAAAAATGTCACATCAAATATTACTAAATAAAATGTAAAAAATTTGTTAAAAAAAAAATCCTAACAAACAAAACAAAGCAAATCAAATCAAAACAGTTGTATCATCTTCTAAAGAAATTCACTTCAACATATCTGAACTGTGTATGTAAGTAGAGGAAAATTCGTATTTTTAAGTCAAAGCAATCTAAACTTCATTTTTTGAAGGCAAGATATGAAGGAGTCATTGATACCCATGCCAACAAGTCCCGCTAAGGATCATGAGGCTTTCTCATATACCAGACAGGCATAACCAGGTATTATATCCGTAACTTGTTGCAGGAAGGGTTTTGAAATTCAGTCTGACTGAACACATGGAAACAGTCATGGAGGTTGGAGAACGGCTGAAGGCACCACGTGGCTTCTGAGATGGGCACCTGGACCTCCCCCTCACCTCAGACCAGGAAGCACCACAGCTGGGCAATACATCCACAGCTGCCAAACCAGACACCCTGGAAACACAGGCAATTTGGATACCATACCTATTTCTGGTTTTGTTTGTTTGTTTTTTGTTTATTTTTCCCAGATGAGTAATATTGCCTCTGTGAGCAAAAACTTAAGTATTTCTGTGAAAAACAGGAATCTCATGCCTGAGGATCATCACAGCAACATTTACTGCAGCCTGCAGTGATCTCTGCCTGGCTGTGATTTGCTGTTATGCACCAGAACAAGTTGCAGGGAAGGGAAAATATAAATTTTATCAATATGGTGTCTCTAACGAGGCCTCAGCTTATGAAGCAGTTGTGAAGGCGAGGAGGAGGAAAACAGAAATAAGCAAAAGAACATGCTGGGCCACAGGGGAGGAGTTGGGCTGGTAAAAAGTTGAAGTAATTGATGTGGGGTGCATAGTCTGATCACTGGTGGCATTTGAGTCCCTCATGGATTTGCACAGGGTCACCAGCTGGTTACACATTGAAACAGATGGACCACATGATTGTCTGGAAAAGGCACAACAGAGTCACTGCTGGATGTGAAAGTCTATAGCAATGCTGAAGGGCAGCAGCAATCATGAATTACTTATTGAAAAGATGACAAATACATTAAAGCCCAAGGGAATGACGGGTGACACTGGAGCTAAATTTGATCCTGAGAAGTTAAAAGGCAAGTCTTTGAGAGAGACAGAGGAGGTAATGCTTGAGGAGCATTTCAGGCCATTACTGCAGAACGATAAAGAAATCTCAGTAGAGACCAGATGGGAAATATTTAAGGAAGCAATAGAGAACACAGTAGGGAACTTATTGGGAGGCCTAAGCAAACAAGGAGGAGCTGGACAAACATCAAAACAAAAGCATTAGAGGGAAAATGCAAACAGAGCCAAGGATCATGGGAAAGTTGAAACAAAAGCACAAAACAAAGAAGAGGAAAATTTCCAAAGGCAAGTAAACCTCTTTAGGTTATAGAGAAGCACCAGGAAAACAAGGTGTGAAATTGAGATGGAAGAATGGGAAAAACAGTGTGCCTGTGCTAAGAGGAACTCTGATGGCCTAGGAAAACACATAAGAGAGAAGATGGAGCCATGGAAAGAGCAATTGGTTGAACACTCTTATCACCATCCCTGGAGGGATTTAAAAGATGTGTAGATGTGGTTTTTAGGGATATGGTTTAGTGGTAAGCTTGGCAGTGCTGGGCTAAGTTGGCCTCAATCACCTTAGAGGTCTTTTCCAGCTAAAGGATTCTAGGATCTACCGGGATACAGTCACTCCAGAGCAAGATCAAGCGTTTGGCTTGTAAGACAAAAAACAGCATCAATTCTGAGCTGGTGACATAGAAAGGACTATACAGCAGCTCTTCCATCCTTTTAGCAACATGTGTTGCCACAGAACTGTTAGAGATCACCCTACAACCAATGAAAAGAGGAGGGTTCAAAGCTAATGCATGTTACTGCCACCACTGAAACTATAAACACATACATTAAAGCACAGTGGGGAAAATCCAGTGGAAGCAATGGAGGAATGGTTAAAGAAAATTGTATAGGAAGCAAGCAGTGAAAAATACTGAAGTGTGGGAAAGGATTAGATTAAATATACATTCACTGGCTATGAGTATGAAAAGGATGGTGATTAAAGGTGCTTTTGACGACCTTTATTTTAAGAGACACACCATGGTAAGTAAGAAAATTAGCCATTTTCCAGCTAAAAGCATTGTAACTACAGTTGCTCTGTGGAGCAGTAAGAGTATGGAGGAAGTTAAGTAATGGCCTCATGTCAGAAGGCTGCTAACATTTCCTCATCTTCCCACATTGTGTAGTAACAACCCAAACTGAGAATAATCTCATGACAATGGGTGTTATACCATTAAGGTCCTTATCTTATGCAAGTGACACCAAGCAATTACACAAGCTTGCAATAATTGCTGAAGTGACTGCTGCAGGAGTAAAGACAGCAATTGGAGAGAGAAAAATACAGGAAGAGAACTAAAAGATTAATTTGAATTTCTCAGGCAGTACATGCATACCTGAGATCTTCCTCCAGAAGAGATTTTTAAAGACATATTCCTTTGGTAATGCTGCTGTGCAGAAAATCACAGGCTCAGAGACTAAGGTGTCTTCATGGAGATATATCAGTCTGAGACACGTAGACCACTGCCCTGGGCAGCTGGATCACCTGCCTTCAGAGAAGCATGTATCAAACAGGAGGAACCATGGGTCTCTTTGGGCAAAAGCAGATGCCATTTTAAGATTAATAAAGAGAAAAAGGGAGAGGACTTGGGTCAAAAGAAGAGAAGAACCAAGGAGAAAATCAGAACAGCTTTAAGAAACCCTGGTCTCACCTAACTCATTCATTCAAATAATGCCTAAAAATTTAACAATTTGGACAATAAAGTCCAGTAGCCTCAACAAAACACTCAGTGGGAGAAGGTTATAGGCAGATCCAGCAGAAAATCATTGTATTATTCAGGGGAAAAGATAATCTGTCAGGACACCCAGCTCTGTTGACAATACAGCCTCGTCACAGCTGGCACAGATAAATGTGGTTTTAGATTAGAAGGAATAATAATCACAAGCCCCACCAGCACAGCAAAATGGCACTTCAGGTGTTTATATGTCATTCACAGTGCTGCCCTGGAAACGTGCCTCCCAGTAAAACAGAGATGCCTTATATTCCTGGGCTTTTATCTTGGGATAAGTCAGACACTTCCAACACTGCCAGAAGGGAAATGCAGCTTTTCTCCCCCGTGGAGTCCACTCTTTGCTGTGCAGCTCCCTGGAACACTCTGAGTCATCAGTATGCTTCAGAGGAAACGAGGGGGCTTAGGGTTTGGAATTTGGGATTTGAGATTTGGGTAGAGAGTGATCTCCTGGGGAGCTTTGCTTCATGCAGGAGGGCAGAGAAAAAGGAAGTGAAAGATGGAGATGAAACTGACAAAATAGGTAGGGTTCTTCCCACAGATATGAAATACAGTAAGCCTCAAAAAAATCATCAAAACCTTCTGGGCCATTATATCTATGCCTTGCTAGCTTGAGACAACTTGAGGCAGAAAACATCACATTTCCAGCTGTAAAACCTTTCTGCCCCATCATATCCAGATGTGTGTAACTATAGCTCATGTTATGGAGGCAGCTTTCATCCTTCCATTGCCAGTGTTTACATCCCCATACATTTAGGCAGAGCAACTGTGTCTTCATTCAGCTTCTGTTTGGCAAGAAAAGTCTAGCAAGACTCACACCTTCAACCAACACATTTACCTCCTGAGGGAGAGTGGATGAATAAAAGGAAGACAACATGCCGAGCTCAGGGAGGGAAAACAAGAGGACCATTGTTTGCTGCACCATGAAACCAGCTTCTCATTGCTGGACTTCCTCAGATCACGCTTGTCAAGGTTGGTGTTAAGTCAGGATAATGTCAGGGGCTTCAGCAAGCCCTTTCCCTCTCTGCAGACTCTTCCAATCCAAAGATGTGTGTACCTGTTCCTGCTCTTCCCAGAAGGTGCCATCACTTATTAATCCAGCTAACATATTGGTGGAGGCTTCTTATTTCTTGCAGCAGAAATAAAGTCTACTTGTTGATGAGAGACTGCAAGGCTGGAGATAAGGCCCTGGTAGCAGCTAATGCCACTCCACATATCCTTTTGTGAGGAGGACCAGCTCCTGAATTTATCATTAAATCTTGGGCTTTCTCTGAAGCTCACTCTCTGTAATACCACAGAATCACAGAATGGGGTGGGTGGGAAAGCAGCTTTAAGATCATCTTTCTTCAACCCCCCTGCCATCCAGGGACACCTTCAACTGCACCAGGTTGCTCCAATTCCCATGGCATCTTGGCCCTGAACATTTTCATGGGATGGGGCATCCACATCTTCTCAGGGCACCCTAAGTGCCTCACCAGCCCCACCATGACGAATTTCTTATAGAACAAATATCTAATCTAAACCCATCCTCCTTCAGTTTAAGGATGATGTAAATCTTCTAAGCATTGCTGACAACTGTCTGCTTGTTTCATTACAACCCCATCCTTGGGATCACAAGGTTTCTAGTATTGATGAGCATACATTTTGGAACATGAACAAACAGCCAATGGATCAATGTTTGCTGTGACAAACTTGCTGAGATGAAAGATTGGCTTCATTTGTTAAACTTTAATGATTGACCTGCCTGGAAAAGCCAAGAATGCAATAACTCCCATTTCTCTAGGCAAGTTTAGCTATTGGGTAAGTACAGTTTAAGCTCAATGAACATTGTTTCTTTAAAAGCATTTCCTTGCCTCTCAGTTAAAAGTACCTGTAATTAAACCTCAGAGGAATACATCACACGTTCAAGGTCTGAGGTTTGAATGGCAGTTTCCTGCAGCAGCTTCTTCCCTCATGGAGATGCCAGCTCATGGAGTCAGCATTTGTATGTCCTTTGGGGAGCAGGGCAATGACAGGAGACTGCAGCCTATACAGAGTATCTATTAAAGCAGGAAAAGATGCATATGTCATCTTGTCTGAGATACATACCATGCTCGGTTACCATGGCAATGGACATTATAGGTAGCTTCAAGGGAGGGAAAGAGTGATTAGCGGACAGATAAGGGGGAAGACTAAGCTGTGCCCTCTCTAGTCAGAGTATTTTCATTAAGATTACAAGAAGCAGGATCTAGATATTAGACAGTAGGTGTTTGCTTCCTTGTCCTAATCTAACTTTAAAAGTATCGGTGACAAGGGCATCCCTTGCTTCCCTCAGCAGGCAATTCCACCAGATGAAAGATTTTCACAGTATCTGGCCTCCTGTTGTCTTTATTTCCCACTCTATAGTGCTTAATCTTCTCAATTGACAAGCTGAAGCGTGCCAAATCAATATTTTCTTTTGAAATTTGGCTGTTCAAAGGCTAACTTCATTGAGTAATGATTCTGTGCTTTGGGCAAAAATCTTGCTTCGAAGGCTTCAGTGCACAGGTGAATTTTTCTTTTCAAATTAAAAGAAAAAAATCATCATCATTTTAGCTGAGACTAGAGAAAAATAGAAAAATAGAAAAAATGCTTCCTTTTATTGGGAATGGAGTTATTTTGGTCCTTTAGCCTGGTTTGTGAACAAAATTATGCCTATGCAGTCTTTAGCCTAGCATTTAAACATCAGCATTTTTAAGCATGTTGGCTATTATCACCCACTTTCAGAAAATGGTCTTTGCCACTCTCTGGGGGTAGGAAGTTCCTACAAGCTTCATTAATATCACCAACCAGGGAAAAGGAGAATTCAAGGCAAATTAAAGGAGAATTAAATGCAAATTAATCTATCTTAATGGGTCCCTTAATGGAAAGGCAATTTTTTATTTATCCTGCAAGGCGGCAGACAACTAATTAGCCAGAAAATACCTACTGGTCCACCAGCCCTGAGTACTCAGGGCCCTACCAGCATGGCTGTAGGTTGCCCTTTCCTGACCAAAACTGTAGAGAACACTGGGAATACTGCAGGATGCAAGTTCACAGGACAAGGAAACCAGGTTTCATTGCTCATGCAGCAAGAAAAGTATGTCAACAGCTTCCTTCAACAGCAGGATTTAAAATATAAAATCATCTCAATCTTGTCTACTGTTTCCTTTTTTTTTTTCCACAATGCATGTTGCTGCAGGGCTTGTTTCAGCGATGGACTTGTACCCACACATTTAAAAAAGGCCACGGCTGTTTAGTGACACCCATGATCCTCTGTCAATGTGAAGTCAAAGAAGGTTTAACAAATTCAAAATATTATGTAAGTTTAAGAGCTTTCTGGGATGAAAGCTGGACTTTGGAGTCTTGAAGTAAAGAACTCCAAAGGTCTCTTCCAGCCTAAAGTTTTCTTTAAGTTTGGATCTTAAGATCTGTGTCTGTAGTCTGTATGCATGGTACACAGCTCTTATGTTGTTCCTCCTTGGTCCTTACCTTGTCAATGTAAATTAGTCTTATTTTACAGACCAGAATTCTAGGGAATTTTCAGGTCTCTGTTTTTTCTGGATAAAGGACCTCAACCCATGCAGCAATATCATCTTTGGGGATGAGATATCCAAAGCATCTTGCAGTATCAAGTAGGGTGCGAATTCCCTGAATGCACGACTCAGACTCTTTCAGTGTGGATTGGTGGATTAAATATGGGCCAGGCAGTCTGGATTTGACTTCAAAGATTTCCACCTTCTCAAAGGGATTCTGATTCTATCCATTTTATATGGGAAACAGGGACAAAGAAACCTCTGAGTATTTAGGATCTAAAGACGTGGAACTGAGCGAAAATCCCAACAGGGTGTTAGAAAGATGCAAACACCCTTTCAATTTACAGTTACAGGTTGGTTTCTTGATACCAAATTGAAGCAGTTCCAAAAAAAAAAACTGAGAAGAAAAACAAAACCAAATATAAAAATCCTTATGTTTTCTTTCTTTGTTTCCTTGTGTGACCTCATGAACCTTCATGACTCCAGGTAGCATTCGACACAGCGGAGGATGTGACCTTTCAGTAGCAGAATGAACTCAATCTACCAACACCATTGCAGAAACAGGTCTTGAAAGCATGACAGGGTTCTTCCACTTGTTGGCCCCAGAGCTTAACCATGGATCATAGTAGAAAAATCTCAGGATACATTGATTTGAATGAAGCAAACCTAAATGTTTATTAATTGAAGAGCTAAATATTGACTTTATGTCAAAATGAAGTAAATATCTGCAATGAGAGTCTCAACATATATAAAAAAGAAACAAAAATCCAGTGAGCTGCCTGCTAGGAAACAACCACCCACTTCCAGGAGCAGCTAATACAAGCAGATGGACAAAAGCCCACACTTCTCTTGGGTGGGCTATTTAGGCTCCACAATACCTGAAAAAGAAAGATGCTTGCCCCCAGTGTGGGAATAAAGCCATCATAAGGGCCCAAGCCTCCTCCACTGTCCAAGGTGAGAGAAATCTGGTGCAAGGGCATGCAGTGACAGAAGGAGAGGGAATGGTTTTAAACTGAAAGAGGGCTGGTTTAGAATAGATATTAGGAAGAAAATCTTTGCTATGGTGAGGAATGGGCACAGTTTGCCCAGAGAAGCTCTGACTGTCCCCTGCCTGAAAGTGTTCAGGGAGAGGGGGAGGGGGAGAGAGAGGGAGAGGGCTGACCTGCCTTCGTGATGCTGAATTTCAATCAAAATGCACAAAAGGAGGTCCCCTCAGCTCAAGGGAGTTGTAATTCTTAGACTCCACTAGCCAAAACAATGTCAAATCCACCAGGCTATGGAGCAACTGGGGTGAGTGGACAGCAAGGGACAGGGGATAAACAGTGAGGAAAAGGGTCTTTTCTGCACCTCTTGGTCAAGCTGAATCACCAGGCACTAAGGGGAGCAAAATTCATGAGGCCAGGCAGGAAGAATGAGTAAGAGGAACCTCGACCCTTGCCAACAGCCATGGAGCTTCCACCAAGGGGAGCTGGCTTCTGCCTCTTTCCCCAAATATGTGTATTTTTCCTACTGGCTCTCAATCAATACAGATATAATCAACATGGTGAGCAAAGACAGTTTTCCATATCAGTCCATTGGTCAATACAGACCAAGCAAACTGACTGCAGTTAATTACTGATGAGGGGTTCACATCCACAGGACATGGTCCAGTGGCTAAGGGGGAGGATGGACCTACAGAAAAACCTGTATTTTTTGACCAAGGCTTTATACACATTGAGTGTAATGTGTATCCAAGACTGCAACGTTCCTCTGAATGAAATAAAAACCACAGCTGAAAGTGGTTTCTTGTTTAAGTAGCTCTTGTTACAGGAATT